>JAECXD010001674.1:642500-1119635 GCA_018151445.1 Zaprionus inermis | reverse complement strand
TACCATTGTTAACGAAAATCTTCATCTATGTAGCCCAAGATAAATAGCGTATAGTTGACCGACATGACCGGAATGGTGTTTCTGTATACTTTCAATTGATACCGGTGTGAAGAAACATTTCGCACAATAAAACTTGTTTTCATACAAAAAACTTAATCTTGTCCGATTTTAATATAATTTTAAAAAAGTGTTATTGGTATGAATAATAAACTAAAATAATATTGTTTGTGGTGGCGGCTTGCTCATCGGGATCGGGGGTGATGCACACTGCGGTAAAAAAAAACGAACCGACGCGGAGAAAACGATTTGGAAAAAAAAATACAATTCGGGGCGAGTGGTGTAGGTTCACTTCACTGTATATTTTTCGACTTCATCTTTGAATATGTCCATATATATACATGATGAGTTAAAGCTTGCTTAACATAATCCCGGATGGAAGAGCGAGAGAGCTCTTCGTTACTCTCACACTGTTGACGCCGATGTTGCCTACCTTTAGGCGGCTCGTTTTCGGCGTAAACAAATATCATGATCTGATTATGCGGCATATGCATTTATATGTATTTTGGGATCAAAATCATATCAAAATATATATTGCATGATTGGGTCATGACCCCCCATTATCTTGTGCGTCTTTTAAGATCATGCATGTGGGGCTGTTTTAATACAAAAAACCAAATTCGACTGATATTTCAATTGGCAACTATATGTAAAGTGGCCGATTTTTTTAATGCCAAAGATGGAATGGCTTATAGAAGGTGTTACCTTATAATGCTAATCTTGTATGGAACAGCGCCGGACATACTGTAGGTGCTCTCGTTTCCGAGTTCACTAAACTGCATCTCGTGGACTCTTCATCTTGAACCGAGGTGTGAAAGGTAAGTTAACTGCTGGATCCTTAATGACTATAAATAGGCACAATTAGCTATTTTTAATAAAACTACTAAAATCATTTTACTCTCACAGCTAAAACTTATTTTTTAGTTATTCTCAAAAATGCTAACATATATATATATATAATAATGAGTCCAATATGAGGTTATTTGGTTTAAAAAAACAAAGTTTATTTTATTTTTATTTAATAACACTATCTTCCTATTAAATGGAAGTACCAAAGCCGTTTGGTTGCTATTCGACGAACAGGGCGGCTGAACAGCAGTTATCTCGGAGATAACTGTATCTGAACTGAACTAGTGCCCGAAGGCAAGCCTGAGCTTAAATAGGCTGAAGGGGTATAAAGAGAACGAACTCCTTAAGAGAGTTTGGCTCATCTAACAATTGTGTTCTCTCGTTAAGAGAGACTCTCCGAAATATAGGGGGAGCGAAAGGGGGTAATAAGATCCTCCTGAGACAAGTGCGTGATGGACGGCGCGCACGGGTGTATTTGTTATTGCAAGTGACGGCTATCGCCAATGGTGATCGAATTCAAATTGGGGGAGACTGTGGGATTCGGACTTAATTCGGACATTTGGATGTTTATGATTTGAAAGCTCAACTTATGAGTGGGATGACTTGCTACGCGTGGGAAGTTGACTTTGAGAAGGGCGACCAAATGGCTTTTGTTCCTTTAAGTACAAATGTTTACAATTGTATGTGTGCGTGTGGTGTTGTGTAGGGACCTTTGTGTAAGTCCGATATACGTGTAGTGGATATCTAACTATATATATATATGTATGTAGATAAAGTAGAGTAGAGTAGACTACAAACTTAAAAGTGATTTATGGTAAGTTTACGTTATTCATATTTTCGAGCAACGCTGAGGTGTGATTCGAATCGTTAAAGCCGTCATCGGTTTGTGTCAGTGATATTTACATTCCATTTTTTCACAACTCGAAACCATAGGTCATTACTTTTTAACGTTGCGCAATCGGCACACGCATAGAATAAACGAGCCGTTTGGTAACCTAGTGTGAACGATATTACCCGAGTATGAAATATAAAGTAAAAGTCATAGACGTGGACACCACATTCCGTTTCTGTAAATCTGTAAAAATCAGAATGTATTGCCTGATTATTATTCTGTCACCTACTGCTTACTCGCTCTCAATTAAACAGACACGCGCGCCAAAGTAAAGCGACGCGTCGGAACGTCAACTATTTAAAGCAGCGTGCAGGTTGCTGCCCGTAATGAACATTTGAATGAAAACGTTAACTAGAATTACTGCTCTGTTATTGGTCCGATCGGATTGTAATTTGGAGGGTAGATTCTTATTGTATCAATGTGTATACAAAAACAGAAGTTTATGGCTTTTATTCTGTTGTCTCATATAGACGGACATGGCTCAATCGACTCGGATAGTGATCCCGAGTAAGAATATTAACACTTTGTTGGCTCTGCCACGCCTCCTTATGCCTGTTACATACTTTTGCACAAAGTTAGTATACCATTTTTTGATCATTTTTAATTAACATCGAAATCCATCTATTAGGTATGTATAGATAGTGAATTCTAGCTACATAGTATATATGTATGAACATACGTATCGTGTTATATGCATTAAATCCTAAACACATACACAAAAGCTTTTATAACTTTTATTAAAATTGTATTATATTGTATTACATTTTTCAACAATAATAAATATATTAGATTCAATTTTTCAAATTTTTTTTTTATTCCGTTTCTTCTTCTTGTCTACGCCATGAAGTTTTCTTTTTACCACACAAACACGACAGAACCAATCCTCGTTATCGTTAGGTGCAACCAAAATACCAACACAAACCCTAAAATTAAAATGCAACATTAAAATTTGCTTTTGGATAGAACTAATATATTTAATCTCCTACCAATGGTACCAGGCATCGCATCCGTCGCATCCAATCATTGCGGAGCCATCATCCACTTTACCGCATGCTGGACAAATCCAAATGCGATAGCCCTCCGCGTCTACATAGGAAGACGGCCGACTTAGCTCTTCACTTTGAGGCAACTCTTGCGATCCCTTGGTCTGGACTTGAGACACCGATGAAACATTTTGAACAAGCTTAATGTTTGATGATGTTTGCATTAACTGTTGTGGTAGAAGAACTGAACTTGCTGACAGCGTTGCAGAAGCGACAGTAACATCGGTAACATCGGATGATGGTTTCCAGGAAGATGCGATATCAGGATTATTACCTACTAGCATCGGTACTGATTGTGTAATACTTGATGTTGAAATATAAGTCAAAGGAGAGCTAGTGTTTATAGATGTAAGTGGTTGCTTTTCACCTAAAATAAAGTGCACTATTAAAAAATAGATAATTCATTTATGACAGTAAAGTTACATTGCTTAGATGGTTTAGGTGGTCCGGTCACAAGAGGAGAAAACCGAGCCAATTCTGGCGAATGTTCCCTTTTAATCTGACTCGGTGTTAAACCTGTTGTATTTGGTAAAAGTGAATTTCGCTCTTCTTCATCAAGCTCCATGGGGATATAAGGTAATTTCTCACTAAGCTTAAGTGTAAGTTTAGGCACTTGGTTACTTGAAAGTTCTAGTTTGGATGGCGGTAAATGGTCTGTTAATGTTGTTTTAGGAATTGTTGTCAGGAACGGATCTCGAATTGACATTGAATCCAGAAACAGACTAGAGCCAGGAGTGTCATTTTTTATTTGAGAAGTATCGTACTCAGAACTGCCACTTTTGTTCTGCAACTCTTCTGCCTGTCAATAAATTTGAACAAAAATTCGTCAATAGCTATTAGGATATGAAACATAAGTCTATAACGTATTATAATGATTTTTATTATGAGTTTTCGTAATAGATGACTAATTTTCAGAAATGTTTCAAATTCATGCATATATATGATATGATATAAAATAGAAAGCTTCGGCATGCCGAAGGTTTTAAACCTTTGCAGCTTTTGTCGTTAGTCCTTACCGACTATTTTTATTGCAATATTTATAATAGTTCAATGTTCTTACGCACTGTTCATTTGGTGATTAGGAGATTTTTATTACTGAAAATTATTAACGAAAATCTTCATTTCGACCTGATTGTTCCTATGATTTATAGGATACATAAAATATAGTTGGCCGGCATGACCAAAAAGGTGTTTTTGTATACTTTCAATTGAGACCGGTGTGAAGAGACTCAACTGTGATATACCCGCTACAACTCTTCGGAAAAACACCAAATGTGAACAATGCGTTCTTGCTTTTTATTTCTTTCCGTCTCTAATTTATTTTGCCTATGCAAGTTCCATTCGATTCTTATTGGAGGTGGCCCTTTGTTTATATTACTTTGCAGTTATAACTCAGCAAAGGGCTTTAAATTATGCATGTGTGAAAGAGACGCCCATACATATATACATATGTGGTGCCTCACAATACATCTCTAAGTAGATTTGTCGTTTGATTTTTGCATTTTTGCGAAATGTCTCTTCCGATTCTAAGTGGCTTTAAATACACTAAAAACTTATTTTGAAATTTGCAACACACTGTAAAATAGAAAAAAAAATATAAGATACGAAAAATAAAAATAAATATAAGTCGGTCGGTCACCGCACCCAGGAGTTGAACTCCGAACCTCTCGCTTAACAGTCAGCTACCATCCCTACTCGGCCACTGCAATTCTTACGCGAAGACCGATAAAATTGCATTATAAATATTTTCGGTGCACATAATTAAAAAAAAAGTTGCCTGATGCTGGAGTTAACTCGGAAACTAACATTAGAAAAAACCGACATAAACACATGGTCACATTTTCGTTTTTTTTGATTAATGTGGGCGGATGGAGGCGTGGCGAAAATCCATAATAAACTTGGTAGCTCTAGCTCTTATAATAGCTGAGATCTAGGTTTTCATAGGGACGGACAGACATACGGACATGGCTATATCGAATCGGCTGTTCATGCTGATTCAGAATATATATACTTTATGGGGTCGGAGATGTCTCCTTCTGCCTGTTACAAACATTTTCGTTTGGCACAAAGCTATAATACCCTTCTACTCTACGAGTAGCGGGTATAAAAAGCTAAACTTCATATAGAGCTGGAACAATTCACGTTAACTTGAATAACTTGTGTTATTGGTGGAATCGAATTGTAAGTTGGAGGATATGTTCATATATATATTTTATATATATTTGTGGGGTCTTCCACGCCAACTTTATGCCTGTAACATTTATTTGCATATGGTATACGCTTTTTTGAACATTTTCAATGGTCGAAGGGTATAAAAAATATTCGATTTAAAATTGATTCATTCTATAATTCAACAAGTAAGTAAGCTATAGTACTACTGTACACAAATAAGTTCTATGTGTTGCATATATTTTTGTGTTGCATAAGACATACTGTAACCAAAGTTGAAGCCTCTAGCTCTTATAATAGCTATAACAATTCTATTATAATTATGCGTGCAATTATGTCGGACATACATGACATCGGTTGTTGAGACTTATCAAGAATATTTATACATTGTGTGGTTTGAGATGCAAGCTTCTTCTTATCTTCTTCGGTTGGACAATGTTTAATTCTCATTACTTTATGAAAAACGAATATAATACAACAAAACTTTATATTTGAGATAAATCGGTCAACTTTTGCCGTAGAAAATCATCTTTGAAAATGGATTAAGAAAAGAATAACTTTTTTTCTCAGCATAATAAATGCTGTTACAGGAGTCAACATCCATGAAAGAGAAATTAATTTAACTGTATTTGGCTTACCAGTTTTTCTCTCTTCTTTTTAAGTTTCTTATCTGGACTTTTAGGTTTTTCGCTGTTTAATGTTTTGTTTTCATCCTTCCTTTCCTTATTCTTGGTTTTATCTTTTTTTTCTTTTTTTTTCTTGATCTTTCCTTCCTTTGCTTTTTTTAGTTTCTTATGTAATTTGTTAATTTTAACATCATGTAGAGCATAACTGTTTGTTGGAGTTATCGTAATATCATCATAATTTACAAACTTTGTTGGGTTTGATCCACAGTTTGATTCTTCCGTTTGAGACAAAGAAAAACTAGGAAGGGAGCCAGATGTTGAACATGCCGTTAAACTATTAGACGGTACGGTTTGCGATGAATATGCCTGTCCACTATCAATACGGGACAGAGGAATTAAATCGGCTCCACCAGCTAAGCTAAATTTATCGTTGCCTATGTAATTAATATTAAATGAGGATGATAATAGATTGTTATCTGGATGATTCGTTTTTAGGGATACACTCGATGATTTTGTCAACTTTTTTAATTGTTTAGAGTCGTAAATGTATGATTGGGATGTGGGGTTTGTGATAACTGATCGTGTATTGGCAATATTATGTTTTTCCGTTTCAGGATTTGTAAAAGCCTGACATCTGCCTGAATTAAAAACAAAAGTATGTGGGTGGTGTATATTCAAGTTGGTATCATTTGAATCATCTGACACCTCGATAGGATCACCCAGGTTTCCTGTAGCAGTCGAAGCTATTGCTTTAATGGCATTCGTCGATCTTGGACTTTTTTGTTGGTTCAATATTTCACGTGAAGAGGTACATTTAGAAATGTTCATTATATGACTCATATCTTTTCCAATAATATCCGAGTTGAGCTTTGCGTCACATTCTGTTTTACTACTGTCGACTTGTAGAGTAGCCATTTTCATCGATTCAGGGACAAGAGGAGCTACATTGCAATAGTTGCGCTCCAAATTTAATTCTGGTCCTGGCAATGAACAAAGCTGGGATGACAGTTTATCTGCAGAATATACAAATTCTTTAGTTGAGTATATTACTTAATCAATAAAATTTTGTCTTACCACTCTTTTCAGTTAGCGATGATCTATGTCCAATAATGGTTGATCTACTTGCACTGGTGAATGTTGTAAATGGGTTTGGTATTATATTATTTGGGATCGTGCTACAAACTTGTTGAGAAAAATTAGTAAGATTTGTTGGAGAAAATACTCCTGTAGGAATTAATCCCGGTCGAGGAGGAAAATGCAATAGCGGTAGCATGGGAATTTTATTTATTTGATTAGATGGATAAATCATATTTGAGCTGTGAATATTTGTTTCGGTCGCCAAGCCTCTTAAAAAGCCATCAACCACTGGTTGAGAAGATGGAAACAATCCTTTATTATTATCAACACATTTAGCCATAGAGCTCTGTGAGCCTTTTTCTATACTGCCACCATTCCCTTCAATGGGGAAAGTTATCTGCAATAACTGTTTTTCTGTGCATGTACCCATCATTAAACCAAGTTGTTTGTTGTCAGTGAAGGGGTCAACGACTGTTTGCAATTTGTCATTACAATTACGATCAGGTTGATTGTTTCTAGGTTTTGCCTTCTTTTTTTCTCTTTTTTCCTTAATTTTCGGTAATTTTATAGTTTCATTAAAAGTTTTGCCTGCTATGACTTTTTCGACTTCATTGGAATTATCATTGTTCGATAAATTCGATATTTGTGTACCATTTAATTGGTCAACATTTGTTAAATTTAGTGGTTCCACGAGCTTCGTGAATGAGGTGTTATTCGTTAAATCTGTAGATAGGTGTGATGGACTGAGAAGTTTTGTTAAATTTGATATCTTTGGAGATGTAGCTGGTGCCGTTGTAAGTCCAGTACATGCTGGGTGTTTAACCTGACCTTTGCTCCCAGGCTTGCGACCTCGTTTTTTCGGTTTTTCTACGCCACTGTCTGATGTTTCAAAAAATCGTTCAGCTTCTCCAAATGTTGACATTTTAATCATTGCCGGCGTGTGAGAAGATAAATGTACATTATTTGTAGCATTTAACGCCGGAGCAGGAGTTATAGTTGTACCAAACGGCAAGTTAATCAATGAAGAACCACTGCTAGTATTTTCGAGAAGATTTGCCCCATTATTTAATGTAGTTGATAGTAAAGGTTTGGAGGACTTTTGTTTTGATATTTTCTTAAAAATATTTAATTTATTTTGATCTGGCTCATTCGGAATTTTTCTTTCATTAAAAAGATCAGTGCTGGGTGTTCCAATGTCTGACAAAAGATCTTTTTTATCAAGCACTGTTATAGGGCGTTTATTAATATTTACTTCATTTTCTAATAAATCAGAGACTGGAAGTAAAGAAGTTTCGGGAGTTGAAATCCGCTGTACTTGACGTTGCAGGTGTTTTTGACTTTTTAATTGCTTTTGTCGCTGCTTGGTTTGCTTTTTTATAATCTTCTCTAACTGCATTCGCTCAGTGGGCTTTTCATGCAATGCCGAGAATATACCACGATTAAGAGACTTCCTTGACTTTTTAAAACCGACGGTAAGGTTGCCTCGCTCACTCTGGTTTTTACAAATTTTTTGATACATTTTCAACGCTTTTCGATGAGCTTTCTCGTTTGCCTTATTAATGTTATGATCTTCAACAGCGTGTTGGTTTCGTTGACCAATTAAATGTTTCTTTTTGTATTTTTTTTCAGCTTTGGTGGCAATGATTGTTAAAGGCTGAGCATTGACTAAGTCGCCTGATTGGTCATTGGTGAACAAATTATTTTCACTAGATGTGTTCACTACATGTGAACCTTCCGATCGATCATATGATGTTGCTTCGAAAATCATTTTGGTATTTCCGTCGGCTAAGACGTCTTTATTAGAAAATGATTTTATGTTTTCGGGTATGTGCGGCGGGGGAGTGTTTGGCGGTGCATCCAACCCTTTTAATTTGTCTAAAAACAAAATAGCAATTTAAGTTGAATTTAAAATGGATCTACAAACATTTTTAAATAAAAACAAGTCGGTTAGGTTATAGTCGAGCGCACCAAACAGTTTTTTACAAACATGTAACCGAACTTATAATTTTAAACAGATAATTCTACACATATTATACCGCTACATATCGCTTACTCGCTCTCACTCACACAAACAGACACGCGCAAAAAGTAAAGCGACGCGTCATTTGAACTAAAAACGTGAACTTGAATACCTTGTGTCATTGATCCGATCGGATTGTAATTTGGAGGATAGATATAGAATACATCAAAGTTTATACCAAAGCAGAAAGTTAAGACGTCAATACTTTAATTAATAATCTTAAATTACCGATTTGTGGGGGGGATGGGTATAGCAGGATATGATATACAAGAATCTCATTTGATGCCTCTAGTTTTAAAATTAAAAAATTAAAAGTGTGCTTCCACCAAACCCCAGACGGACAGACAGACATAGCTCGATCGACTTGGCTTGTGATCCACAAGGGCTAGAATATAAATTATATATATCTATATAAATAAAACAATGTTTGTGTATGTATGAACGCAAATAACTCGACTTCCAGACGTTTGATTTGGATGGTTTTTTTTCTGTTGAGTACGTATTTTCTGGGAACTTCGAAAAGGCTATGTGAAAATTTTGAAAAATCTTTGGAAAACCAAGAAAATAGAAACAATCGTTTTAAGCTACAAATATAAAAAACAAACAAACACCACAGTGAAAGTTATTATTGAGATTAGCCGTAAATCGATTACGCATTTTTGGTTGTTTCATTCGCTCAAACTGCATCGTGCGTTGTTTTTTTTATGAATTTGCCTTTTTTTTAGACATGTTTTAACGTTTTTGTCTTAGTGAAATAATGCCGTTAATACGGCGTTCAAATCTTGCACCTCGAAGTAGAACAGCGAGGCGGTTGGCAAATCTCCGTCAAAATATGACAAATGAGCAGCGTGAATTGCGTCGAGAAGATATCCGTTCAAGTTTAGCGAATTTAGTTGCCGAACGCACACAAGAAGAAAGTGTAACAATAATGCGCGGAGACGACTACGTCGTTCTGCTGCACGTGATGCTCAAGAAAATGAAATCAGACGTGTGCGGCGCAGAATCAGTGAGACGGACTTCAATCGAGCAGCATATCGCTATGATGCTACAATGGATGGCACAATGCAATGCATTGATATCGGTGCGATGGATGTCTTGTCAGCATTGTAACGCACGCAAATTCAAATAGGAAACTCCAGGGATGTGCTGTGCTGATGGAAAAGTGGTTCTACTAACGTTATATCCTCCACCAGAGCCATTGCAATCTTTTTTGTCTGGTGATGGTCCAGTTTCCAAACATTTCTTACCAAACATTCAGAAGTATATTAATTGCTTCCAAATGACTTCTTTCGGCGCTACCAATATTATTAAAGATAATTTCATGCCAACCGTCAACGTAACTTCTATTTCGACTTTTCCCGCAATGGAATTTACCTAAATTTTAACAGATTCAAGATCAAGTTTATCATAAAGTGGGTTCGAAGCCAATATTCTGTACATATATATTGTGGTGTCTACCACGCCTTCTGATGTCTGTTACATACATTTCCACAAAATTAGTATACCTTTTTTTTTAACCATTTTCAATATAATATAATAAATATAATAAAATTTTCGATTACATAAATAAATATTGCACTCAATAACAACATATTTTACATTATTTTTTTAAAAATTCAATAACTATCATATGGTATATCATACATCTACGACCCCATAAAGTATATAAGATAGACTGTCAATCAGGCGGATCGAGCCAGATCAAACCGAAATATCCTATATTGAAATCGGACCGTAAAGCTCTCATGTCATATTGGGAATACTATATTTGCTAAAAATTGTTTAGCAATTAGAGTTCATGAAGTTCTCCAAAAGTAAAAAAATTTTAACTATTATATTATTTTATAATATTACAATAGGAGTCGGTAAAGACTAAAGTCAAAAGGGTATGCAACTTTTGACACACCGATGCGGTTTACTTGATTTTTTCCGATTGTGGCGAATCTAAATTACGGTATTCCCAATCGAGTCCCGCTAATAATGAGGAATGTGCTATTAATGCTTAGCATAAATTCGAACAGCTGTTGTAAAAATAATAGTAGTGATGAAGAAGCCTTCAGAGATTTCATCACTATTTTCCGAGCTCCTTGAAGAATTGTTATACAATCCTCCTTCCAATACCTGCTCTTTCAGAATTCAAATTTATATTGACTTATTCCATTGCAATTTATTATTATTGGCTTTTATTGCAACTTTGAACGTTTTTTCGTAGTGTCAGAGAAAAATGTAAGGGAGTAGTCCGGTGTGGTGGGTTCAAAAAATCTTATTTTTAAATTTTTTTAAGAGAAAACCAAGTGAACGGACGCTCTCAGCTTTTTATTTTATAATTGCAAACAATCGGCGTTTGGCTTTAAAATTATAATTTAAAAGTAACTTCAACATATCCGTTCACAAGCGTGAGTGCATGCCTGCTGGTTTGTAGTTTACTAATTACACTTTTATTCTAAACTTAATTCCACTGGCATTTCGTTTGTTTCTTTTTGCTCTTCGCTTTCAGAGTGCAATTGTTTTTATTGTGCTCTTCTTTTTCGTCTGTTGTTGTTGTACTCGTTGCAGCTATAACAGTAACAACTTAACTCTCTCACATCTTTCAGTGTGTGTGTGTGCCTAACACTCTCTCGCGCTCCCTCGCCTACTCTCATTATCTTTTGCGTGCGTTCTTGACTCGCAATCCTCTCTCATTTATTTTATTTTTCTTTCTTCTTTCATTTTTGTTATTGCGGTAGTTTTTCTTGGCTACAGTAGAGACCCCGTATAATGGAAGGCGTAATCTGCTATAAGAAATCCTGTCTAAAGCAGGTGACTGTTGCTCAGCCAAGCATCTATTGCTGGCTTTGCGACATCGTCGTGCACATTAAATGTGCCGGCTACACGGCTTCTACGGCTGACGCCGTGGCCAAGCGCACTGGTTTGCGCCACTGTTGTGACATGTGTCGGGAGGCGGAGAACGATATGATGTCGTTCATGCGGCAGACAAAGACAGGATTTCGGGAATTGTTTGGCAGTTTTCATAAACTTGCCGATCAGTTCTAAGCGTTGGACAACTCGTTCAATAGTTTAAAGCTATTAAATGAGTCGCCCAAGCGTAAAAAATCTGCTCACGTAGCGAAGCCTTTGCCTGCTGTCATTCCGCCCCCTCTCATTGACCAGCCATTCACTCCTGTGACTCTGCCGGTGATGTCGTTCACTACTTCTATGGTGACGAGATCATCGGTGTCAGAGAAAGTCATCAACGAGTGTGTGCAAATGGTGTCACACAAAATTTCCGATTTGTCCGCTGTGGATTCGTTGCCTCTACCACAGATTATAGAAATACCTAAGGCAAGTTCTAGTTCCGGATTACCGGTTATGAACTATCCCATAGGTAATACTCGTGGAGCCTAAAAAGGTGTTAGAAGTTCCACTAAGGAAACAAATTTTCGTTTCCCGGCTTGCTTGTAATATCAGGCTTACATCTCAAGATGTAGCGGCTTATATTGAAGCCAAAATACAAGCTGTCGAGTTTAAAGTGGAAAAATTTAAATTCTCATATGAGAGGGACATATCGTCCTTTAAAATTAGTGTCCCGGCTGAACTGCTAGCCATTATATGTTCTCCAACATTTTGGCCAGAACATGTAATGGTTAAAGAGTTTGAGGCGAAGAAGAAAAATAATCGGAAACCGATTGTTCTTTCACTGCCAATCCCAGAAACGTCGACTCAAAAACAAAACGCAAAAAACTAAGTGCTACTTTTCTTCTTACATACCAAAATGTTAGAGGATTATGTACAAATTATCTAATCTATTCCTAAACAGTCTTTCTTTTACCTCCCATGTTTAAGTGTTTACTGAAACTTGGCTAAAACCAGATATTTTAAGCACCGAAGTTTTACCAAGTAAGTATACAACATACAGGCTTGATCGACCTGGCCGACGTGGTGGGGGAGTTCTGATTGCAGTAAACTCCGTCATATCATCGGAACTTTTTCAAATGGAAGTTCAACATTGCATTGAATTTATTTGTGTAAAATTACACTTTCCCGGTTTATAACCTGTTCATATATTCCGCCGTCATCGGAATTGTCAGTCTATTTGCAACACTTGTCTGCAATAAAGACTGTTTTCAACCTGTTATCAGACAGGGATCATTTTATAGTCCTTGGTGACTATAATGTTCCTGAATGTGTGTGTTGATGACACTTATTTATTGCCTTCTCGGCAGCATGACCTATTTTACGGTCTGTTTGATATGTCATTGTCGCAGATCAATCATATCAAAAACTTTAGAAACAGATCCTTGGATTTATGCTTCGTATCTGATCCATCTAGGGTGTCTCTAAAAAGGACTCAACCTCTTTCTTTACCAGATGATTCTTATCATCCCACTTTTGAAGCTACTTTCGATCTAGGTAAATGTTTTGTTAAATATGAATAACTGTGCAAACGTATATGCTGCTTTAGAAAAGCAGACTTTGTATTATTGAACTTTTTACTTTCCAACTGCGACTGGTCAGAGCTGTACTCGACTACTGATATTTCAGTGGCGGTAAGCATATTTTATAAGACTATTGAATCTTTCTTTGATATTTGTGTACCGCGTTTCTATCAGACATGCTCGAGTAAGCCACCATGGTTTATAAAAGAGCTGTCTCGCCTTAAAAATTTAAAATCTAGCTTATTTAAAAAATATAAAATTAATAATTGCGGTTTAGCTTTTTCCCGTTTTTTAACTGCACGATTAAATTTCTCGGTCCTGAACGCGAAATGTTATAAAAACTATCTAGCTCGTTGTTGATCTCACTTCCTTGAAAACCCTAAACAGTTTTAAAGTTTTGTTAACATGAAGCGTAAATCTTCTGTCTTTCCCTCAAAGTTATCGTTTGAAAATACCACTGCAGATACCGACCAAGCCATGGCCGATATGTTTGCTAGGTTTTTTCAAACCACGTATTCGACTACTACACAAAAGATTCATGTTTATCCATACAACATTCCTTGCTCAAACGGTATCTTCACCCCTATTATAAACGAGAATTCACTTGTTAAGGATCTTCACTTGGTTAAACCAGTTTTTTCATCAGGTCCAGACGGTGTTCCCGCTTGTGTACTTTGGTTCTGTGCCAACTCCCTAAGTAAGCCATTGCTCAAACTGTTTTCGCTGTCCTTAGATACTTCAGCCTTTCCTTCCATTTGGAAGGAATCTTTTATCATTCCCTTGTTTAAGAAGGGCAGTAAATCTGAAGCAAGCAATTATAGAGGTATCTCTAAATTGTCGGCTATACCTAAATTCTTCGAAAATGCTTTAACTCCTCACTTGCAACATTTCTGTAGATCCGTCATATCGCCTTCTCAGCACGGATTTATAAAACGTCGCTCAACTACGACAAACTTACTGGAGCTGACATCCTTTGTTATAAAAGGTTTTCAGGAAAATCTTCAAACTGATTTTATATACACTGATTTCAGTAAGGCTTTTGACTCAGTAAATCATTCCCTTCTTGCACATAAACTCAGCCTCTTAGGATTCACACCAAAACTTCTTAATTGGATTGTGAGTTATCTGAATGGCAGAACCCAAAGAGTTCTCTTTAAAAATGTATTTTCACACCTTCTTCATGCCACATCTGGCGTTCCTCAGGTTAGCCATCTAGGCCCCCTCCTTTTTACGCTTTTCATCAATGACCTCCCTTTGGTCATACATAACTCCCGTATTCTCATGTATGCGGACGATGTAAAGCTTTGTTATCTATTTAAAGATGACGACTGTCTTACTTAAAAGCCGATCTAAATAGTTTTCATTCCTGGTGTTGTGCAAATTTCTTAAACCTGAACAGCTCCAAATGCAAGCTGATGACATTATATCGAGCCAGTCCAAAGTACGTTTCCTACACTCTTTGTGGTTATGTCTTAGAAAGAATTACTGTAGTTGATGATTTTGGTGTCCGTTTGGACCGAAAACTAAAGTTTTCCGAACATATTTCCCATATGGTCAATAAAGCCATGGGTATGCTTGGCTTTATTAAGAGATGGTCTAAGGAGTTTGACGATCCTTATGTAACAAAGACCCTCTACACATCACTTGTTCGCCCAATTCAGGAATATGGATCATGCGTATGGTGTCCCCAGTACACTACTCACAAAAACCGCATTGAATCTGTACAATAAAATTTTTTAATTTTCGCCTTACGAGGCCTTAACTAGACTTCTAGACTTCTACTACTTAACTTACCTTCTCTAGCTAATCGTAGAATCATGCTGGGTGTAGTATTTATTAATAACCTCATCCAAGGTGACATTGACCGTGTTGACCTGGTTAGCCAGCTACACTTTTCTGTCCCTTGCAGATTAACACGTAATTACTTACCACTAACTCTTCCTAATTGTAGGTCGAACTATGCCCTTCACGATCCGTTTAGGGTATTATGTTTGGACTATAATAATCTTTACTTTCTTTTATCTAACGCTTCCTCTCTTGCTTGCCTAAAATTTGAAATTTTGTCCTACCTATCTAGAAATTAAGTAATCTTTCCTCGAAATTATTTTCTCTCTCTGTATCTTTGCATGCCCGCGTTCTCTATTTCGCGTTTCGAGTCGTACGTCAGACGACTGTGCCCCTCGGTCGGTTGGGCGGGAGGTGGACATTCGCTGTGTCTGGGATCCGCGCGTAACAAGCATCGGCTTGGTTTTGCAATGACCACTTGATTATACATTCATTGAATCAACGTCCAAAAAAAAAAGGAGATCGCTCCCTATTGTAAGGTTATGTATGTGTTGTCAAAACTTTGGAAGTATTTTTCTCAAAAATATGTTCTAACAGTTTCAGGAAACCACTGACTAGAAATTATTTAACCGATTTGTTAATGTAGATACATATATCTAAATATCTAACTTTTGAAACATTCATTATACCCCTGCAGAGAGAATATTAGTTTTAGTGGGTTGTTTGAAACGCACCAAGCCAAAATCAAGTTTTATCATGAAAGCTCTAAAGCATTGAAACTGACGGACGGAGGGTCATGGCTAGATCGACTCCCCTTTTGATGCTGGAATACGTATATATACTACAATACATAAGGTTGGAGATGTCTACTAAGGTGCGTTGCAAACATCTGCCCAAAATTAATCCCTCTGCAAGGATATATAAACTATAGTTTAATTATATTTAAAATTGGTGGTGATAAATAATATTTAAGGACATCATTCAACAGTTTAACAATCATAAATGTTTCCAAATTCAAACATCTGCCCAAAATTATTCCCTCTGCAAGGATATATAAACTATAGTTTAATTATATTTAAAATTGGTGGTGATAAATAATATTTAAGGACATCATTCAACAGTTTAACAACCATAAATGTTTCCAAATTCTCATTAAATGTATTACTCCTCTATAAGAAGTCGTTGGAATTTATCGATATAACTGTATTGTCTGAATTTTTCATTATTAACTAAAAAAAAGTGTTCGTAAATTCTGCCTTATCAGTTAGCTTAGCATGATGGCGTGATGAGACCGAAAATTTGGGTGCGCATTTTTGCAGCAATAAGAAGCATGCTTGGAAAGTTTAAGGAAGATTGTTTTAAAGCTGAGAGTTCAGTTTGCAATACGCAGCCGAACAGTATTGTCAAATCGCGCGATTTTTTTTTCAAAAGTTTTTTCACCTGCTGTCGATATTTTCTTTAATTATTTTACTTCGACCCGTTATTTTATTTATTAATTGTTTTTATTTGTAACAAGTCGGAAAGGCTACAGTCGAGCTGACTCGACTGTGATATACCCGCTACAATTCTTCGGAAAAACACGTGCCAAATGTGAACAATGCGTTCTTGCTTTTTATTTCTTTCCGTCTCTAATTTGTTTTGCCTATGCGGGTTCCACTCGATTCTTATTGGATGTTGCCCTTTGCTTTTATTACTTTGCAGTTATAAATTATGCATGTGGGAAAGAGACGCCTATACATACATATATGCTGCCTCACAATACATCTCAACATATCTAATTAGATTTGTCGTTTGTTTTTTGTGTTGGTGCTCAATGTCTCTTTCGATTCTAAGTGGCTTTAAATATACTAAAAATTTATTTTGAATTTTGCAACACACTATAAAATAAAAAAAATATAAGATACAAAAAAAAATAAATATATGGCGCCGCGGCACCCAGGAGTTGAACTCCGGACCTTCCGCTTAACAGTCAACTACCATCACCACTCGACCACTGCATTTCTAACGCAATGACCAATAAAATTGCACTATGAATATTTTCGGTGCACATCATTAAAAAAAAAGTTGCCACATAATTAAAAAAAAAAAAAAGGGTTGCCACATAATTAAAAAAAGTTGTCTGCTGCTGGAGTTGAACTCGGGTTCTGACATTAGGAAAAACCGACATAAGCACATGGCCACAGTGCAATACTATTTCTTGAATATCTTCCTTATTTATCGGCCGATCTTATTGAAACTTTGCCAACACGCCCGCATGGTGGTTTTTATCACATGTATAAAAAATGATTGCTGTAGAGCTTTGCAGCTACAATCGACTTTTTTCGATTTGTGGGGGCGGATGGAGGCGTGGCGAAAATCCAAAATAAACTTGATCTGCGTGCAGAATAAACACATATTGTCCCCAAATTTGGTAGCTCTAGCTCTTATAATAGCTGAGATCTAGGTTTTCACACGGACGGACAGACAGACAGACGGACAGACGGACATGGCTATATCGACTCGGCTGTTCATGCTGATTCAGAATATATATACTTTATGGGGTCGGAGATGTCTCCTTCTGCCTGTTACAAACATTTTCGGTTGGCACAAAGTTATAATACCCTTATACTCTTCGAGTAGCGGGTATAAAAATTGTCCCACATACTCATGAAACCCCTGTTAAAAGTATTCGTAGTGTTGTTAATGTATTGTTCAATGAAGTTTTAGTCATTGTTTTTTTTCAAATAACTTTTAAGCACTGAACTTACGACTTCTTCGCAGTCGGATTCGAATTCAGGAGAATTTATTAAATTTTATAGGCTAAATCAGGATTTTTTACATCGCGAGACAATCGCGATGAGCCTTGAGTCTTTTGACAATTACTGTATCCATTGTTTTTACTTACCGATGATATCAGGGACGAACGCTTCTGGTAATTTTCCCTCTATAGCCGGAGAAATAAAACCACCACTAGTCATTACTACACTACTAATTTCACGAAGCACTTGAATATCAGTATCCACGTTATCTCTAGATGATGTATTTAAGTGTATTGTTGATTCATTCTGTGTTTTCCAACTAGAAATAATAGAGCCATTGAAATCAGATACTGATTCTTGCAATAGAGTTGAGTTCTTTTGATTTAGGATTTGTACGTTTCCCAATGGAAAATCTGAATCTACTTCAATTTCTGGCTTATATGATTCTGCAGGGAGGATTGGTGGCAGATACTCAAAAATGTGGACAGGTCTCGTTAGAGTCTCTGAACTGCCAGGTTTAAGAAAATTCATATTTTGATCTCTTTTAATTGGGTATTTTGAAATTTCTTGGAAAAAAGGAACTGGCTCAACATTTCCAATATAATCCAGTAATTCATAGACATCAATGCCAAGGATCTTCAGGCTCATAAATACATCTTTGATAGTAGGTTCCGTGCGATTTGCTAACGAAAAATTATTAAACATTTAAATCGATAATGTACTCATTAAAACATTTGTATATAGATCTTACCATGTTCAGTTTGACTGTGAAGATTACTGGCCAATTCTTGGATAAACCTGTGCAATATATCTTCTAACAATTCCACCGGTGCACTTTGGGTGTTACTGTATCCAATTGTTTGAGCTATCTGTGCTATAACAATGCGTAATAGCTCTGAAGAATATTTGTCTGACATGGCTTTTCTGCTGTTTTAATTAAAATTTTTTTGAGTTTACATATATAAGTATGTTGTGTGATAAAAGTTAGTGCTGGAAACAATTCGATTGTAAATCGATTTTTTGTAAGATTAAAAATGACTATGACTATGTTTTATGAATCGATATTTTCCGATATATACTACGTTTATGCTAGCGCGATTCGTGAAGTTATTAATGCGTGACATTTAATAAGCCTGTTTTCTGCGAGTGAATCGAATTCGCGCATTTATATTGGGAGACTGACAATGAATTTCATGTGTGTGTTTGCATCTTTATCTTTGCCTCCTCTCCAAGTGGCCCTAAGTTTAGAGGAAAAAATTGTTTACCTGCGGTCGATATTTTCTTTTTGTAATATTTTTCACCTGCGACCAGTTATTTTACTTATAATTAATTCAGATTCGAAATCACCTGTTTCTACATTGATACAAATATAGATATGCAACATGATTGATTTACAGCTAACATAAAGGATAAAAAAAACGTTTTTCCAACGTCACTGCCTATATTCCATGCAAGTTATTGGTTTTACTTTTTCGCGGTTTGTTCACATTTTATGCGCTGTTACGTAATTCAACCACCATTTCACGAATTTCGTGCGTGGGTAATCAAATTCACATATATCCGTCTAAAATTTAGAAATAATTCCACGCATTTTGCTCCGTATAAACGTAATTTAATAATAAATTTAATATTTATTCTTATTAAATTATTAAAAATTGAAATTCACATTTTATCTATACTATCGACAAGAGTTTAAAAGCTTTAGAGTCTAGAGCACGATACAATAATGTAAGGTAGTCCCGTCGGGACTCGAAGTGTAATCGTTGACGCCCTTATTGTTAGTACACGTTTGATTTTTTAACATTTATTATATCTCAATCATTAGCCCTTAAGTCAAAAAGTGTCACAAAAGTGACAAATATCCTGAACATTTCCCTCACTTCGCCATCCATGAGCAAAGTTAACCAAATTAACGCAAGGTGCTTGACGAAGCAGAGTACATCTAGCAAAGCGAAACATATATATGTAAATGCACGTATGTACATATGTGTGAGGCAAGCAACGCGAGCATACCCGAGCGTAGAAGAGCAATGGCGATCACACAGTTGAAAAGGCGAAGGTCTGTGTAAAAACAAAACAAAAAGATGCGAATGAGCTGATCAACCCAATGTCGCATCCCAATTTTTAAATTGGGTTTTATCAAAACTTAACTTTGCAATGTCTTGAGCAGTTATTTTTGTCTATAGTACTAGTGATAGCATTCAGTACGGGCTTGATTTTCCCGACGGGCAACTTAATATTATCATGGTCTAGAGTTCCATACGGCGGCCATCATCTTTAATTTCGATTATAGAAATTATTCTTTTTCAAGTACAAGTTTCTGAACGCTTTAGCATTTCGCTTGTCTTTTATGGAAAGTACAATCGTATTTTACTTTAAATCTATCTTTATTAAGAATAATCAAGCATAGCTGGTTTAAAAAATTTTCGACAAACAAATCGGCAACCAAAACCAGAAATGCATATGTACGCATTTCAATACGTTCAATATAAATGTATGTATGATTTGACACCTAATTTAAGGAAAGGCTTGTTTTAGGTGCATATGTAAATAAGCGAAACAAAATTAACCCATTTCATAGGCTTTCCCAAAATATATAACAATTTTGTGACCTTGGAAACATGACAGAAAATTGCAAAAACAAAATACATGCTTCCCGAGCTCAAACGCACAAGCAGGCAAAAACAAAAACAAATTACAGTGTATGCGTGTGCAGCACGCTCCCCGAATCTTCATATATGCATGAGTTGTGAGCCGTAAACAATTTGCTTCCAACGCCTGGTTTCGTTGGCTGAGATATAACATGCTTTTGGCTCATCAGCCGAAGATTTCGCTTCAACCTGAGCTGAACTGAGCCGGAGCCCTGCCTTCGTTGAATGGAAGCGAACACGAGTGGAAAATTTCAGGCCGAAGGCTTCACATCAAGTGCGACTGACAAGAATTGTTCAAGAATTCGGCTCAGTTCATCGCCGCTATTATGCTCAGTGAACTGAATTGAGCGATAAATTTCATGTATGAAGCGAATCAAGAACATTTTTAATTTTGCAGTTTTCTGGTCTGTACATATCAATGGTCTTCATAAGCGCTTTTTAAACCAGTGGTGTATTAACTTTAACTTTAATTTGTCTCATATTCACAAAATGTACGAAAGCGTTGTCTTCAAAAAATAATGCGTACTCAATTACTCGTTCCTTTCATTTATAAATTTTGGGTGGCAGGTTCACCTTCACATTTTTCACTAAGTTTTTTCGCTTATTCGCAGTAAGACTCTTTATTGTAAAGTAGACCAATGCGAAAGTATGTCGGTGGTGCAATTTTATAATTGACATTTTTTAAATAACGACGTACTTGGAGAACGCGAATAGAATTTCATTAGCATTTGGCAACTAATGAATACATCTATCAATTCAAAAAAATAATGGACAATCTGTTACCTACTTTTCACAAACGGTAGGTTTCATTACATAGAATAAGAAATAAAGGCTGTCTTCGTAATGCCGAGCGTTTTATAGCCTTGCAGCTTTTGTCCTTAGTCTTTTATTAGTCCAATTATTATATATTTATAATATTTAATTATTTATAATAGTTTAATGTAACGACCGTCACATTGTTCACGTGGTGATTAAAAAATTTTAGCCGCAATCTATAGCAATCATTTCAAACAGTAATGCCTTGTGACAATGTGTTTTTTTCTGTTTTTTCTAATGTTAGTTCCTCAATCGAGGAGACCCGAGTTCAACTCCAGCCTCAGGCAACTTTTTTTCAACTATTTGAACCGAAAATATTTGGAATAATTCATAATGCTATTTTCTCGGCCGTTGTTAAGTAAGAGGTCCGGAGTTCAACTCATCCAAGGTGCGACGACCGACTAAATGTGAGGTATTATTTCTATTTTAAAAATTTTTTATGTTAAATTCAAATTAATTTGTTTAAACAGAATTTGACGGAGAGAAAGAAGAATAAGCAATGAAAAAGACACATCACACATTTGTCATTGCCATGCAACTTTGCCGACAAGGACTTTAGTGGTCAATAGCAAAGTGGAAGTGGTGGCTGCTAGCGAAGTTTTCGTATTCATGGTTCGAATCTACGTGGGACTAAAACTAACTTTAAATTTGTTTTTTTATACCCTTGCAGAGGGTATATTAATTTTATCCAGAAGTTTGCAACGCACCTTAGGAGACATCTCCGACCCTATAAAGTATATATATTCTGAATCAGCATCACCAGAGGAGTCGAAAAATGGATGTCCGTCCGTCCGTCCGTCTGTTGCAAGGCAAACTAGTCTCTCAGTTTTCTTCAGTCTCAGTCTTCATGAAACTTGGCACACAAGCTTCTTATTGCTGTAGGCTGTAAATAAGTCGGAACGAGCCAGATCGGACCGATATATCGTATAGCTGTCATAGAAGCTATCGGCCGATTTTTGTTGTTTTTCAAGATATTGCAACAGGATTTGGCAAATCTTATTCTTATTACGTTCTTAATGTGCTGTCAATTGTATCAAAATCGGACCACTATAACATATAGCTGCCATAGGAACAATCGGCTGCAATCAGGGTTTTTGTATGCAAACCTGTTTTGTTATTATTATTAACACATTATTAATGTTATACAGTAACCCGCCCTTAGTTTTTCCATTTAAATATCTCAGACGTTTATATTCTATAGCTGTTATAGGAACAATCAGTCAGTCCGCGTGTTTGTTGCAACTCAAATTAGTCCCCCAGTTATTGAGCTATCTTCATGAAACTTTGCTCACAAGCTTCTTATTTCTGCCCTCTTTAAATAAGTCGGAACGGGCCAGATCGGACTGATATATCGTATAGCTGTCATGGAGCCTATCGGCCGATTTTCGTTATATTTCAAGATATAGCTATCAGACTTACCACATCCAAATCTAAGTGTGTCCCTAATAATAAAGTTCGAAATCGAACTTTTATAACTTATAACGATCAACGATCGGCCTAATGAAGGTTCATGTTGCAATTTTATGGAAATATGAGTCCTATTACATGTAGCTGTTAAACAAAAAATCATATAGCTGTTATTCAAACGCATTTTTGAATGAGAACTTTCCAAATTTAGATTTTATGACTAACAGATCCTTTACAACACAAAGACATTTTGTGTTAAGTATATAAGAAATCCTGGTATTTACAAAAGTATTAAAAAGGTAGAATTATTTTTTTTCGAAGCAGGTGTTGAATCGCCTTAATCAGGTAAAAATCTCGACTTCCTACTATATAAATTATGTAAACATTGGTACCTGCAATGTACCTTAATGACAAATAGGAACATAATAAAAAGGTTAAGCAAATTAGTTGCCTTTTTTTTATTTTTTTTTATGGCTCAGGTAAAAATTTAATACAGATCTCACACCACAGTTGATTTTTGTCACTTTAACCGACAAGAAGTAAAAAATATATTTTATATTTTGTATAACTGCAAGGGTATGAAACTTTCGGCAAGCCGAAGGTAGCCTTGCTTTCTTGTTTTTTTATTTTACAGTATTTCGCAAAATAAAAAAATAGTTTTTAATATATTTAAGGCCACCTCGAATCGAAAGACACATTGAGCAGCAATATAAACAAGTCGAAAAGGCTATAGTCGAGCGTACTCGACTGTGATATACCCGCTGCAACTCTTCGGAAAAACACGTGCCAAATGTGAACAATGGGTTCTTGCTTTTTATTTCATTCCGTCTCTAATTTGTTCTGCCTATGCAAGTTCCACTCGATTTTTATTGAATGTTGCCCTTTGCTTTTATTACTTTGCAGTTATAATTCATCAGAGGCCTTTAAATTATGCATGTGTAAAAGAGACGCACACAACATATATGGTGCCACACAATACATCTCAACTTATCTAATCAGATTTGTCGTTTGTTTTTTTGTATTGGTGCTCAATGTCTCTTTCGATTCTATGTGGCTTTAAATATAGTTAAAACTTATTTTGAATTTTGCAACACACTGTAAAATAAATAATAAAAAAAATAAGATACGAAAAAAAAAATAAGTCGGTCGCCGCACCTAGGAGTTGAACTCCGGACCTCTCGCTTAACAGTCAACTACCATCACCACTCGGCCACTGTATTTCTTACGCAATGGCCCATAAAATTGCATTGTGAATATTTTCGGTGCACATAATTAAAAAAAAAAACAAGAAAGCAAGGCTACCTTCGGCTTGCCGAAGGTTTCATACCCTTGCAGTTATACAAAATATAAAATATGTTTGGATTGCTGCTGGTTTCTGTGGTATTTATTGAACAATTATAACAATACAGGAAGTCAAGATTTTTACCTGATTAAGGCTATGAATCAAACACCTGCTTCGAAAAAAATAATTCTACCTTTATAATGCTTTTGTATATACCTGGATTTCTTATATACTTAACACAAAATGTTATGAGGAAATGTCTTTGTAAAGGATCTGTTGGTCATAAAATCTAAATTTGGAAAGTTCTCATTCAAAAATGCGTTTGAATAACAGCTGCATGATTTTTTGTTTAACAGCTACATGTAATAGTACTCAGATTTCCATAAAATTGCAACTTGAACCTTCATTAGGCCGATCGTTGATTGTTATAAGTTATAAAAGTTCGATTTCGAACTTTATTATTAGGGACACACTTAGATTTGGATGTGGTAAGCTTGATAGCTATATCTTGAATGACAGCTATACGATATATCAGTCCGATCTGGCCCGTTCCGACTTATTAAAAGAGGGCAGAAATAAGAAGCTTGGGAGAAAAGTTTCATGAAGATAGCTCAATAATAAGGGGGGGGGACTAATTTGAGTTGCAACAGACAGACGGACTGACTGATTGTTCCTATAACAGCTATATAATATAAACGTCTGAGATATTTAAATGGAAAAACTAAGGGCGGGTTACTGTATAACATTAAAAAGTATTGATAATGTGCGGTATTTCCAAAAACAAAACAGGTTTGCATACAAAAACCCTGATTTCAGCCGATTGTTCCTATGGCAGCTATATGTTATAGTGATCCGATTTTGATACAATTTTGACAGCAAATGAAGAAAGTAATAAGAATAAGATTTGCCAAATCTTGTTGCAATATCTTGAAAAACAACAAAAATCGGCCGATAGCTTCTATGACAGCTATACGATATATCGGTCCGATCTGCCTCGTTCCGACTTGTTTACAGCCTACAGCAATAAGAAGCTTGTATGCAAAGTTTCATGAAGATAGCTCAAAAACTGAGAGACTAGTTTGCGTTGCAACAGACGGACGGACGGACCGACAGACATCCATTTTTCGACTCCTCTGGTGATGCTGATTCAGAATATATATACTTTATAGGGTCGGAGATGTCTCCTAAGGTGCGTTGCAAACTTCTGGCTAAAATTAATATACCCTCTGCAAGGGTATAAAAAGTTGCCTGCTGCTGGAGTTGAACTCGGGAACTAACATTAGAGAAATCCGACATAAACACATGGTCACAAGGCACTACTATTTCTTGAAAATCTTCCTTATTTATCGGCCGCAGGGCTGTTTTTAACACATGTGTAAGAAATGATTGCTGTAGAGCAATATTTGCAGCTACAATCGATTTTTTTCGATTTATGGGGGCGGATGGAGGCGTGGCGAAAATCCAAAATAAACTTGATCTTCGTGAAGAATTAACACATATTGTCCCCGAATTTGAAATTACGAATTAATACTTAATTTCAATGGCAACAATATGATATAGTAGTCCGATCTGACTAAATTGTACATATGATATTACAATAATTATAAGACATTTTTGTGCAAAGTTTCAAGCCTCTACCTCAACGGGAAGTATTTATGGCCGCTCTCTCCATACAACGCCGACCGCTGTGCATTGGCTCAATCGACTCTGCTAGTGATCCTGAGCAAGAATATATATACTTTGTGATGTCTGCTACGCCTGTTACGTACATTTGCACTATTTTTATGCAACCCTTTTTTACCATTTACACACTTCATCGGCGAGTTTTTATACCCTTGCAGAGGGTATATTAATTTTAGCCAGAAGTTTGCAACGCACCTTAGGAGACATCTCCGACCCTATAAAGTATATATATTCTGAATCAGCATCACCAGAGGAGTCGAAAAATGGATGTCCGTCTGTCCGTCCGTCCGTCTGTTGCAACGCAAACTAGTCTCTCAGTTTTTGAGCTATCTTCATGAAACTTGACATACAAGCTTCTTATTGCTGTAGGCTGTAAATAAGTCGGAACGAGCCAGATCGGACCGATATATCGTATAGCTGTCATAGAAGCTATCGGCCGATTTTTGTTGTTTTTCAAGATATTGCAACAAGATTTGGCAAATCCTATTCTTATTACGTTGTTAATGTGCTGTCAAAATTGTATCAAAATCGGACCACTATAACATATAGCTGCCATAGGAACAATCGGCTGAAATCAGGGTTTTCGTATGCAAACCTGTTTTGTCTTTGGAAATACCGCACATTATCAATACTTTTTAATGTTATACAGTAACCCGCCCTTAGTTTTTCCATTTATATATCTCAGACGTTTATATTCTATAGCTGTTATAGGAACAATCAGTCAGTCCGCGTGTTTGTTGCAACTCAAATTAGTCCCCCAGTTATTGAGCTATGTTCATGAAACTTTGCTCACAAGCTTCTTATTTCTGCCCTCTTTAAATAAGTCGGAATGGGCCAGATCGGACTGATATATCGTATAGCTGTCATGGAGCCTATCGGCCGATTTTCGTTATATTTCAAGATATAGCTATCAGGCTTATCACATCCAAATCTAATTGTGTCCCTAATAATAAAGTTCGAAATCGAACTTTTATAACTTATAACGATCAACGATCGGCCTAATGAAGGTTCATGTTGCAATTTTATGGAAACCTGAGTACTATTACATGTAGCTGTTAAACAAAAAATTCTGTAGCTGTTATTCAAACGCATTTTTGAATGAGAACTTTCCAAATTTATTTATATTTTATGACCAACAGATCCTTTACAACACAAAGACATTTCCTCATAACATTTTGTGTTAAGTATATAAGAAATCCAGGTATGTACAAAAGCATTAAAAAGGTAGAATTATTTATTTTCGAAGCAGGTGTTTGATTCATAGCCTTAATCAGGTAAAAATCTCGACTTCCTTTACTGTTATAATTGTTCAATAAATACCACAGAAACCAGCAGCAATCCAAATATATTTTATATTTTGTATAACTGCAAGGGTATGAAACCTTCGGCAAGCCGAAGGTAGCCTTGCTTTCTTGTTTTTTTAACTTTTGGTAATGCACATTATTAAGACAATCATCAGGAACATTTTGTATAATGTAATAAAATATTAGGTTATATTTAATAAAGAACAAGTCGATTTGGGTACAGAGCACGCCTTCTCGCAATTTTGAAAATCAATTACAAACATGCAACCAATCTTATAACTTAAAACGATATAATCATTATTTTTTTCATCGTTTATAACATTAAATCAATGCAAATTGAAAAGAATGCGCAACTTGTAACATTCTGGTGTAATCCTTTTTGCCATGTACATTTTTAAGACTATAAAAATGATGAAAATTTTCTTTCGGTGCCTGTTTTATGCATCTACTACTTACATCAAAAAAGCGTACTATAATATATAACTATATAACTGTAATCGGTAAAGACTAAGTTAAAAAGCTTTAATTGTATAGAACTTTCGGCAAGCTAAAGGTAGCTTTCATTTGTTGTTTTATTTAAATTGTTAATATTAATTTATAGATAGATTTTATTTTTCATTCTTTCAGTTTTTTACAACCCTTGCTGGAAATAAAATGCTACGGAATTCAAATTAAACTGAAGTAATCCGAACTACTACTTAATTGTGAACTGTGAAAATTAATGATTGTTCAAATTAAATTAATTCTTATGTAGAAATGAGTTATTCTTCAACTTATCCTTCTTGCGGCAAAAGGCCATGTGAAAGTGTTTCAAATTTAGATGGTCATGTAAAAGAAAATCCAAGTGACTTGTGTTCTCTCCCTCACCGTGACAATAATTTAATGTTGACCAACGAGATTTCAAAATTAACTAATTATAAAAAGCCTATAGAATGTCAAAGAGACTGGTTAAATAATTCGAAAACTTCAATTTTCTTAACTCGATTTAATAAAAGCCATGAGTGGTCTAAAAATTCAAAAATTGATTTAGTATCATTTGAAAGATCTAATAATATTGAAAAAGCACAAGAATTTCTTACGGAAAGTGGTATTTTGGGATCCAATCATCTAAATCATTCACGTGAATTAATAACGAAAACATCCAGGATTCATCTTGACGTAAATGTACAAAGTCAAGTATGTAGATACATATGTCAAATTGGTAAGAATAATATGATTTGTTTTTTTTATATTTTATATTTTATAACCAAAAAGATACGTAAGACTTCTTTGGGCCTTCGCTCGAGAAAGTTTGGAGACCACTATCCATTAACCATGACCCGGCAAAAATATTTACCCCAAACAACTGCAGAGTCATATGATTCACGACTACAACATACCCAAATCCAAGTTCATCATTTGAAAGAATTTATAGAAACTGAAACGACAAAAATATTAATCTTACGTGCAGAAGTTAGTAAAATAAAGGTAATGTGTTTAATGTTTATAGCGTGCGCTTTTTAATTTTTAAATTGAATCATTTTTTTGCAGAGAGCTCTTCAGGATCTAATTTTTGCAAATTCCATAATCGAAACTAATTTGTCTCAGCCGAAATCTACACTTTGCGTCTTCTGTCAAGAAGAGTCCAGATTATTGAGCTTAAACTCAACCAAATTAAGCCTACGCCTGTCTTAATTATTTTTAAGCTACTAACTATTTCTTACAAATGTGTATATTAACTTGCTAAACTTAATTTATGTATCTTAAATCTATCTATTACATTTGGAAATAAAAAGTGTTCATATATTTGTTCTATCTCTCGGGGTCTATTCTAAATTTGGTGGAAGTATGTGTTAAAAAGGTAAAATTAAACCCAACATTTTCAGCTTAAGTATTTATATTTAGTGAAGACCATAATTATAGCCAACCAAATAATTTATAATATGCAATACATTTGTAAATAGTAAAAATGGTATACTAACTTCGTCATTCAATGATACTTTAAGTTTAAATCATAAAGATTAATACAGATAAATAAAATAATATAACTAAATAAATAATTATTTTTTGTTTAAGAAAAACTTGTTTTATTAAATTTTAAGCCATTTATTAAATTTATAACCAAATCGATATAACCGTGTCTGTTTGTGCGTGAGCCAAATTCTCAGAAACTATTAGAGCTAAAACAACCAAACTTCAACATTTTCGACTCCGCCCCCATTTAATTTAATTAAATTGGACCGTAAATATGGTAAATATTCAAGAAATAGGAGTGTTTTATATATCAGTATGACAGTTACTCGAACAATTAAAAACACAGTTCGGCAATATTTATACCCGCTACTTGAAGAGTATAAGGGTATTATAGCTTTGTGCCAACCGAAAATGTTTGTAACAGGCAGAAGGAGAAATCTCCGACCCCCTAAAGTATATATATTCTGAATCAGCATGAACAGCGGAGTCGATATAGCCATGTCCGTCTGTCTGTCCGTATGAAAACCTAGATCTCAGCTAGAGCTACCAAATTTGGGGACAATATGTGTTAATTCTGCCCGCAGATCAAGTTTATTTTGGATTTTTGACACGCCTCCATCCGCCCCCATAAATCGAAAAAAGTCGATTGTAGCTGCAAATATTGCTCTACAGCAATCATTTTTTATACATGTGATAAAAACCACCATGCGGGCGTGTTGCGTTTCAATAAGATCGGCCGATAAATAAGGAAGATATTCAAGAAATAGTATTGCACTGTGGCCATGTGCTTATGTCGGTTTTTCCTAATGTTAGTTCCCGAGTTCAACTCTAGCAGCAGTCAACTTTTTAATTATGTTTTAATTATGTGGCAACTTTTTTTTTTTTTAATTTTGTGGCCATTTTTTTTTTTTTTTTTTTTAATTATGTGGCAACTTTTTTTTTTAATTATGTGCACCGAAAAAACAAACGACAAATCTAATTAGATATGTTGAGATGTATTGTGAGGCTGCATATATGTAGTGTAACTTAAAGCCCTCTGCTGAGTTCTAACTGCAAAGTAATAAAAGCAAAAGGCAACATCCAATAAAAATCGAGTGGAACTTGCATAGGCAAAACAAATTAGAGACGGAAAGAAATAAAAAGCAAGAACGCATTGTTCACATTTGGCACGTGTTTTTTCCGAAGAGTTGTAGCGAGTATATCACAGTCGAGTCCGCTCGACTGTAGCCTTTCCGACTTGTTTTTCATAATGCTACTTTGATGACTGAATTGCAGTTTGAAAGGTATATTCTTATATGAAAAGCAGAAACTTTGTTTAATTATCATAATGCACCGATTTGAGTTGATGGTATAGTATGCCCATTTATTTTGTGGGGCTGTGTTACTATTTGTAATAGTGGAAAATATTGAGCACTGTTGATTTTTTTTTTTGTTGAATATTTATAACAGTAATCTTAACTGTTGGACCGAAAAACAGAAACCAATTATTGGTAATTTTAAATACCTAATAGTTCCCAAAACTTAAGCAAATAAATAAACATTATTTTCAATAAATATATCTTGGATTTTTTGTAGTATTTTATTCATCACCTCAAATCTTTGTCACGATCAATGCACACGTGTTTTTTAAATTGTATCTAGATTATTAAACATAGTTTAAAATTGTTTAGTTAAGACACCGGTTTTTCTTCGATTATAAAGTTTTGGATATTGAAATTATATTTATAAACGACAGTTCATCATCATTCAACTAGATACATAAACTGTGCTTAATTTCTATTATTTGTAGTCATGAAAATATCAAATTACAAATTCCAACCATATCTAGCAGTTCTCCATTAAATATGAATCCGGGAGTATAATATGTATGTATATATCTATGTTGATCCATTATTTTGTCATGAGATTATTGCTTTTAATTTGTTAAGCCTTTTATTCTATATTATGTCTATAACGACGTAAGCGTGCACTGTTTTCAACTTTTGGGTCACCCGGCGGAGGAGATATGTCATTGCGGATAAGTGTTTCTACAGCGTTTTGGTTCAAAGGCATATCCTCTAGTTGTTGCGAAACGGCTGTGAGGCCAAGATTTCCCTCTTCTATATCTTTTTTAACTTCATTTTCACTGTTATCCGATGATTGATCGTCAAAATTTGCCAACATTGTTGATGGAACACCGTGTGTTCTTAAGTCCATAAAAAACCATACATTATGCTTATCGTTAGAGCAAGTTAAAAAATATGTGTAAGATCTTACCTGCTAAAAGTGCGTGGTCGTTGAAATCTAAGATTCAATTGTGTTGGATCGGTAACGTACTTTTCTTCTGTAGACTCACGACGGCGGCGTAAGCCTAAATAAAAAAAACAAGCATAACAAATTTCAAAAACAAGTAGCAAAGGAGCGCACTTTAATGAAAAATATATCTTCAAATAAATGTGCTATTGCAACTGCTTGTGATGTGTAATTTTCAAAAAATTGTTATAAAAATATTAAGACATCTAATTAACTGTCAACAATTACATTGAAAAGTATATGTTTATACACGCTACCCATGTAATGATAATCATGGCTATATAGCCACCTCAATCTGTCTTTTGGATTGCTAAGCACAATTTGCTTAAAAACTTTACTTACAATTGTTTAATTTTTATCTGATGTTTAAAACAAAACTTAGATGATGTCCTTCTCTCACCCTATTAAGTATATATCACAGGTCTGCAAGAATGCATTCACAGTTCATAAACAATCGAATGAATTTAAATTGAGATGAATTGTCCAGACACAGAATAATGCTTTCAACGGTAGGAAAAATAAAACGTAAACTTGATTCAAATAATGTACAAAGCCTATGACCTATGACCGTTGATACAATGAATGTATAATCAAGTGGTCCTTGCATAAACAACCCGATGCTTGTTACGCGCGGATCCCAGACACAGCGAATGTCCACCTCCCGCCCAACCGACCGAGGGGCACAATCGTCTGACGTACGACTCGAAACGCGAAATAGAGAACGCGGGCATGCAAAGATACCGAGATAGAAAAAAATTTCGAGGAAAGATTACTTAATTTCTAGATAGGTAGGACAAAATTTCAAATGTTAGGCATGCAACAGAGGAAGCGTTAGAAAAAGAAAGTAAAGATTATTATAGTCCGAACATAATACCCTAAACGGATCGTGAAGGGCATAGTTCGACCTACAATTAGGAAGAGTTAGTGGTAAGTAATTACGTGTTAATCTACAAGGGACAGAAAAGTGTAGCTGGCTAACCAAGTCAACACTGTCAATGTCACCTTGGATGAGGTTATTATTAAATACTACACCCAGCATGGTTCTACAATTAGATAGAGAAGGTAAGTTAAGTAGTAGAAGTCTAGAAGTCTAGTTAAGGCGAAAATTAAAAAAATTTATTGTACAGATTCAATGCGGTTTTTGTGAGTAGTGTACTGGGGACACCATACGCATGATCCATATTCCAGAATTGGACGAACAAGTGAGGTGTAGAGGGTCTTTGTTACATAAGGATCGTCAAACTCCTTAGACCATCTCTTAATAAAGCCAAGCATACCCATGGCTTTATTGACCATATGGGAAATATGTTCGGAAAACTTTAGTTTTCGGTCCAAACGGACCCCAAGATCATCAACTAGAGTAATTCTTTCTAAGACACAACCACAAAGAGTGTAGGAAACGTACTTTGGACTGGCTCGATAGAATGTCATCAGCTTGCATTTGGAGCTGTTCAGGTTTAAGAAATTTGCACAACACCAGGAATGAAAACTATTTAGGTCGGCTTGTAAGTAAGAGTGGCAGTAGTCATCTTTAAATTGATAACAAAGCTTTACATCGTCCGCATACATGAGAATACGGGAGTTATGTATGACCAAAGGGAGGTCATTGATGAAAAGCGTAAAAAGGAGGGGGCCTAGATGGCTAACCTGAGGAACGCCAGATGTGGCATGAAGAAGGTGTGAAAATACATTTTTAAAGAGAACTCTTTGGGTTCTGCCATTCAGATAACTCACAATCCAATTAAGAAGTTTTGGTGTGAATCCTAAGAGGCTGAGTTTATGTGCAAGAAGGGAATGATTTACTGAATCAAAAGCCTTACTGAAATCAGTGTATATAACATCAGTTTGAAGATTTTCCTGAAAACCTTTTATAACAAAGGATGTCAGCTCCAGTAAGTTTGTCGTAGTTGAGCGACGTTTTATAAATCCGTGCTGAGAAGGCGATATGACGGATTTACAGAAATGTTGCAAGTGAGGAGTTAAATCATTCTCGAAGAATTTAGGTATAGCCGACAATTTAGAGATACCTCTATAATTGCTTGCTTCAGACTTACTGCCCTTCTTAAACAAGGGAATGATAAAAGATTCCTTCCAAATGGAAGGAAAGGCTGAAGTATCTAAGGACAGCGAAAACAGTTTGAGCAATGACTTACTTAGGGAGTTGGCACAGAACCGAAGTACACAAGCGGGAACACCGTCTGGACCTGGTGAAAAAACTGGTTTAACCAAGTGAAGATCCTTAACAAGTGAATTCTCATTTAGAATAGGGGTGAAGATACCATTTGAGCAAGGAATATTGTATGGATAAACATGAATCTCTTGTGCAGTAGGCGAATACGTGGTTTGAAAAAACCTAGCAAACATATCGGCCATGGCTTGGTCGGTATCTGCAGTGGTATTTTCAAACGATAACTTTGAGGGAAAGACAGAAGATTTACGCTTCATGTTAACAAAACTTTAAAACTGTTTAGGGTTTTCAAGGAAGTGAGATCAACAACGAGCTAGATAGTTTTTATAACATTTCGCGTTCAGGACCGAGAAATTTAATCGTGCAGTTAAAAAACGGGAAAAAGCTAAACCGCAATTATTAATTTTATATTTTTTAAATAAGCTAGATTTTAAATTTTTAAGGCGAGACAGCTCTTTTATAAACCATGGTGGCTTACTCGAGCATGTCTGATAGAAACGCGGTACACAAATATCAAAGAAAGATTCAATAGTCTTATAAAATATGCTTACCGCCACTGAAATATCAGTAGTCGAGTACAGCTCTGACCAGTCGCAGTTGGAAAGTAAAAAGTTCAATAATACAAAGTCTGCTTTTCTAAAGCAGCGTATACGTTTGCACAGTTTTTCATGTTTAAGAAAACATTTACCTAGATGAAAAGTAGCTTCAAAAGTGGGATGATAAGAATCATCGGGTAAATAAAGTGGTTGAGTCATTTTTAGAGACACCCTAGATGGATCAGATACGAAGCATAAATCCAAGGATCTGTTTCTAAAGTTTTTGATATGATTGATCTGCGACAATGACATATCAAACAGACCGTAAAATAGGTCATGCTGCCGAGAAGGCAATAAATAAGTCTCACCAATACTTGGTCACATTCAGGAACATTAAGTCAACAAGGACTATAAAATGATCCCTGTCTGATAACAGGTTGAAAACAGTCTTTATTGCAGACAAGTGTTGCAAATAGACTGACAATTCCGATGACGGCGGAATATATGAACAGGTTATAAACCGGGAAAGTGTAATTTTACACAAATAAATTCAATGCAATGTTGAACTTCCGGTTGAAAAAGTTCCGATGATATAACGGAGTTTACTGCAATCATAACTCCCCCACCACGTCGGCCAGGTCGATCAAGCCTGTAGGTTGTATACATATTTGGTAAAACTTCGATGCTTAAAATATCCGGTTTTAACCAAGTTTCAGTAAACACTAAAACATGGGAGGTAAAAGAAAGGCTGTTTAGGAATAGATTAGATAATTTGCTACATAATCCTCTAACATTTTGGTATGTAAGAAGAAAAGTAGCACTTAGTTTCTTGCGTTTTGTTTTTGGGTGGACGTTTCTGGGATTGGCAGTGAAAGAACAATCGGTTTCCGATTCTTTTTCTTCTTCGCCTCAAACTCTTTAACCATTACATGTTTTGGCCAAAATGTTGGAGAACATATAATGGCTAGCAGTTCAACCGGGACACTAATTTTAAAGGACGATATGTCCCTCTCATATGAGAATTTAAATTTTTCCACTTTAAACTCGACAGCTTGTATTTTGGCTTGAATATAAGCCATCTTGAGATGTAAGATCAGGGGCAAGCCGGGAAACGAAAATTTGTTTCTTTAGTGGAACTCCTAACACCCTAATACCCACGGGTATTACACCTATGGGATAGTTCATAACCGGTAATCCAGAACAAGAACTTGCCTTAGGTATTTCTATAATCTGTGGTATAGGCAACGAATCCACAGCGGACACATCGGAAATTTTGTGTGACACCATTTGCACACACTCGTTGATGACTTTCTCTGACACCCATGATCTCGTCACCATAGAAGTAGTGAACGACATCACCGGCTGAGTCACAGGAGTGAATGGCTGGTCAATGAGAGGGGGCGGAATGACAGCAGGCAAAGGTTTCGCTACGTGAGCAGATTTCTTACGCTTGGGCGACTCATTTAATAGCTTTAAACTATTAAACGAGTTGTCCAACGCTGAGAACTGATCGGCAAGTTTATGAAAACTGCCAAACAATTCCCGAAATCCTGTCTTTGTCTGCCGCATGAACGACATCATATCGTTCTCCGCCTCCCGACACATGTCACAACAGTGGCGCAAACCAGTGCGCTTGGCCACGGCGTCAGCCGTAGAAGCCGTGTAGCCGGCACATTTAATGTGCACGACGATGTCGCAAAGCCAGCAATAGATGCTTGGCTGAGCAACAGTCACCTGCTTTAGACAGGATTTCTTATAGCAGATTACGCCTTCCATTATACGGGGTCTCTACTGTAGCCAAGAAAAACTACCGCAATAACAAAAATGAAAGAAGAAAGAAAAATAAAATAAATGAGAGAGGATTGCGAGTCAAGAACGCACGCAAAAGATAATGAGAGTAGGCGAGTGAGCGCGAGAGAGTGTTAGGCACACACACACTGAAAGATGTGAGAGAGTTAAGTTGTTACTGTTATAGCTGCAACGAGAATGCAACAACAACAGACGAAAAAGAAGAGCACAATAAAAACAATTGCACTCTGAAAAGCGAAGAGCAAAAAGAAACAAACGAAATGGCAGTGGAATAAAAGTGTAATTAGTAAACTACAAACCAGTGGGTAAAAACAGCAGGCATGCACTCACGATTGTGAACGGATATGTTGAAGTTACTTTTAAATTATAATTTTAAAGCCAAACGCCGATTGTTTGCAATTATAAAGTAAAAAGCGGGGAGCAGAAAAAAAACGCGTCCGTTCACTTGGAAGAGATATGTAAAAATACATACATATGAAATAAAGAATAGGTCCGTCTCGTTTACTTCTGCCTGTTATGCGCATACCAAAAAACACGGTAACCATGAATTTATTTTATAATACATGGATTTAAAATATACCGAAAAATGTAAAGCAAAATAAGCTACTACCAACAATACATTAATGAAAGATAATAAGCGATTAAAATTATTTAGTGTAAATCTACAGATTTTGAGTCTGCTTGTTTTTATGATTTTTAAAATCAAATTAATTTTTTGTGATTTTGAATTTGAAAACTAATTTGTACATCCTTGATTCTATAATCGAACTAGTCATATCCGTGTTAGTTTTACTGATTTTAAAATGAATGGAAAAAGTTTAGGGCGTACAACGCAACGAACAGCATGCTTTTACTTGACAAACCTGGTGTTAAGTCCGCAATATTGTGGAAATTATGTAAAGTACTGGAATAATGTTGGCCTTTCTTAGGATTATCAGTAATATCCACAATGGGTGCAAAAGTCGCAGTAGTTGGATTCTGAAGAAAATATGCTCCAGGGGTATCGACAGTTGTCAAAGTTGCGTTTGCAGTATCGACTCCCGCCCAAGAAGCGCATTTTAATTGACGCAAATTAGAAGTAAGTACTGGTATTTTACTCGGCGTCAGTAACGATTGTTCAACTTGAATTTCGCTTGAAAGAGGGACTTTGCTTTTAATGCGACTAGTGTCAAAATGGGATTTGATTTGTATAACACTATTTGAATCTCCATTTAATTTCAGCTTATTGGCTTCTCCAGATTGAACACTGCTAGAGCTAGTGTTGGGGGGAGTCTCAGACAATTCTATGTTTTTTCTAAGCGAATTCAAGTTAGTAACTTCATTTTCATTTAATTTTTTTTTTCTATTGGTGTTTGCTAGGGATGCTGTCTTTATGTCATCACAGTCAATTGGCTCTTTATCACTAAGAGAGAGAATTGTATCGCCCAAGTCCCCTCTATTAGAAAGACCGAAAGCGTTAGAGTTTGGTGTTTTAATTGCGGCTGCTAAGGCATCATAGTAGACAGACTCTTCAAGTCGCGGGTTTTCTATGGACAAAAGATGCAAATAAAATGAATGGAAGGATTATTAATAAAAGAAAGTTTTTATATAACCTTTGGGAATAACACGAATTTCCAATCTTCCATTAATGAAACCATCATCGCGTTGAACTTCCGCATCAGTGAAATTACGAACTCTGCAGTCATGCTGGTATGGCATTACATCCCGAGAAATTGTTGTGGCATTTGTGGAAGGTTGCATTGGCAAGGAATTTTGTTGAGATAATGTTGTAGTCTCATATCTGGCTAGTGCGATATCACTTTGGAGCTTTTCGTGGGTTTCTTTATGGTCTACGTTTGAAATAGAAGTTAACTTTTTGGTAACATTCAATACCTGTAGCGACTGCGTTTTCTCGTCAAATATGTCAATCAGACATACATTTGGAAGGCTATTGCGATGCTTGTACATTGATTGGCTTCCGTTTGAGTTGCTTGAACGAACATCAGCAGCGTCTACTGCGTGTTTTAAAGACATTTGTGGAACTACGGGAACCACTTTTTGATTGAAAAATGGAGCTATTTCAGAGTACGTCTCACGTACACAAATGTTTCTTGCTATATCCATGCGGTACACCTTAATTCCAAAATGACATACAAATAAAATAGAAAATAACATTAAATAAAGATTCAGATATTTTTTAATAATGCTTAAAATGTCCCCCATACAAAGAAAAAAAAAAACTAAAAAATACATATAGCATTAACATGCGTGGTAGCTTATACATAGGTGATATATAAATGCTTAATTAAAAGGTAAGGAAGACAGCTGCCTAAACAAAATATTAAAATAGATATGCTTACTGTGTCATCAAAGGCAGCTTGCTGCACAGCAGGAGGCTCTAATTCGTTGCGTAATACATTACCCATTGCAGGCTCTGACCAACAGTGTGGAATGGACATTTGCAATGTCTCGTAATTTTCAATGCCAGCTATATTAAGTGTATATCTATTGGTAATAAGGAAATCATTATAATTATTAAAAGAAATATTTTGAATATTTCGGCATTTATAAGTAGATTAAATAATTTTTACAAAGTGAGCCATGTGTCATAATCTGGGTATGCCGCATACGTTCCTATATTGGAGGGTGTTTTTATACCCGCTACTCGAAGAGTATAAGGGTATTATAACTTTGTGCCAACCGAAAATGTTTGTAACAGGCAGAAGGAGACATCTCCGACCCCATAAAGTATATATATTCTGAATCAGCATGAACAGCCGAGTCGATATAGCCATGTCCGTCTGTCCGTCTGTCCGTCTGTCCGTCTGTCTGTCTGTCCGTCCGTGTGAAAACCTAGATCTCAGCTATTATAAGAGCTAGAGCTACCAAATTTGGGGACAATATGTGTTAATTCTGCACGCAGATCAAGTTTATTTTGGATTTTCGCCACGCCTCCATCCGCCCCCACAAATCGAAAAAAAGTCGAATGTAGCTGCAAATATAGCTCTACAGCAATCATTTTTTATACATGTGATAAAAACTACCAAAACTAAAACCGGGCGTGTTGGCAAAGTTTCAATAAGATCGGCCGATAAATAAGAAAGATATTCAAGAAATAGTATTGCACTGTGGCCATGTGCTTATGTCCTAATGTCAGAACCAGAGTTCAACTCCAGCAGCAGACAACTTTTTTTAATTATGTGGCAACCTTTTTTTTTTTTAATTATGTGGCAATTTTTTTTAATGATGTGCACCGAAAATATTCATAGTGCAATTTTATTGGTCATTGCGTTAGAAATGCAGTGGTCGAGTGGTGATGGTAGTTGACTGTTAAGCGAGAGGTCCGGAGTTCAACTCCTGGGTGCCGCGGCGAATTATATTTATTTTTTTTGTATCATATATTTTTTTTTTTTTTTATAGTGTGTTGCAAAATTCAAAATAAATTTTTAGTATATTTAAAGCCACTTAGAATCGAAAGAGACATTGAGCAGCAACACAAAAAACAAACGACAAATCTAATTAGATATGTTGAGATGTATTGTGAGGCAGCATATATGTATGTATAGGCGTCTCTTTCCCACATGCATAATTTATAACTGCAAAGTAATAAAAGCAAAGGGCAACATCCAATAAAAATCGAGTGGAACCCGCATAGGCAAAACAAATTAGAGACGGAAAGAAATAAAAAGCAAGAACGCATTGTTCACATTTGGCACGTGTTTTTCCGAAGAATTGTAGCGGGTATATCACAGTCGAGTCAGCTCGACTGTAGCCTTTCCGACTTGTTTTAAAAGGTTTTTTAATGGGCTCGCAGTTGGCCATTTTTGATTTCAGTTGGAAACTAATAGGTATTTTATGTTCTGATTATTCAGACAATTTATATGTGTCTGTTGTTTGCTCATATAAATTAGAGTCATACGACCTGCGTAACCAACCATTTTTGGGGAAGTGTTCATTATCTCCGGAAGTGGGTTCTTAGCCATGGCTTCCAAGATGGATTAATAATTGGGTTTGGCTATTTTCTGGGGAAATTTTTAGAATACATACTGAATCGAAATACATACTTTACGGGGTCACAGATGTTTCCTATGTGCGTTGTAAACATCTGGCCAAAATTACAAAAAAATTTTTAATTAAAACTCGCTTCTTGTGCGATCATTTAGTTTTCTAGGGGTGTTTTGAATACAACCACTACAGACAGAATTAGTATACAACTACTTTCCCTAAAAGGTGATGGCCGCAGGTCTCTAAGCAGGTAGATTATTAAGGAAAAAGAAATTACATCTACATACATGAATCATAGAAATGTTTGTGAATACATATATATGTCATTATATTGAAGCTGTTATTCTTACCTTTTTACTTTTTCATTCCTGTGTGGTTCCGTTTTTGCCTTGCAGTTACTAGTTTTGGGAATATTTGATGCACCGCATAAAAACACATCCGCTTTAGTTAATCGATCCAAATTTTGTTGTGACTGTGAGGTGGCAAAGGTAGGAATAATTTACAGATTATCTGAATTTTCTACTTCAGTTTACATTAAACTTGTTAAAGTTAAACTGTAACTGTATAGCCCTTATCTACATATTGGTTAAAATACTTTTACATCTTTGTCAACTATAAGGTAAGAAAATACGTAAATATATACATATATGTATGTATGTTTCATTTCGTATTACTTAATGTACCCATACATATATTAGATATTTTTTTTGAAAGCGTAAGCGAGGTATTTTATCGATGTGTAGATACTATAAAAACTAAAAATATATATACATAAAAAAATATATGTATTTATAATTAATTAAAATAAATAACAATATCTGGACATTTTAAGCATTCGTCGTAAAATTTCAACAACTCAAACCCCATAATAACTCCTAACATAAAAAGACTGACTTAATGAGTTACCTGTGGCTCCTGTTTCCATTCGTTGTCAGTGGTATCTTCCGAGTCATCAAATTGACTTTTCCACTGAGACGCTAGAGTAAGCGCTCCTCCACCTTTTGTAACCTGTTGAAGCGCCGAAACATTTTCATCATCGATTAGAGCAAACTGGGTAACTGAATGATCGCCAGTCCCAATGCTTTTAGCCGTAAAAGATCCGACAGCAGTGCCTACGCAGTTTGGTCGTTGTGTCGATGCAGAAGCAGATCCTGTTGCAGCTCCACTTCCTGCAACAATTCCTGACGAAGAAGGACGTAAGTTAGTCGAAGTCGCTGAACGTCGGTTTGATTGTGGTTCACGTTGACACGCAACGGGTTTGGAAGTCCGACTGCTATCTTGATCCGGGTTATCTTGGTCTTGTAATGAAAACAATTCAGAACTTAGTTTAGACTTGCCAATCTGATTGGAAGGCGTTGTTGCAACACGCAAGCGTCCATATGTTGATCTTTGATCGCCAATACTGTTTGAAGATCGTTTGTTATCGAAACTTTTTTCTGTCGTCGAAGCTGAAAATTGCTGAGCTTGATATAATTTGGCTGATATTCGCTCTACGATATCCGTATCTGATTTTTTCACTTGTTGTTTATCTCCGCACAATGATCTGCTAGCGGAACCCTCAGCTTTTGCATGTTCCAAGTTTTTAGAATCAAATTCATTCTCGGTTGCAATAGTCGTTATTTCAATCTTGCCTTTGTGGCATTCATCTTTATGGACATTTTTTGATAGTTGCAAAGGTTGTGAGACAATTTTTTCTTCTGGATACTGTGAAATAAATTTTAAATTAAATCTACATAATGAGAATTTATGATTTGTATACATACGTAAACCGGAGCCGAGTTATTTTGATTGGATACAGGTTGCACTGAACACCGCTTTCCTTGAATTAAGGCATGTGACGGTTTCGGCTGAGCACTCAAAACTACGTCACCGGAAGCTTCATGATTCGATATAACCACATTCGAATTTTTAATGAATGTATTATGAATACTCGGAATATTCGTGGCATTTGCCACCGGTTTTAACTGTTGTTGTTGCTGAATTTGCATTAAGTTTTGATTCCCAGAGTTCACAATTTGCAAAGCGCAGTCCCCGGGCGGCTGTGGTGTAATCGTTGCATTGCAATTCTTATCGACCTGTTTAAACATATTTTTTTATTAAAATAATTATTTTTTATTTTAAGAAGTCTCTTGTCGATTGTCTGTGTGAACACAGATCTCAGCTTTTAGATAAGCTGAAAGCATCAGATTCCTGCGTATCATAGGCAGATTCAGTTTATTTTTAAATCCAGATGCCACGCCCACTGTCCCCGCAAATTGGTAATTTGCGTTATTAAATCCAAACTACAAATTACAACCCGAATGGATCAATAACACGAATGTAAGGTACGAAAAGCAGCCTGCGCGCTGCCATTAGTAGTTGACGTCGACGGCTATGTTACGATGCGTTTTGCACGCGTGTCTGTTTGTGTGAGTGAAAGCCAGTGAACAATACGTAATAGAATAATTTGTGGAGATTTCTCTGATTAAAATTATAAGTGTAGTTACATGTTACTGACTTGTTTGCGCCATGAATTCGAAAAAAATGAATTGTCTATTGTGTTTGTCTGTCAGTGTAACAGTCAGAAGGAAATATTTGTGACCCAATAAATTATATTAATATTCTTGCTCAGGATCACTAGCTGAGTCATTTAACTCACGTTACAGAGCAAATCTTTATAAATTAAAATAAAAAATATAATTCCTAATATTGAACACTTTTAAACGAAACACTTTTTTTAAACACATATATTTATATAAAACAAGTTGGAAAGGCTACAGTCGAGCGTACTCGACTGTGATATACCCTCTATAACTCTTCGAAAAAACACATGCCAAATGCTTGCTTATTATTTCTTCTACTTGGTTCTTATTGGATGTTACTACTTTGGTTTTATTACTTTGCAGTTATAACTCAGCAGAGGGCTTTAAATTATGCATGTGTGAAAGAGACGCCATATATGCAGCCTCACAATACATCTCAACATATCTAATTAGATTTGTCGTTTGTTTTTTCGGTGCACATAATTAAAAAAAATCTGTTTCTACGCTTGCGGCTATCTTAAGCTCCTTTTTTAGCTCCGTAGCTGGCTTAAAAGGCACCTTCTTTCTTTGGCGAACCAAGCGCCTGACCTCCTTTGGAGACATTGCGGGTTTTCTTCCTCGTGTTTCAGCCTTTTCTTTATACAATATTACGTTGCGGATCATTTTATTTGAACAGCCGACCATTTGCCTAATTTCAGCATAAGTTTTGCCTTCTTAGATCATGTTTTTGATCAGTCTTCTTTTTTCATCACTGCAATGTTTTCCGCGACCCATAGCTCAAGAATACGTCTTTGTCTTTTGGAAAAAACTTAATTTCAACTCTCAAGGGAATCCCCTTTTTAAGATTAACATATCTAATCAGATTTGTCGTTTGTGTTTTGTATTGCTGCTCAATGTCTCTTTCGATACATGTGTTAAAAACCACCATGCAGGTGTGTTGGCAAAGTTTCAATAAGATCGGTTGATAAATAAAGAAGATATACAAGAAATAGTATTACCCTGTGGCCATGTGCTTATGTCGGTTTTTCCTAATGTTAGTACCCGAGTTCAACTCCAGCAGCAGACAACTTTTTTTTAATTATGTGGCAACTTTTTTTTTTTTTTTTTAATTATGTGGCAACTTTTTTTTTAATTATGTGCACCGTAAATATTCATAGTGCAATTTTATCGGTCATTGCGTAAGAAATGCAGTGGTCGAGTGGTGATGGTAGTTGACTGTTAAGCGAGAGGTCCGGAGTTCAACTCCTGGGTGCCGCGGCGACTTATATTTATTTTTTTTGTATCTTATATTTTTTTTTTTATTTTATAGTGTGTTGCAAAATTCAAAATAAATTTTTAGTATATTTAAAGCCACTTAGAATCGAAAGAGACATTGAGCAGCAACACAAAAAACAAACGACAAATCTAATTAGATATGTTGAGATGTATTGTGAGGCAGCATATAAGTATGTATAATTTATAACTGCAAAGTAATAAAAGCAATGGGCAACATCCAATAAGAATCGAGAGGAACTTGCATAGGCAAAACAAATTAGAGACGGAAAGAAATAAAAAGCAAGAACGCATTGTTCACATTTGGCACGTGTTTTTCCGAAGAATTGTAGCGGGTATATCACAGTCGAGTCAGCTCGACTGTAGCCTTTCCGACTTGTTTTGACTTGATTTCAATAGTCAAAAGGTATAAAAACGCTAGACTCAAAATTTTACATGAAGGTTTATGTATATGTTAGCTTTAAATGAGTATTTAAAATGAGTGGGTGCCACGCTCATAGCTAACACACATCGGTTATTAACGATTGCCGCTATGTTAACAAAAATATTTATATAGCCTTCGACCATTGAGAATGGCATAAGGAACACCTTCTCACAAAGTATATATATTCTTGTTCAGTATCAATAACCGAGTCCATTGAGCCATGTCCGTCAGTCTGTCCATCAGATGTTTGGTATATACATTGATTGATACTATATGTATCTATCTTCCAAATTAAAATACGATCGGACCAATAGTACAGAAGTTATTCAACTTAACGTTTTCACTGAAAATGTTCGGTACCGGCAGCAACCTGCGCGCTGCTTTAAGTAGTTGTCGAAGCACGTGTCTGTTTTTGTGAGTAAGAGCAAGTAAGCAATGGGTGACAGGATAATATGTGAAGATTTCTCTGTTTGGACTTATAAGTGTGTGTATATTTGAAACGGATTTTCACAATTGGACGATGAGTATATTACTGTCGGGTTTACTCGACTGAAGCCTTCGTTACATATTGCTCTCCACATTATTATTTTCGGTTTTAGTTTGAAATTGTAAACAAAGAATGTAGAGTTAAAACGAAATACATACCTGTTCTTTTATATGAAGGGGTTCTGTTGATGCCATCTGAAGAGTATCAATGTCGTTGCGTTTCCGAATCTACACAGATTGGAAAATAGTTTATATGTGGTTTTGTGTTCACAATAACGAAATACGTACGAATTCGGTTCCACTAGCATTCGAAGCTGCAACAGTCATTTGAGTTACATTGCCATGCAAATATTCGTTTTTAGCTGGAGTTGTTGGAGCATTTGGACCTGTACTATTTCCCACATTTGCCGTTTCAACTTTCTCCCAATCGTATGGGTCAGCTTCCTTTACTCCACGCCGCTTCATGCAGCGCTCGAATAGGGCAATTATCATCTAATCAATATGAAATAGAGTAATTGTCGGAATCGTGAATTTATATTAATTTTTTTAGTAATATAATTTGCTTGTTTGACAAAACCAATGTACCAATGAAAAATATTTACAAAAAAATTACACTTATGCGTAATGTGTTACAAAAAGTAGCAATAATTTAGTTTTTAGGATTGCCCGATATTGCCATAATAATTATATTTAATATTGCTAGTATGTTAGCAATGTTCATATGTTCGTTAAGAGCAGTTGTAGATATACAATAATTAAAAGAAAAATCTTTATTTGTACAGATTGTTCTTATGTAAGCTATAGGTTGTCCGATTTTATTGAATATTATTATTAAAGTTTAAAAGTTTAACTTGGTACATATGCTTATTGCAGCAGGTAATATATAAGTGAGTACAACATGGATCGCGTACGCCTAACACGCCTTTAAAACTGAAATTGGACCTTTATAACACATACATAGCTGTCAAAGAAACAAATAAGGTTTTTGAATAAAAACGTAAATTGTTGTTCGATATAACTCATCATATTAGTCTCTATTGAAAATATTTAACGTAACTAATAATTGCATTTAAATAAAATCAGATTACAGTGTTATATAGTATATATAGGAACACCAGTCAAATATTAAGATTTTTGTTAAATATATTGTATATTTACAGAAAATATACCTAATGCTTTTAACAGATACGCACAATTGTATGTAATTATTAGAATAATCGGCTTAAGCTTAAACCAAAAGATGCATGTGTTTTAAAACTTCGGCAAGCCAAATGTAACTTTTCTTTCGAATTTATTATCATTTTTGTTATCTGTCTTTAACCTTGCCTCAATTGTTTGAAAACGATCAAAATTGGAATGAATTAGGCTGTAATACAAATTTTGATGCACTGTTACATAAAATTTTTTTATCTAATATGGAAAAGTATGGCTACGTTCGGCATGGTGAAGATTTTATACTCTTGATTTTATACTTTTGTCATTGGTCATAACCGATTATTCCAATTGACCTGATTGTTCCTTTTTAGCAATAGGATATGGGTGGCCGCCATTAACGGAATGAAGATACTCTATGCTTTTACGTGACTATAAAACCAGTTTTTCTACCAAAAAAAGCTCATTTTTCCCGAATGTGGCTGTGTTATTTTTATGTTATAATGGATTAGGATATATCTATATAGTATCAATCTATGTGTATATTAAAGAAAGAAGTTTAATACTAAAATTCTTTGTATTTAAGTATTTAAGTCTTAACTTAACCCTTGGGATTCACATAGATTAATACTATATGAACCTATCCTCCAAATTTCAATCCGATTGCATCAATAACACATAAGTTACTCAAGCTAACATTTTAGGTACAAATGTACCACCATGCGCGCTGCTGAGAGTATCAATAGTTTGTGGGATAATATTGTGGCATAATTATCTTATTGTAATTATAAGTGTGGTTACTTGTTACTTGTTACACTACAACTTCTATTGTCTGAGCTATAGTATCTTGAAATTCAATTAAGGTTTTTAGACAAGTCTCGAAATCTAAGTAATAGTCGGAGGAGCTCGACTGTGATTATTTAAATTTTTTTTAGTTCCCCGAATCCAAGACGGACGGACAGACAGACAGATAAACTCTCTGAATGAATCCGAATAGAATTTATGGGTTCTAAAATGTCTCCCACTTAGTAATATTATTAGAAAAAAAAAAACTACCGCATAATCTGGCCTGTCCGCATATGTGAGCGACTGTATATGCTCCAGAAATTGTTTGAGATCCGATGGTAAGTGTTTCAACAAAATACGATGATCATATTTTTCTTTAGTTAATCCAACTTGCTCCTTGTCTTTTATCTTACGCCATGGTAGTTGACCATTCACAAATTCGACGAGCATGTAAAACAAAGACCACAGATCATCATGACGACCCATTTCCCGATTGCGATGTGCGTTTATCGAAGCGTAACGAACAGTTCCTCTAAATCCAGCTGCGGCTCGTGGACAACGAACTTCTCCTGTTCCTGTGGTATATTGACGGGCCAAACCAAAGTCTAACATGTATACTCTCCGGCAATTGTAGGGTAAGCGGCCCACAGAAAAATTGCTCTGGAAAAAAGTAATGACAAGTCAAAAGTCGAGTGTGCTTTCGGCTGTGATATACACCTCAAAACAAACTTCGACTTGCCGAAGGTTTTCTTTTTGTGCAGGTGTCCAATTTAGTCTTTTTTTTTTTTTTGGACCTTGATACAATGAATGTATAATCAAGTGGTCCTTGCAAAACTAAGCCGATGCTTGTTACGTGCCTGACGTACGACTCGAAACGCGAAATAGAGAACGCGGGCATGCAAAGATACCGAGATAGAAAAGAATTTCGAGGAAAGATTACTTAATTTCTAGATAGGTAGGACAAAATTTCAAATTTTAGGCATGCAACAGAGGAAGCGCTAGAAAAAAGAAAGTGAAGATTATTATAGTCCAAACATAATACCCTAAACGGATCGTGAAGGGCATAGTTCGACCTAAAATTAGGAAGAGTTAGTGGTAAGTAATTACGTGTTAATCTGCAAGGGACAGTTTACCTATAAGAATACAAAGATCCAAAACAATTCACATGATAGGCACATGTATATATATTTTGGGCTGAATCCAGAGGAAATAAAAATTTTAGTCAAGCGAGCCCGACAACGACAATGGCTTTAGCTATAGATATGTGGACCGAGATGTATCACGTATTCAAATGAAAACAGAAAAACTACAAATATTTCATGATTGAACATAGTTCCTTCATGTTCACTATTTCAGGCGTTTGTACTGGATAAAAATTCTTATAACAGCCGGTCTATTTTAAAATTAAAATTAATAAAATATTAATTGTAAAGCTCTATAGGGTAAAACTAAAGCAATGATTAAATGGATTGGCGATATTGTCAAATTTGAGCTCTCGAAATATTAATTCAGAAAAACAATTTACTACATTAGAAATAAGTTTGTAAGAGATTATAAGGTACCTGTCGACAGGATTATTACAATGTCTAAAATTTATAGGATATGTAACATTGTATTATCTTTGCGCATACACTTGCTAATTGCAAAATTAAAATACTGATTTGTGGGAGAAGTAGGCGTGCCAACCTAATTTTAAATTTACATTAACTGCTTAGAACACCTTATTCGTACCAAATTTTAAGTCTCTGGCATTTATAATAGTTTAGAATTTGATTATATTTATTTGTGACTAACTTCTGTGTTAATGTTCCAATCGGATTTAAATTTGGAATATTAGTTTATATAGCTTTTATCTATATGTCTATAGAGACGTGCAACGAGTATCCGCATTTTTACTCAACTAAGTGCGATACGTGTCGCAAATATCGCAGTAGGCCATGTATTAAAAGAAAATCATGGTCTATTATGTTTGTCGGAAAGTGCGCAGCAGGCAGAAGGAGACCTGCAACGCCATAAAGAAAAACAACCTTCGGCATACCGAAGGTTTTTTACCTCTACAGCTTTAGTCCTTCACAGATTATTCATATTATATTATTCATGTGCCCCTTAAGTACTTTATAAATTGTAATATTGTATACTTAATATGTTGTTTGCACAATAATTTTAATTGATATCTATGTAAAAAGATATTTCTTTCAATAATACATGTTTTTATGCAAAAACAAGTCGGAAAGGCTTCAATCGAGCTGACTCGACTGTGATATACCCGCTACAATTCTTCGGAAATACACGTGCCAAATGTGAACAATGCGTTCTTGCTTTTTATTTCTTTCTGTCTCTAATTTGTTTTACCTATGCAAGTTCCACTCGATTCTAATTGGATGTTGCCCATTGCTTTTATTACTTTGCAGTTATAAATTATGTATAATTTACTTATATGCTGCCTCACAATACATTTCAACATATCTAATTAGATTTGTCGTATTTTTTTTGTGTTGCTGCTCAATGTCTCTTTCGATTCTAAGTGGCTTTAAATATACTAAAAATTTATTTTGAATTTTGCAACACACCATAAAATAAAAAAAAATATAAGATACAAAACAGTCAACTACCATCACCACTCGACCACTGCATTTCTTACGCAATGACCGATAAAATTGCACTATGAATATTTTCGGTGCACATAATTAAAAAAAAAAAAAAAAAAAGTTGCCACATAATTAAAAACAAAGTTGTCTGCTGCTGGAGTTGAACTCGGGTACTAACATTAGGAAAAACCGACATAAGCACATGGCCACAGGGTAATACTATTTCTTGTATATCTTCTTTATTTATCTTATTGAAGTTTCGCCAACACGCCCGCATGGTGGTTTTTATCACATGTATAAAAAATGATTGCTGTAGAGCAATATTTGCAGCTACAATCGATTTTTCGATTTATGGGGCGGATGGAGGCGTGGCGAAAATCCAAAATAAACTTGATCTGCGTGCAGAATTAACACATATTGTCTCCAAATTTGGTAGCTCTAGCTCTTATAATAGCTGAGATCTAGGTTTTCACACGGACGGGCAGACAGACAGACGGACATGGCTATATCGACTCGGCTGTTCATGTTGATTCAGAATATATACACTTTATGGGGTCGGAGATTTCTCCTTCTGCCTGTTACAAACATTTTCGGTTGGCACAAAGTTATACTCTTCGAGTAGCGGGTATAAAAATAACAAAAGTTGGCCAATAGATTATATGACTGTCATACGATACATTGATCCAATCTGGCTAGTTCTAACTTTATTATTACTGCGTTTATCCGAAAAATTATTGTTTCATAATTAACATAAGCGATCAGAAAAACTTACTTCAATGCCTCTAGGTCTATTTTCTGACTGCAACTGGTTGATTATGATTTAATCGATGCTTGTTTACATTTTACGTGGCTACACTTTTTTGATGAATTCGTGAATTGATTTCACACATTTTGCTACGGATGACAAGATTCATTAAGATTCATTTGATACGTTATGCTAGCGTGCTTCGTGAGTTTATAAATACAAAAAAAAAAAAAAACACATTTTATGCGAGAGGAACGAATTCACTCATTTTATTAACTGTCAGTCTGTTAATAAAAGTAGACAAAAAACGAAAAATGCTGCATTACTGTTTTTTGTTTTGGTGCTGCTATTTTAACTACCATTTAATACATGTATTTCGTGCACAAACTTCTTCGACGAATTTATGAAATGGTTCAACGCATTTGCCTAAACGTATATGCGCAGTAGAAATTTGCTAATATCATTGCTTGATTTCTTTTCATTTTGCGAATTTAAGAATTTGTTTACCACGCCAGCTTAAACGTAGCTATAAAAGCAGTTAGTAAAGTTTTCATCACAGGTGTTGAGCATAAGAAACCATGTGTATATTTGGTATATCATAAAATATAAATAAAACAAAAGGAATTATTAAAATACTTAAAAAAAATAACCACCTACTAGAGAATCGAACAACTGGTTTGCATTCGCAATAATTTAGCGCAACAACTGTGCGCTAGTCGCCAAAGTTGCCAACTCATTCTCAAACACACAATGAACCATTTGCAGATTAAAACACAAAATTTGGCGTGATGATTGCTAAACAGATCGGTTATTTACAATTAAGAATATAAGTTTTTAAAGTACAAAATACTTTCTGCTTACAACAGTTGTGTACTATTAGAACATACCCTCAAAATTAGAATTAGATCGGACTAATACCTCCGAAAATATTAAAGTTTACTTTTTTAGTGCATGGTACGACCAGCAACCTGCGCGCTGCTGTGAAAAGTTGACTTTGACGCGACTCGCCGCTTTCTTTTTTTTTCTTTTTTCTTTTGTTTGTTAATGGGAATGAAACCGACAAAAAATTGTTGCAAAATTAGTTTAATTATCGACTGAAAAATGTTCTTGTCTGTTTTTAACATAATGGGGTTGTTATATAATGTAAATATTGTGTTAATGGGATCAATTGTTAGCTCCTCAAATATTTACATTCTTTTGTATTCACACGGAAATATACAAATGAATTTGCTTTCCCAGTTTATACATAACTTGTGTCTGACTTACCGGTTTAATATCGCGATGGAGGAAGCCAACAGAATGTATAGACTCAATGGCTTTGAGAATTTGTAAGCCTAACCTAAGAGTTGTGCTAAGAGAAAATGCTCCCCTTGGCTGCGCTCTCCGTAACTCTGCTAAATTTTTGCCCTGCAGTTGCATTACGACATAGTTGAAACGATCATTACGTCCACATCCTATAAAACGGCAAACGTGTTCTTTTCCTTGTAACTTTTTCAGTACTGCTACTTCCATTTTGAGCACTTGTTTTGGCTGGCGGGCAGACTCGACCTTAAGTGCTACTTGCTCCCTGGTAATAAGGTCTTGCCCTTCGTAAATTTCTCCAAAACCTCCACCTCCAATTTTACGTACAACCTGAAAAAGTGTATAAAATATGAATAGAAAGAAAAGGAGAAAAATGTTACTATACCTTCCAACGTTCCTTAACCACATGTCCCGGCTGCAGAAGATCTTCAGACGTCATTTTATTAGCTTCTTTTTGAACTATTTGCTGACAGCCGCTAATAATATTGTTTTTGTCGGATTCTTTGATAGCAATAGCCGTTTGAACTGCCGTCGACGGTACTTTAAAAGTCACACGATTGCGAACTCCTAAACGATTATGTTTGGCTGGTAATGTCGCTGAGCGCTTCAATGCATTAGGGTATGGATACCTTTGCTCTTCCGAAGACTCAGGGGCTCCGACTTTACTGCCCTCGTTTGATCTGCCCAATCCCGTCTCAGCACTATCCGTCAAATTATGTATAAAGAGAGCGTGAAGGGCTTCTGGGGTGATAGACGGCGGAGGCCTTGATGGAGGTGGAGGGTGTGCTTCGGTAAGCTGATCTTTATACTTATGTCTCTGGATTAGAATCGTATTTATTTGTTGGTTTGGTTGAATTGGATCCAGGCGATGTTGTTGCCGGTTATTTTCACCGTAACCGCCTGTAGTGTAAAGTCTTGTACCAAATTCATGGTTCCTGAAGTAAATAAAGTTAAAAAAGGAAGTTGTAAGTGAAGAGATATATTTGTTTCTATAAACTATTTACTGCCCTCAATGAATATTATCATATGTGCTTTCCTTAGCCTATTATGCGACAATAAAGCGGTATATAAAAAATAAATATTTTTTATAGATTGTATAGACTCAATAAGTAGTCAAATATTCTACATTTACTTCAGGAATTGATACTTTTTTATGAAGGTTTTTCATCCCTATATTTTAGTCTCTCTCTATATCTGTTCGCAACATACTGTTATGTTAACTTATTTTTTACTTTTTAATATATACTTTCAGAGCATATGTTTTTAAGTTTAAACCCTTTTTTATTTTATGTATATATTGAAGTTCTTACTAGTAACTTAACTAAAATTCCTTGCAAGTGATGATCTCATGCTTACATATGTAAATATATAGGCACATAATTAGGTATATAGATATTTGCTATGTATATATGTGCTTATAGGAAAAGGTTAGGTACAATTTAAAAAAAAAAACCCTTTATTGCTTGAATTAACGGTGTTGGAATCTTAACTGTTAAAATTTACCTAAGTTATTAAATAACATTGATTTTCCTGGACACCATATCTTTACAAATCCTTTGAAACAATTTTTTTAAGCTCACGTTATATCATAAACTGGTAATTAACATATGTAAGTATGTATATATGTATAATGAAAATGTTCCGTTGATCACATTAATTGGTAGTGACACAAACAGTTACGCGATTGCCAGTTAGAGGCGCAGAAAATAAATTCTGTTGTATCGTTCACGACGAAAGTGTGTTTCACATTTTAACCAAACCCGAAATAAAAAACATGTATTGATTGCGTATCTTTGTTTCTCTTATTTTCAAGTAAAGCTTTTTTTTAAAGCTAAACAACGTGTAGTCCAGCTCGAAATGGAATATGTGAGAGCCACTTTCACTGACAGTTGTCAATGGTTACTTCCATCTCACCATTTACACCCTTCCAATGACGCGTGCGCAAGGACATACCACTATTTAATATATCGTATAAGAGTTTCATAGAAAATGTTAGCGATAGTCTTATAATGTTAAAATTGAAAACAGTGCACAGACTTTCAAATACATCAGAGTATAGACTGATTGGAAATCAAATATGTAGAATAGTTATACCATACAATAACCTTTCGGCCATTAAATTTGGTTTAAACAAAAATATATTTTTATATGCCAAAATATCCGAAATTATGGGTTTTGCATTTAAACATTTATTGTTGTCCATAACGTATATTCTTAGTATTAGTAGTATTACAAATTAAGTTTAGTTAAAATCGTACGAAATATTTAATCCCATTAGTCTTGACTGAAACTTTGTAATAATACATGTTTAATACATTCAGGACAATAATATCTTTTCAAAGGAACAATTATTATAAATGATACTACTATTATATTATGTACTTCTCCTAGAAATAATCGGAGACAACTAAAGCCAAACGCTGCAAGCCGGTAGCCTCTTTTTTATACCCCTACCCCATTAGGTATATTCGAAATTAACATCAACTGAGGAGTCGAACTTTCCATATTTGTCTGACTGTTGCAACGCAAACTACTACTTCATTATCCAATCGGGTTGCATTATAGGATTGGTTTATATTGTATTTATCTATGTGTAAACCAAAGCTTAATATTAAGACTTTAATACTTTACTTAATAATTGCATATGAAATTTAATAAGCCGTTTGTGGGGGCGGTGGCCGGGGAATCATCATACAAAAGCTGGAGTCTCAAGGTTTTCTAATAGCTGAAAATCAGGCGCTCATACAAACAGACACACAAATATGGTCAGGTGACATGTTTTCTCATGCATTTTGTGCTTCTAAATCCGATTCTGCAATTAAGATTTAATCTGCATGTCAAATTTTTGACTTAATCTCAAAAACACATTTTTTCCAATCCCCAAAAAATAATGGGGTTTATAACCCGGTCAAGCGATAAATGTTTCCGGGCCTCCTTAATCTGAATCAAAAGTCAAAACATGTTTTGCACATATTGTTTTTGACGTTACGACATTAAACATTTTTTTTTATACCTTTGCAGAGGGTATATTAATTTTATCCAGAAGTTTACAACGGACCTTAGGAGACATCTCCGACTCTATAACGTATATATATTCTGAATCAGCATCACCAGAGGAGTCGAAAAATGGATGTCCGTCTGTCCGTCCGTCCGTCCGTCCGTTGCAACGCAAACTAGTCTCTCAGCTTTTATAACTTATAACGATCAACGATCGGCCTAATGAAGGTTCATGTTGCAATTTTATGGAAATCTGAGTACTATTACATGTAGCTGTTAAACAAAAAATCATATAGCTGTTATTCAAACGCATTTTTATGACCAACAGATCCTTTAAAACACAAAGACATTTCCTCATAACATTTTGTGTTAAGTATATAAGTATATAAGAAATCATTAAAAAGGTAGAATTATTTTTTTTCGAAGCAGGTGTTTGATTCATAGCCTTAATCAGGTAAAAATCTCGACTTCCTGTACTGTTATAATTGTTCAATAAATACCACAGAAACCAGCAGCAATCCAAATATATTTTATATTTTGTATAAATATATTTTATATTTTGTATACCATCGGCAAGCCTAAGGTAACCTTGCTTTCTTGTTTTTAATTGGGTTTCCAATTGTTTACATGAATTTGAAAATGATTCACACTTTTACCCGTATGGTAGTAGTCTAATTTACATACTGATTAACTTATGCAGCAAGAATCGAACATCGAAATATATATATATACATCCATATTCTTTTTATACAATTTGACCAATGACTTGTGGGAGAGTTGCAGTCGAGCGCTCCCAATTTTGAGAGTTCTGTTCAAATTACACATCGATGAACACAATATACAGAGAATATACAATATTTATATTTTATGTGTATATGTGTATACCAACTCTGAAAGTTAAGACTTCAATACTTTCCTTTTTAATCGCAAATCACCGATTTTCGGTGGCGCTGGGCGTGGTATCCAGACTATGAAATAAACTTCATCTGTCTATCACATAGTCTTCATGCCAAATCGAATGCCTACAGTTTTTATAATAGTTGAGACGGACATGGAAACTTTGTGCAAATGTATGTAACAGGCATAAGGAGGCGTGGCAGTATATATATTCTTGCTCAGAATTATTAGCCGAGTCGATTGAGCCATGTCTGTCTGTCTGTTTGCGACAACAGTTCTCCGCTATTATAAAGATACATCAAATTTAAAATGAAAGCTCCTATACTATATTATAGGCTAGTTTATTTTAAAGTCCAGATTCCACGCCCACCGCCTCGGCAAAACGATTATGTTGGATTATTTAGCAAAGTATTGAATTCATAACGTCCCTAATTATAAGTGTGTTTAAATATTAGTAACGGATTTTTAAAATTGAGCGAAGGGTATATTACTGTCTGGCGAACTAGACTGTAGCCTTCGTTACTTTTTTTAATTGATCTGACGGAGCCTTTCCTGGACGTTTTGATCCTATAATTTATATATATTCTGACATCCACAGGGGAGTCGATCTAGCCATGCCCCTTTGGGCTGCCTTTATCCATAGTAAAATGCGTGAAATCATTTCACGAATTCGACAGAAAAGTGTGTGAACAAACACAAATGCGTGAATTCGCTTACCCACATTATTTTAAGTAATGTGTGAAATTATGCTTAAATTAGATGGTAGAACTACACCACACCACATCATGTAAATAAAAACATCGATAAATCAAAATATTCAATTGCAGTCGAAAACCCCATTTAAATTATCGCATATGACAGCTATAAAAAAATAATTTCACTTTCTTCCCTTTGTTTTGGCTACTTATAAACAGCTGCTTAAAAATAGTGCTGCTAGTATAAATGCATGAAATCGTTTTATCAATAAGTCGGAATGAGACGGATCGGAACAATTTTCTTACTTTTGAAAACATTGCAATGAAACCTAATTCATCGAATTTAATTTCTGTCGATAACCGAAAATTTCACAAAAATCCAGCCAAAACATTTAGCTGTCATAAGAACAATCCGACGAGAGAAATATCTCGTAATATCGATCTCAATTGAGGGTATACAGCAACACCATCCCGTAATGTTGCCTGGTTATCTCCTATAGCATTATACGAAAAAGCAGGTCACAATGAAGATTTCTATTTCTACAGCAGGTAGAGCTCCTAATCACTACAAGAGAAATATGTAAGAACATCGAACTATTATATACATATATATGATAATAATTGGAATAATCGGTAAAAACTAAAGACAAGCAACAAAGCAATTGAGCAGGTAGAGCTCCTAATCACCACAAGAGAAATGTGTAAGAACATCGAACTATTATATATTTATGATAATAATTGGAATAATCGGTAAAAACTAAAGACAAGCTACAAAGCATTTAAGCCTTCGGGATGCCGAAGGTAACTGTTTGCTGGTAATAAAACATATAAGACTTCTGACTTTTATCAAATAAAAAGTCATTAATTGTGAACATATATCAACGTATATACGATATGAAATGTAAATAATATAATAAAATTTAACTTTAACAAAAATCAAACTTTTCCAAATTTCAAATTTAAATAAAACAAGTATTTAAGGCTACAGTCGTGAATGCCCGTCAGTAATATACCCTTCGCCCATTTTGAAAATCCGTTGCAAACATGTCGCCACACTTATAATTTCAATCCAAGAATTCAGAGTACTTGCTCTCACTTACACAAATTGACACAAGCGCAAAAAGTAAAGGAAAGCGTCAAGACGTCAATGTCGACGTCAACTACTCATAGAAGCGCGCAGACATGTAAACTTAAATAAACTTTATCTGCTTATAATTTACAGAAAACTTTATGCCAAATTTGGTGTCGCTAGTTTTTAGATTTAATGCGATCTGTGCGTTCACACTGACACCAGACGGACAGACTGACGGACATGGCTCAATCCACTGGGCTAGTGATTCTGATAATAATAGCTGAGATCTGTGCGTTCACACAGACACAGCAGCCTCTGCGCTGCTTGAGTAGTTGACGACGATGTCGCGAGGTGGCGTTTTATTTTCTGCGCGTGTGTATTTTTGTGTGAGTGAAAACAAGTAAGCAATAGGTGGCAGAATTATCTGTTTAAAATAATATATATGGTTACAAGTGTGTAACAGAATTTCAAAATTGGGCGAAGGGTATCTTACATTCGGGCGAGCTCGAATGTAGCCTTCGTTACTTGTTTCAATTAAGCTACAGTTTAAGGATTACTAAAGGAGACTTACTTGTCGATTTCTTGTAAACGCATGTGCATCTTTTTGTGTCTTCAGTAAGTTGATTATTCAAAATAAAATTTATCTTATTCATTTGATTAACTCTAATTATTATATTGAACTATATTTAAACATTTCATGGGATATATTAACATAAGTATCTATGTAAATACATAAGCATAGCAAAAACGTTAAGGCAAGTATTATTCTTTTAATAACAATAAAAATAATTTATTTATGATTTAAAAAACAGAGCTTCACTAACTCGATGTATTTGAATCCTCTGATTAATATTCCAGAAGCAGACGGCGCAATTTTGAGTTTGAAGGGAAGCAAGAAAGCCCTAATTGACATAAGAATTTAAATTTGTTAAATGTTTGCATCGATTTTCAAAAATTTTACCAAGAACTCATATTCTAGACAATTACCTCTATTTAAATAAATATGTATATTAATTGAAATAAATGTATTTTTGCACGAAATAGTGGTTACCACTAATTAAGAAATTTTGACAATTTTGTTCACAATACAATATGTAACGTTTTTGCGTAGATCGTTTCATTTTAAAGTAAAATTACAAGAAGCAATTTCAAATTTTAATTAAAACGAATTAAGAAGCTTTAAGCACATTTATCAGATTGTATGAGTCAAGTTTCATTGTTTTACACTAAAGGCAATTCATTTGTTTAAATATACTATGTATTAGTCAATAACTTTATCATACTTTTTGAATTTTTGTATTTTTTTGTCGCTATCACCTCTATTTGTGTTAACAAAGTAGTCGTGCGTATGTGTGATAAATTCTATTTTTAAATAAACACAGATTTTGGTCGCTTTAATTATAGAGAAACGCATTTACAAAACTTTTGCAGCCCATGAGGAAAACATCAGAAGCACGTGTAACACTACGATGATAAAAACACAAAATTATTGAATTTGATAAAAATAATAAATATGTACTTTGTAGCAGAATTAAAGGTTATGCATGATTAAATAAAAGTTTGATAAAAATTATATTTTTATGTACATTTATATTCTCTTCGAAAATATGCACGTATATTGAATTTGAACAAAAGAAGGGAAGCTATTCTAAACACTTTCTACGGAGCTTTCGCGTATGTACATACGTAGATGTTCACTAAAAACTTTATACTGAAACGATTTCCTTCGTTTCGTAAAAATTGGTCGTCTTATAGCAGAACTCAAAACTTTTTATATGTACATACATACATATGTATGCGCATTCTAATATATGCATGTATTGACATACATAATTGTGCTTGGACATATGTACATATGCATTCATAAATATACGCATATATTCATACATACTTATGCATGTACACACAAATGCATGTTTATTCGTTTATTTTTCACACCTGAAGATGTGTTTATTAAATTGAATACTAAATGTTTTTTTATTACCAAGTAACAATTATATCATATAAGCATAATTATTTTTGTTAAATTGCTGTTTTAAAACTTAGGCTACATAAGTCGAGTTGTTAAATGCCTTTTCCATTGTGAATTGGATTATCAATAACAAAACTAAATGGATTTTTGCTTGATATTGCCAAGTTAGTTTTAATTAGTTTTTAAGTATATACGCACATTTAATGCACATTTTTGACACACTTCAATTAGGGCGCGTGAAATGCATACAAAACCTAATAACTTTTATCATGTTCAAAAGGTGAATGCTAAGAATTGCTTAAGAGCTGTCAACTCGATAGAGGACAAATCGATATATCTATTTTGATTTTATTTTATATCGGCAAAATAGAGCTGAGTTACGATTAGATTGTTTTTTCAACAATTTCATAAATTTTTTTGTCTTAACCATACATTGGTTTTTTACATAGGTTTCAGTCAATTACTTCATACTTCAAAACATGTTTTAAATTTAGCTACTGCTTTATTTCATGCAAACGTATGTTCATCTTTTTGTCTTTAGTATGCTGATGATTCAAAATAAAATGTAACTTACTGTTTAGATTAGATTCTTTTTTCAATTTTTTCTTTTACGGATTTTTTTGGACGTTTGTTTTTAATTTATTTTTACCGTCAAAAGTTGGCAGCACTGATGGTCCCCAGATTTCATCATACCCATTTATTCCTAATATCGATTCTTGGCAAAAGGAATCGATGTTTGGTTTAGACAAAAAGAATCGTTTAAGAATCTAGCTTTAATTTTGTATCTAGTACAGCCATTTTTCCGCGAATTAATATTTAGAAATAATGGATAAATTATATCTGGTCACACTTCAAAAGTACGCTTTTGTTCCCATCAAAACTGGTTGTTTTCGAAGTGCGAAGAATTAAAGAATTGCGGGAAGCGGGAATTCTGGATTTTACTAGTTAATTGAAGTTAGCTTTTTTTCTGCTGTTTTTAGGAATTGCTTGCATTTTTTACACAATTAATCTCAATATACTTTTCCTAACGAAAAGTTTTAAATTTGTTGTATAATTTTTATTTTTAGATTAATAATTAATTTTACGCTTTTTATAAATAAATTCTTTGATATTTTTCAGCTTGTTTTGATCAATTTTTGTTTGACTTTTTATATTGGCCGGCGATAACTGTTAGTTTTCGATACAATTTGCCAGCCAAAGTACCCAGTATGACCATATCTCAAAAAGTAATTTTATTCATATTTTGAACTCGACGTACATATGACGTTGATCAGCTGATTTTATTTACAATGTGCTTTTTAAGGTTATTGCTTAGAGACCGGGCTCATAGTTAATCGCGACGTAAAGAATCCAAGCTTTGGACAATAAAATGTAATAAGTTCTCCTGAATCCGTCTGAAAAACTTTATTGAGCAGCATATGTTATAAATATTACAAACACTTTCCACATGAATTTTATGTGTGTGTTCGTATCTTAGTGTAGAGCCTTTACTCTTCTCTAAGTGCGTCTTATGTTTAGATTATGTGTCCCAGTCTTTTGATCTACGGAAGAAACGCTCGCTGCGCGGTTTTTTTTTACCAACGGTCCATACTTTCTTTTTTATAATTTTTCACCTGCGGCCCGTTATTTAATTTGTTTACAAGAATTGCCCCACATGTATGTGAAAACACACACATGAAATTCCTATTAAAAGTGTTCGTAGTATTGCTAAAGTGTTGTTCAATTAAGTTTTTCAATTGATTTTGTGAATAACTTTTAAACCACTTAACTTATGACTTCTACGCAGTCGAATTCGGATTCAAGAGAATTAATTACATTTTATAGGCCAAATTTTGGATTTTTTTACGTAACGATTAACTATGAGCCCCATCTCTAGAAAATTACCCTTTACTTATATTTGTCCTTTTTTCAAAATTCTGTATGCGTGTATGTTGTTACTTTATGGTACTACAAATGATTAGAGGCTTATCCTAAGTTATTCTTATAACAATCGGTCGAAATCAGAGACTGCGCGTGATCACCACTGTTTTTTATTGATCACAAATATTGACTTATGTACGTTACTAACTATTGAGTCTAACGGTGTGAACAGAAATTATGAGTGTGCGTCAGGCAACCATCGAATAAACCCTTTTTTGTTCATAAAATGTTTATTTTTTCTGACCAGCAAAATTTTTGCTTAAAACAGAAATAGCCAACAACAAAATACATGTAATTTTTGCAAATTTCAAAATTATATATAAAAAACTGGAAGCGTGTGACATAAATTTAAATTTATGATAAACCGAGCATTATCCATATCAAATATAATATAATATAAATAAAAGTTTTAAAAATCGGAGATGATGGCTGCTAATGGACAATTGCCAAAATAAGTATATTTAAGTGCTGCTATTGTAAATAAAACCCTGGTTACATTATTGAGAAACTGAAATAAATTGTGAATCAATCAGGAAGGGTTGAGAAAAAAGTAAAACAACGCAGGGATGCACATATACATATACAAGCGGCACCAGAGTCAACCACTGGAACTCTAAAATTAAACCACGGTTGATGTACACCAAATCAATATGGAAATCAATAAAAAAACGGTATCCAGCAGCAACTCGTCACCCTTGATAATGCTAAATAATTTCACCCTTCAATATTTGTATGTATGTTAACAATATTACATGCACATATATACATTTACAAACTTATGTATATAAAAATGTTCATACAAACCGTTCTTGAAATTGCATGAGTTGCTGTATTCAGCATACTAACAAGAATTTTGAGGGATGTTTGATTGAACATACAAACACTTATCTATCGAGTATACACACAAACATACATGTTCAAATTATATATAAAACTATATATGTATATAAGATCAAATCTGTCAATTTGTACAAAACAATCGAACAAATACCTTATGTTTAAAAAAAGCCACTTCTGGAAAATTACTTAGTTTAGATAAATATCAAATATATATATATACATATATAAGTAACTATAGTGTATAGTTATAATAAAAGCTATTGGATATGGTTGTTCAATTTAAATGTAATATATATATATATATATATATATATATATATATATATATTAGTATAATTTCAATTCTTATTGATATGATCAGGCCCGTAAGAAGGCTTAAATCAGAAAGTTATTTAAAGGGCATTTATTTGGACCCCTAAATACCTATAACTAAAATACAAATTTTTTACATATATTTTTGGTTTGCTTTATCCCAGCTGTCAAGGTGTGCAGCGATAATTTTCACCTTATGCCAAAAATTTTAATAATATAAAGACCAGACACAAAACTTGGCATTGTGGTTCAAGAATTTTTTAAACAAGGCGTGGTCGAAATATAAATCGATCATATTATGTTAGTCAATGACAAAACATATGTAGTATTGCCCCGGAAAAAATACCACAGGGCTTGACGTAAATATAATTTTGTGGTATCACAATTCAAAATAGCCCAAATAAAAACTCTGTTCTTCACTTTTTAAAGAGATGGCTCTGCTGTGTAATCAACATAAAAATTATCAAATTTTATTTGCAAAGCACAGTGGCAGAAAAATCACAACAAAAATAATATTATTTATTATATTTCGAACAGTAATAAATGTTGTTCGAGAAAAAAAATCTCATTTGGCCGATTTTACCTATGTTGTAGTGTAAACGAAATTCGGAGTGTGTTCCTGATATACAAAAGTCTATGATTTGCGTTTGATTGCGATGTATCTAAAAACAAGAAAGCAAGGCTACCTTCGGCTTGCCGAAGGTTTTATACCCTTGCAGTTATACAAAATATAAAATATATTTGTGTTCCTGGTATACAAAAGTCTATGATTTGCGTTTGATTGCGATGTATCTAAAAACAAGAAAGCAAGGCTACCTTCGGCTTGCCGAAGGTTTCATACCCTTGCAGTTATACAAAATATAAAATATATTTGGATTGCTGCTGGTTTCTGTGGTATTTATTGAACAATTATAACAGTACAGGAAGTCGAGATTTTTACCTGATTAAGGCTATGAATCAAACACCTGCTTCGAAAAAAAAATAATTATACCTTTTTAATGCTTTTCTATATACCTGGATTTCTTATATACTTAACACAAAATGTTATGAGGAAATGTCTTTGTGTTGTAAAGGATCATAAAATATAAATAATTTGGAAAGTTCTCATTCAAAAATGCGTTTGACAGCTATATGATTTTTTGTTTAACAGCTACATGTAATAGTACTCAGATTTCCATAAAATTGCAACATGAACCTTCATTAGGCCGATCGTTGATCGTTATAAGTTATAAAAGTTCAATTTCGAACTCTATATTAGGGACACACTTAGATTTGGATGTGGTAAGCCTGATAGCTATATCTTGAAATATAACGAAAATCGGCCGATAGGCTCCATGACAGCTATACGATATATCAGTCCGATCTGGCCCGTTCCGACTTATTTAAAGAGGGCAGATATAAGAAGCTTGTGAGCAAAGTTTCACGAAGATAGCTCAATAACTGGGGGACTAATTTGCGTTGCAACAGACAGACGGAGTGTCTGATTGTTCCTATAACAGCTATAGAATATAAACGTCTGAGATATTTAAATAGAAAAACTAAGGGCGGGTTACTGTATAACATTAAAAAGTATTGATAATGTGCGGTATTTCCAAAAACAAAACAGGTTTGCATACAAAAACCCTGATTTCAGCCGATTGTTCCTATGGCAGCTATATGTTATAGTGGTCCGATTTTGATAAAATTTTGACAGCACATTAAGAACGTAATAAGAATAGGAATTGCCAAATCTTGCAATATCTCGAAAAACAACAAAAATCGGCCGATAGCTTCTATGGCAGCTATACGATATATCGGTCCGATCTGGCCCGTTCCGACTTATTTACAGCCTACAGCAATAATAAGCTTGTGTGCCAAGTTTCATGAAGATAGCTCAATAACTGGGGGACTAGTTTGCGTTGCAACAGACGGACGGACGGACGGACGGACGGACGGACATCCATTTTTCGACTCCTCTGGTGATGCTGATTCAGAATATATATACTTTATAGGGTCGAAGATGTCTCCTAAGGTGCGTTGCAAACTTCTGGCTAAAATTAATATACCCTCTGCAAGGGTATAAAAAGGTAAATAGTCGTCCGATTTTTTATATAATAAACAATATATATATATATATATATATAGATCCAACTTATTACGAGCATATATTACATAAATGCAGAAGTTATTCAAGCCAACGTTTTTATTATATATCTGAGCCGCTCTGCGTGTTGTGAATTTTAGCGCACGTGATTCTGTTTGAGAGTGTGAAAGCTGTGCATTTTGTTAAAAAAATTTTGTAGGGAATGTCTAAGTAGGGAAAAGAGTTAATTTTTTTTTTTTTTAATTGTGTAATGGGTATCTTTTTTTACGCTAAGTTTTCTTTCCTTACTTAATTTCAGTAAGTGTATATATGTATGTATGTGTGTACACCAGACACAATCCAAATACGCAAAAGTTTTCTACCCACACAGATGTACCCACCAGGGGCTGAGTTTTTTTCATCACCGTGGATGATCTTGGTTTTTTATGTATACAATTTTTTTTTAATTTTTATAGCGAAGGGTGGCGTTGTTGACGGTGTGTGTTATGCTCCGACGGCAGAAGGTGGCAAAAATTGCCACTCTCTGCTTGGAACGTACATGCTGCTTGCTTGTCGCTTATGCGCCACCACCAACTTCATTATAATTTTGTCGGGGTTGTTTTTTCATTGGTTTTTTTGTGTATGCTCCAGTTCTCTTTGCAGTTCTTGCTTGAACTCCCATACGATACCCTACACACTGAATTTACTGAGCGACCGTAGTAATACTTGAGTATTGAATTGCGGCTTGTAGGCAATCTGAAGGTCGATAAGGTCTGTGTGCGTGAAATCACACCCCAATTTTTTTTTCAGTCCGTAAAAAATTGGATAAATCGCATGGCTGTTTTAGCATCTAAAATTTCTAACATTGAATTATGGAATATCGATTTTTTGTTTTGCGCAAAAAAAAATAGTATTACTTCTAATAAGAAACGCTCTGATTTTTCTGTTTTGTGTACAGTCAGTATATAGTGCACTGACAATTAAAAAGTTAAAATGTATAGGAAAAAGTTAGCAAAGTGCATAAAGTGTGCAGTGCTCTTACCATACATTTGTACTGAAAATGTTAGCTTGAATAACGTATATGTTATTGATGCGATCGGATTGTTATTTGGAGGATAGGTTCATATAGTATTAATCTATGCGAATAATAAAGGACTAAAATATTTATTCGCAAATTATCGATTTTCGGGAGAAGGGGGGGGATCTGGATTTCAGAAAACTTAAAATCTGATGCCTCCAGCTTTTATAAAAACTGAGATCTGTTCGTTCACACAGACAGAGAAACAAAGAAATGGATTTATCAGATACAAGTAATAATACCAAAAGTAATAAATTACTGAAATTTAAACTGTTTTGAGATTTTAAAATTTAATTGATCACCCACAGTATATTTCAATTTACAAACGCGAATGCTGAATCTGTTTATAATCTTTAATATGTTAGAAAGCAATGAGTGTTCAAGATTTATACATTTCGATCATCATATAAATAAGAAAGCAACAGTCGAGTGAGTTCAACTTTTATGTACCCACACCCACCTCTTCATTCACTACAAATAATTTTCATCCTTTAAACCACTAAGCCTGACGCCGACGTCACCACGCGTTGTTTCAGTTATTGCACTCATGCCAGCTTGAATGCGTGCAAGTAAGAAATTAATAGGAACTATTGAAAATATACTGTGGGGCTTTGCTTTACTGTATCTTTCGTTACTAGTTTAGCTTAATTATATTTGATCATAAATTCACATGTACTCGATTATGTTCAAATATTTATTTTAATAAGTACATATATACATACACTCACAGAAGCTTAAATGACTCTTTATATACAACTTTCTGGGTGTATTATATTATATTATATTATAAGAGGTTACAGATATACAAAAAAAATTCCTAAGGTCTAACCGCTGATTAAAGTAACAATAATAGGAAATGTGCAAGCAGAACTTAATATGAAATATTTTCACACTTTCTTGGGATACGTGAATAAAACAACACCTTTACCCAACAGCTGCACCTTGGGGCACCGTATGCCAGTACGACGCACGGAACGTAGTGCGATTTAATCGAATATCCTTCTTGCACGCACGAATGAAAGGGCAAAGTGTGGCACATCTTTCGGCTTAACGTCCGTTAACGTCCCTCTGCTCAAATTGCCTAACCCAGAGCATTCGGATTACAAATGAAGTTCCTGTACATTTCCGGCACACACCGAGGTAAATTAAACAAAGGCAATTAAAGTGTTAATGTGTTTCGAGTCGTGATTGTGATACGGTAAAACGGCAAAGATTTGGCACACACCTTGACACCCACACCACGACATCTACCCCACATATTTATTTTCCTGCAATGTATGATGAACTTTTCATCATGGTTTTTGTACTACAATATATACAGCAAGCAAGGGAACTACTGCGACGGGGATGAGGATGTTGAACGTGCACTTCAATTTAGTTGATACTGTTTGTTAATAAATAATAAAGATATTTATATTACGTCTTTTTAAATAATAGCTTTCTCAGGATTTTTCAAACTAAAACCAGCACCGAAAGCTTCATTAGAGCGCGCTACAATACATTTAAATCAAATTGTTACAATACCCAACAACAAACGGTTTCCATGTCCTTTGCAGTTTATTTTATTTATTAACAAGAAGTAAGCTTATAATGAAAATAATATGCTAACATAAGGCTTTTGGCTTAAATTTCCATAAATATGCAGAGACGCAGAGGCGTCACTTTTAATTGCTCATATTTGGAGCTATAGTTGGGTATGGTGATGATTGGGATTGTCGGATGCTGGATAGATTGGTACTAGTTAGCTTTGCAATGTTAATAATAATCTCATATAATGCAGGTAGTATTACATAGTAAGCTGTAAGAACTAGTAAAACTTGATTTGGTTCCTATTCCAATTTGTTAGTTTCGAAAATCAAAATTAACAATGCTCCAAACACAAACTAAATTTTTTCAAACTTCAGAATAATGTATGTTGTATTCATAAATTACCTTTGAAACTAATATACTTTTAATAAGCTACTAGTGAACAAATTTATCAAATTAAAGCCAATCAGTAAGACAGCCTTTGCCAATTTAAAAAAAAACCGTTAAAACAATTATTATTATTATTTTACCATATTATTCTTCTCGCATCGCGACGTCAACGTGAAATACTTACTGCAGCGCGCTAGCGACTTTGCTCGTACGTTTGCATAGTCAGCGTTTTCAATACTATTAAAAATGTTTGATATATATTTTTAAGGGCTTATCACCACTTGCAACACTCAACATTTTTATACACTTCGGCCATTGAAAATAGTCAAAAAGGGTAAACCTACTTTGTGCAAATGTATGCTTGTAATAGGCATATGAAGTCGTGGCTAAGTATAAGTACAATATATAGTTGCTCAGAATCACTAGCCGAGTCGATTGAGCTATGTCCGGCTGGTGTCAGTGTCAACGCACAGATTTCAGTTATAATAAATGTTAGAAGCATCGGATTTGACATAAAGATTTGTAAATATAATCGGCAAGTTTATTTGAAAGTCCAGACTCCACGGTCAACGCCTCCGTAAATCGGGTGTTTTTGCGATTATTAATAAAAATTTTGAAGTTTAACTTTTGGTATACACATACTATTTGAACCTATACTCTAAATTATAATCCGATCGGACCAATAACACAGAAGTCATCGAGTTAACGTTTTCAATACAAATGTATGGTATGAGAGCAGCCTGCGCACTGCTTTGGGTAGTTGACTTGATGTCAACGTAACGAGACGTGTCGTGTCTTTTTACTTTTTTCGTGTGTCTCTGTTTGTGTGCATTAAGCATTATTTTTTAACTTAAATTAACACTCACTTAAAACAAACATATAAGGGCTGAATAGTTGACTTCACATGTATTTATGTTTTGTGGGAGTGAGAGAAAGAAAAAAATATGTGACAGAGGGTATGCAAAATTTGATGGGTAATATTATAAGCGTTACCACATGCTACAGACTGAAGCTTTCAGTAGTTGTTAATAAAGATCTTAATTTTTCACCATTTGTTCCCATGAATATCCTTTGCTCAGATCTGGTCGACGGGCCGATTAAGCACTAACCGTTTGCCATAAGACCGAAAGACACCAAATTTGGTAAGTAGGTTTTGTATACTATATTTGTATATTAGGTGATGATGTAAACACCGAATATACTTTTATTACATATACTAATAAATAAAAATCTTACCACTCGCTATGAATTGCTTTTCAAGGTATCGTTAATTCACCTGATAATTTCCTCAGGACTGTTTATTATTTGGAAGCCTGCATCGTTTGATTCTGATCTAAAATAAACCTAATTTCTAATTTCTATTCATCATATTCCAACGATAAGAGACATAGATACACACCCTCTATATCATTCTCCCTGCTTTCTGGGGCTGTTTTGTGCAGTCGTCAGCATTTGGTCATTACGCAGTGTCATTGAAATATAATTAATTTCTTCACGGTCGCAGTTTAATTTTGACTAAAAGCAGAAGTCACATTCTCCTTAGGGGCTTGTATCTAGTCAAAGTGGTCGTAAAAGGCATAAAGCACACATTTATTTGCTCGAGTTGCATAATGATTGTGGCAGCTTCAAGCTAACTTGTCGGGATTCTCATTACGATTTCCCAAATTAATAGAAAATACGCATTTCTGTGTGCGGTCTGTTCCGGATTTTCGCGAAAGCAGCAAACGGTTGCAAAGCTCTTGACAAACATCAACAACCCCCAGATTGAGCACTAATTTACTTTTTATGAATGTTCGCCCGAAATAGCATTAGTGTGTGACCCTTATGCATACAGCTGCATCAAATTCAATATAATCAATTATTTACACACCGACCGATGCTCTTGATAAGTAAATCTTCTTCTTTATGGTATACAAACACGTGTGTACGAACTCGTATGCATTCATAATCATTATTCGCAGGTACGATAGAATTATAATAGAAGTGAATAAAGTAGAATCCTACTCTTATATGTACCTTGCGGTCAATTAGATGAATTCTGTTCAACGAAACGATGATTTCCCATTTCTTTGTCTGACAATCGAAACAAAACAAGGAACGAAAGCTACAGTTGAGAAAGTCCAGTAAAAATATAAATACCAAACGCTTTGTGACGTCACAGTAGCTCGTAGTCAGCGTTGCACGTACGATAGTACCGAAAGCGCTTTCAAAATTAAATATAAGAAAGTAGAAGCGTCAAGAAGCGACAAAAAATTTTAAATAAATTTCACCTAAATTCATGATGAATCGAGCACTATCCATATACAAATTAAAAAAAAAAAATGGAGATGATGGCAAATAATGGAAAATTACCTCGATTTCCGATTACCGAGTTAATAAACTCATTCTGTTTCCAAATTTGCAGTATCTAATATTTATAATAGCGAAGATCTTTGCGTTTAAACAGGCGTCTGCCTGTCAATCTTAACAGGCACAAGGACATGGGTCTCCCAATTTTGATAAACCTTATCCTAAACCTTATCTAGCTTTCTCTTTTAAAAACACTTCTTTCTCCCCGCAATTTACTTGTTAAAAAAAACTATTATTCATTTTTTAGTTATTTGTCAATTTCAATGCCAATGTCTTTAGACATTGTGTGTTTGTTCTTGTTGTTTTTGGGAAAATGTGTATAATGGCTAGATAAGCTATGCTGCAGATATCGACTCGATATTGACACTGACCTCGAGTTAGATAATAATATCTATTAATATTTCAATAACATATTACATATTCAATGTTCTTTACGATATATATTGGCTACCGTATACTTTCAATTAAGATTGATAAGACATTAGAAATTTCTCACAAAAAAAACAAGTCAGTAAAACTACAGTCGAGTGTACTCGACTGTGATATACCCGCTACAACTCTTCGGAAAAACACGTACCAAATGTGAACAATGCGTTCTTGCTTTTTATTTCTTTCCGTCTCTAATTTGTTTTGCCTATGCAAGTTCCAATCGATTCTTATTGCATTTCTTAGGCAATGACCGATAAAATTGCATTGTGAATATTTTCGGTGCACATAATTAAAAAAAAAGTTGCCTGGTGCTGGAGTTGAACTAGGGAACTAACATTAGAAAAAACCGACATAAACACATGGTCACAAGGCAATACTATATCCTGAATATCTTCCTTATTTCTCAGCCGATCTTTTTGAAACTTTCGCAAAACGCCCGCAGGGTGGTTTTTATCACATGTTTGTTGTAGGCTATTTTTGCAGCTAAAATCGATTTTTTTTCGATTTATGGGGGCGGATGGAGGCGTGGAAAAAATCCAAAATAAACATGATCTGCGTGAAGAATTAACACATATTGTCTCCAGAGTGGTTAGCTCTAGCTCTTATAATAGCTGAGATCTAGATTTTCATACGGACGGACAGACAGACAGACGGGCATGGCTATATCGACTCGGCTACAAATTTGGAGACAATATGTGTTAATTCTGCACGCAGATCAAGTTTATTTTGGATTTTTGCCACGCCTCCATCCGCTCCCATAAATCGAAAAAAAATCGATTTTAGCTGCAAAAATAGCCTACAACAAACATGTGATAAAAACCACCCTGCGGGCGTTTTGCGAAAGTTTCAAAAAGATCGGCTGAGAAATAAGGAAGATATTCAGGATATAGTATTGCCTTGTGACCATGTGTTTATGTCGGTTTTTTCTAATGTCAGTTCCCGAGTTCAACTCCAGCACCAGGCAACTTTTTTTTTAATTATGTGCACCGAAAATATTCACAATGAAATTTTATCGGTCATTGCCTAAGAAATGCAATAAGAATCGATTGGAACTTGCATTGGCAAAACAAATTAGAGACGGAAAGAAATAAAAAGCAAGAACGCATTGTTCACATTTGGTACGTGTTTTTCCGAAGAGTTGTAGCGGGTATATCACAGTCGAGTACACTCGACTGTAGCCTTTCCGACTTGTTTAAAATCGGACTGCTATAACTATTGTTTGTCTGAATGTGTCCGGTTGTTTCTCCATTTAATCTTATCCGTATTTAACATCCAAGTTTACATCATCTAAGTTGAGCTAAGGAAATTTAAAAATTAATTAATTATATTGTCACGGTACTTAATTGTGACGCAAAACGTTAAATGCTTAATTATGCTGGTAACTTCGGTCAAGGATAGCCGCATAGCTGGAAATAGGGGATGCTTTTGGCTATATGTTTGTTAGTAAGCGACGCAAAGCCAGGCGGTCTTTAGCGCTCTGTCACTTATTCAATTATAATTATTTTAGCAGAGTTTAAAGTGATCACAATAGGGGAAGTAACAATGGACTCTGGCATTTGTCTTCCGGAACATAATGCCAGTACGAATGGAAAATAAAAACAAATAAAGCTACTGTCTATGTGAACTTACCCGCACAGATTTGTTTTGGCATTGATTTGAGATTAAAAACCGAAAATCGACGGCTAGTGTCCGTCTTTCGTCTGCTAAGTGGCAGTATTTTAGGGCACTTAACGAATTTAATTGTGATCCCAATGAATCCCTGGAGTATAAAAAACCCTTGAAACCACATGAGAAGTGGCACAATCAGATTTAATGAAATAGTAATTCGGACATGTATTGGGTTGCCATATCTTCTGATTTATCGCCTGTTTATTGATTCTTCGGGAAAAAACAATTTTCAATATTTATACCCTTTGAATTTAACCATTGAAAATGTCATGACTGCAAGGGTATATAAAGCCTTTCACATGCCGAAGGTAGTCTTCTTTGCTAGGTTTCTTCGAATTTGAGATGCCGTGCCCACACCCTATGCAATTTGGGAAATTTCAGATTATTAAGATAATTAATAAAGTCATAACTTTCTGCGTTAGTAATCACATACATACTATATGAATTACTATATAGCACAGAAGCTATCGAAGTTAATTTATTTCATAATAATTAATTTAATTTCATATTCAAGTTAATTTTGTTCTTGCAAACGTACACGCATCGCTGCCTACTTGTTTGTTTTTCTCTTGATCTAATGGGATCTGATTTCGAACCCTTTGCAACAATTTATCCATCAGTAAAAACTTAATACATCTTTAATTAAATTAAATTAAAATTATTTTTAAAGTTTGTAATTTATGTTTGTTAACTTAAATATTTTTGAGTCGACTGCTTTTATTTGACGTTAAATAAATACAAATAAAAAAATAAAATAAAACTGAAAACTGAATATTTATGGGGTCGAAGATCTCTCCTAAGGTGAGTTACAAACAAATTTGGCCAAAATTTATATGCCCTCCGTAAGGGTATCTAACATCTGTATCTTTTAGCTCTGATTGGATGATTACTGGAAAAATTAGACGAAACATGATACAATTTATGATATCGAAAAAGTAATTTCCGTAAGCTGCAAGGGTATTAAGACTTCGGCATGTCGAAGCATGGTTTTTCGAAGAAAAATTTACACATAATAATCAAATCCGAAAGGTGTGACATACACATATTTATGTAATTAGCATATTTGGACAGACAATAGTCCAGAACCAAAACAAGACTCGCACCTAAAACCAGCTCGAAATACAGATCATTGTCCGGGAATACCGGTTTTAAATAGGCAGGAACTTAACATTCTTAAGCACATTTCGAATTTTTTTGTTTCTTTTGGAGTTTACGATTTCATTCATATTTCTTATTACACACTGAACACCGTTAGATATAGTCATATATTTATCTTTTTTAAGTAGTATAGAAATAGTATCTCTTATAAAATTTGCGTGTCCTGAGGTAAATATTAGCATTAAGATAGTAACTTAACTTGTCTAACCTTGGAAAGTGTGTATTAATATTAGATGTATATCCGATCCAGTAAAATTATATATTCTTGATCCGAAAATATAAACCTGCAGCCCCAGTGTTCCAAACAAAAATTGGAATCGAAACATAACATAACACGCATATACGATAATAGTTCGACTTGAATTACATTTAAACGATATATTAAGGGTGCAGTAACGTTTGACAGATTTATTTTGCACATGTGTGATATTTTTCGAAATAGAACCTTGTACAAACATATAATAAATTTTATCAAATTATTTTTTTTAACTGGCGTCAGATTGAATAAAGGGCATCCAACCTTCGGCAGAGCAAACGTAAATATTCTCTGATTTTATCGAGCTCTGGTAAGATATATGCACATGTAGATCAAATTAGCATTTTCTCACTTTGAATTGTATAGTAAGAACACAAAATCTATAATTTATGTGAACTTTAAAACAGTTACGCCCTTTTCAGCCTAATCGGATCAAATAGAATGAGTTTATGAATGGACTCATCTGAATGAATTCATAAATATGCAAACACTATGGTTCGAACTGAAAACATTCATTGCAGTGCGGTGAGTGGAGAGCTATTGATAACTCTAAAATTCTTTAATTTGTGCTGGAATGAAGACTACCTACTTTTTAGGTGCGCTCGATTATCGTTTCTTGCTTTTTGTTTTACAGGGAAAAAATTGAATGAATGGTCCCGCCTGCATAGAAATAGATAATACGCCTAGTCGTTTAGAGTTCTCGTTAAGCCGGATCGATGAATATAAAGAGTTCGGATAAATTTATTCTCTTTTTACATATGTGAGTTTTTAGGCGCTTACGTATTACAACGTATTACTATCAAAATTATATGTGTATGTTTTGTATTTACCTTATATAGATTAAAATATTTTAAATTTTTCCTGAAACAATTCTTAGCGCAATCATAACATAAAAGTGTATCGGGAAAACATGAGTTAATACTTCCAACACTATTTGAACACCTGTGTTTATTTAAAACAACCAATTCATTGACACAAACACTCACATATTTGTCGTCTACCTAATTTTCGAAAAATCGTATGTAGCTGTGAGTAAATAGTATCAGTATATGAAGCTGGGCGAACCCAACTTTGTTCGCTGACCATTTAGTTTTCCTATGTAAATGCTCGCTAAGGAAGAGCTAAGGGGTAGGGTCTCGGTTATGTATTCGAAATATTCATGAACAAAATAATTGTTAATGAATTGTGTAATTAATTAAAACTCAAATACTGCAGAGTTCCAAATTGAAGCGAGTGACTCAACATGCTAATGAGAACCGCAATGGACAGTGCCGACTACTGACACTTGTGTTTATGAGCTGAGCCGAGCCATGTACTATATGCGCTCTCCTCTCCGCGGTATTTTACCGAACCTAATACCTACTGATTTTAAGTACAAGACCATGTTAGGGTACATGGGAAAAGCTGTTTTTCCTGAAAATAATTTAAAAAAATAAGTGAGAGAGTTACAGTCAGTCGACTGTGCTCGAAAGTGAAATACCCGCTATCCATCTGTTCAATCACCACTTATAATTTCTGTTATGTATTTTGTATTGCATGATCGACTTATAATAATTTGGTGGTTCTAATTATTGTACACACCAAAACAGATAATAATGTGTTAGTGCTATATTGCGTTTACACTTTATATGTCCTTAAATTGTAGGATAGCAGATAAGTTGAAATTTTCACTTTGGTAACCTAATTTATGTATATACATATGGTACGGGAAAATAAACAGACTCTTTAAGTTTTTAAGTTTTAGTATATTTAAAGCCTCTTAGAATCGAAAGAGACATTGAGCAGTAATTCAAAAAACAAACGACAAATCTAATTAGATATATTGAGATGTATTGTGAGGCACCATATATGTATGTATAGGCGTCTCTTTCACACATGCATAATTTAAAGTCCTCTGCTGAGTTGTAACTGCAAAGTAATAAAAGCAAAGGGCAACATCCAATAAGAATCGATTGGAACTTGCATAGGCAAAACAAATTAGAGACGGAAAGAAATAAAAAGCAAGAACGCATGTTCGCATTTGGCACGTATTTTTCCGAAGAGTTGTAGCGGGTATATCACAGTCGAGTACGCTCGACTGTAGCCTTTCCGGCTTGTTAAAACATCGTCTTGTACGCAACTTATGGACCTTGGAATTTCTTGAATACCTTTACTTAATAATTTTAGGATCCCAACTACCCATTTGTATTTGGTGAAAAAGCTGAGATTTTGCTGAAATGTATGGAACACGAAGAAAGTGGTGCGGCAAACTCCACAAAAAATAAGTACATTTGTATTCTGTATGAGCCCATAGATCTCAGCTATTATATGCTAGAGACCTTAAATTTGATTATTAAGGTCGCTTTATACCAAAAGGTATTGTAGTTAATTTTAAACTTATGGTTGGACGTTTTCTACGCACTTTTTGCGTATTTGCTCTCTTTCTTTACTCCAAACTGATTTAAATAATTATGAAAATAGGTAAAATTGTAGAGTAGTCGAAAAGAGATATTAAAAACAATTAAAAATATAATGTACATAGACATGTGGCCATTTTAAAGCCAATCGTGCTCCCTTTGAGTAAACATATGTACATACATATGTGTGTATGCATGCATGTGTATATTTTTAAGCATTAAATAGTAACATACATACAGATGTACGTAGGTGTGTGCAAAAGCTCTTATGTTAGCATATTTTCACGCTAACATTAATTTGCCGTATGCCTACTGCATTCGTTTTCAGCAGTCACCACGCCCATCGGACATCTCCGCGGACCACGGACTTTGCGTCGTGCCTCGTGACCGCGAAATGAGCAAAGTGATAGCTATACATACTGCGTGTGCATGTGTGCGTGATTGCAAATGTACATATACATACGCGACATGCCCGTTTGGGCTGAGTGTGCGAGTCATGTACAAAATGAATAAATATACCGACAAGCATGCACACACACAAAGACTCATCTGTATGATTGTACCTTTCGCACACACCATTAAAATCCACGAACACACCTATGCACATATATATAAACATATATATATATTTATACACATATGTATATATGTACATATGTACATACATACATAAAAATATACATAATTGCGAAGGAGTTAAAAAGGCTTACTCGTTAGTCAAAAACGAATCCAACGTTACCCACGACCGCGTGTTCTCTTTTCTCTGCTTTGCTCTGCTTTTCTCTTCTCTCGATGATAACACCCTTTTTCCGCACCAACGACACCACCCCCACCACCAACTATTTTTTATCGAAGCTGGAGGCTGCTAGTGCAGCAGTTGGTTGGCGAAGCCCTTGCCGCAGTGGTATGAGTAGATATATGAATGTATGTATGTCAGCACATACATATGTATGCACGTATGTAGGTGCTCGCAGTCAGGGCACAGTACAAAGCACACAGCCCAGATGAGCATACGAGCAGCCAGAGTGTTTATGTATGTATGTAAGTGGTTGTGTGTGTGGGGTATTCTGTCCTTCCATCATGCGTGTTTTATGCATTTATATTTAAAAGCGTAAACGCAGACGCGAGTTTCGTTCTTTAGCTTTGAGTGTGACTTTCTGCGAAATGAGACGGTTCCGCATACACATATGTATATGTATACCATTGCATATGTTTGCATACACATGTGAACATGTACATACATGTGTACATGTCTACATATATATGTGCGTTTGGTAAATCAGTGTGCGGATGGAATGAAATGGCGGTGGTAACATCCAATCCCAATCCCAAAAATATATATTTACATACGAAGCAGGATTCGCACACACCCACGCCCACTGTGATCCACTGTAATGCAGCGGATAGACTCCCCACGAAAAAAATAGCTGATGTGAAGGATGACATGGATGGCGATTTCCTCCTCCTTCCATCTATTCATAGCATTTAAGTCAAATTGACGTCGACTTCGACTCATGTGTTTATAAATACAGGTGTGTGTAATTTTATACATAATTGAGTATACAAAATAATTACGACTAAGAGTAATTGTATTAGACATTACTTAAAGTTATCTGCTAGTTTTATAGGCCATCACTTATAATAGATCGCATAACATAGAAACAAGTAGCAAAAGTCGAGTGCTCTACAGTCCAATTTAAAAAACAAGTCGGAAAGGCTACAGTCGAGCTGACTCGACTGTGATATACCCGCTACAATTCTTCGGAAAAACACGTGCCAAATGTGAACAATGCGTTCTTGCTTTTTATTTCTTTCTGTCTCTAATTTGTTTTGCCTATGCAAGTTCCACTCGATTCTTATTGGATGTTGCCCATTGCTTTTATTACTTTGCAGTTATAAATTATATATGTTGCTGCTCAATGTCTCTTTCGATTCTAAGTGGCTTTAAATATACTAAAAATGTATTTTGAATTTTGTAACACACCATAAAATAAAAAAAAATATAAGATACAAAAAAATAAATATAATTCGCCGCGGCACCCAGGAGTTGAACTCCGGACCTCTCGCTTAACAGTCAACTACCATCACCACTCGACCACTGCATTTCTAACGCAATGGCCAATAAAATTGCACTATGAATATTTTCGGTGCACATCATTAAAAAAAAAAGTTGCCACATAATTTAAAAAAAGTTGCCACATAATTAAAAAAAGTTGTCTGCTGCTGGTGTTGAACTCGGGTACTAACATTAGGAAAAACCGACACAGGCACATGGCCACAAGGCAATACTATTTCTTGAATATCTTCCTTATTTATCGGCCGATCTTATTGAAACTTTCGCAACACGCCCGGATGGTGGTTTTTATCACATGGATAAAAAATGAATGCTGTAGAGCTATATTTGCAGCTATTATCGATTTATTATCGATTTTTGGGGGCGGATGGAGGCGTGGCAAAAATCCAAAATAAACTTGATCTGCGGGCATAATTAACACATATTGTCTCCAAATTTGGTAGCTCTAGCTCTTATAATAGCTGAGATCTAGGTTTTCATACGGACAGACAGACGGACAGACGGACAGACGGACAGACGGACAGACGGACAGACGGACAGACGGACATGGCTATATCGACTCGGCTGTTCATGCTGATTCAGAATATATATACTTTATGGGGTCGGAGATGTCTCCTTCTGCCTGTTACAAACATTTTCGGTTGGCACAAAGTTATAATACCCTTATACTCTTCGAGTAGCGGGTATAAAAACCTTACAATTTCCAACGACTCTGCACAAATGTCTCTTCGATCATTCACACATAGTTAAATTGAATAACTGCGGTATTATTTGTCAGATCGGTTTGCAGTTTGGATGATAGGTGCATATACTGTTTTTATGCGCTTGTCAAATACTTCAATACTACCCCTAATAATCGGATATTATCGTTAAGCAGACGCAGTAGGCGTGGCACTCAAAATTTGAAATGAATTCTAACTTTTCTACGCAGGACAGACGCACATGGCTTACTGAGCAAGAAAATATATAACATAGTCATTCACGCCTTCATTCCCCTCTTAGGTATGTACACATGCATACCCTTCTTGGTACAGCCTTTTTCAGAATTTACAGTGCTGCAAGGGTATAACAAATAAGAACGACAACAGTTAAGTTTTGACTTTATAAGGTTATGGATTTCCCAAGGATAAATAACTAATATTAAACATAGAAATATCAAATAAATTCATGAATAGCGTTGAGCCACTAGCCTGATTAAAAAATTACTTGAGAAGTTTTTGGAGTTAGTTAAATCGCCTTTAATTTGCATTTAAAAAAAATACAGAAGGCATCTGCGGTATATATATTTTTACTCAGGATCCGTCTGCCCGTCTTCCCGTTTGTCCGTCTGTCTCTATGTTTGAGACATCAGATCTCCGCTATTATAGAAGGTAGAGACACCAAATTTGGCATGAAGGTTCCTGTATACAATAGGCAGATGAAGTTTTTTAAAGTTCAGATGCCATGCCCACATAGATACAATATGACAGTTTGGCATGAAGGTTCCTGTATTATAAGCAGATAAAGTTTTCTTCAAAGTCCAGATGCCACGCCTACCGCTGTCGAAAATCGGGGTTATTAATCAAAGTATTGAAGTCTTAAGCTTCTGCTTTGGTCATTGATGGATCCGATCGGACTAATAATAGAGAAGTTATTCAAGTTAACGTCCTCAATGTAATTGTGTGGCCGAGATGCAGCGTGCGCGATGCTATGATGTCGATGCGTTGCTTTACTTTTTGCACGTGTGTATGTTAGTTGCGGCCCAATTTGTGTGAGTGAAAGCGAGTAAGCACTAGGTGTCAAAATAATTTGTGCAGAATTCTCTTATTTAAATGATAAATGTGGTTAAATACTTAAAACGGATTTTAACAAGTCGGAAAGGCTACTGTCGAGCGTACTCGACTGTGATATACCCGCTACAACTCTTCAGAAAAACACGTGCCAAATGTGAACAATGCGTTCTTGCTTTTTATTTCTTTCCGTTTCTAATTTGTTTTGCCTATGCAAGTTCCAATCGATTCTTATTGGATGTTGCCCTTTGCTTTTATTACTTTGCAGTTACAACTCAGCAGAGGACTTTAAATTATGCATGTGTGAAAGAGACGCCTATACATACATATATGGTGCCTCACAATACATCTCAATATATCTAATTAGATTTGTCGTTTGTTTTTTGCATTGCCGCTCTATCGATTCTAAGTGGCTTTATATATTCTAAAAACTTATTTTGAATTTTTCAATACACTGTAAAATAAAAAAGCAAGAAAGCAAGGCTACCTTCGGCCTGCCGAAGGTTTCATACCCTTGCAGTTATACAAAATATAAAATATATTTGGATTGCTGCTGGTTTCTGTGGTATTTATTGAACAATTATTACAGTACAGGAAGTCGAGATTTTTACCTGATTAAGGCTATGAATCAAACACCTGCTTCGAAAAAAATAATTCTACCTTTTTAATGCTTTTGTATATACCTGGATTTCTTATATACTTAACACAAAATGTTATGAGGAAATGTCTTTGTGTTGTAAAGGATCTGTTGGTCATAAAAATGCGTTTGAATAACAGCTATATGATTTTTTGTTTAACAGCTACATGTAATAGTACTCAGATTTCCATAAAATTGCAACATGAACCTTCATTAGGCCGATCGTTGATCGTTATAAATTATAAAAGCTGAGAGACTAGTTTGCGCTGCAACGGACGGACGGACGGACGGACAGACGGACATCCATTTTTCGACTCCTCTGGTGATGCTGATTCAGAATATATATACTTTATAGGGTCGGAGATGTCTCCTAAGGTGCGTTGCAAACTTCTGGCTAAAATTAATATACCCTCTGCAAGGGTATAAATATAAGATACGAAAAAAAAAATAAGTCGGTCGCCGCACCTAGGAGTTGACCTCCGGACCTCTCGCTTAACAGTCAACTACCATCACCACTTGGCCTCTGTATTTCTTAGGCAATGACCGATAAAATTGCATTATGAATATTTTCGGTGTACATAATTAAAAAAAAAAAGTTGCCTGCTGCTGGAGTTGAACTCGGGAACTAACCTTAAAAAAAACGACATACGTACATGGTCACAGGGAAATACTATTTCTTGAATATCTTCCTTATTTATCAGCCGCAGTGTGGTTTTTATCACATGTATAAGAAATGATTGTAGAGCTATATTTACAGCTACAATCGATTTTTTTTCGATTTATGGGGGCGGATGGGATCTAGATAAACTTGATCTGACATATTGTCCCCAAATTTGGTAGCTCTAGCTCTTATAATAGCTAAGATCTAGGTTTTCATACGGACGGACTGATAGGCAGACGGCCAGACAGACATATATCGACTCGGCTGTTCAAGCTGATTCAGATTATATATTCTTTATGGGATCGGAGATGTCTCCTTCTGCCTGTTACAAACATTTTCGGTTGGCACAAAGCTATAATCCCCTTCTACTCTACCAGTAGCGGGTATAAAAATTGGACGAATGAAATATTTCTGTCTGGCGCGCACGATTGTAGCTGTACCGACTTCCATTATAATTGCTTCTTACTATTAAATTACTTATAAACTGACTTATGCTTAACATTTCCAGAAAGCGCTAGATTTATACTGGTTATACATACATCTTAGCAATTGTCAAAAATATTCATTTTTTCTTGATTGTTCCTATTAAAGTTGTAGGATATCGTCCGAATATGTCAGGTTTTAATGAAATTAAATGCATTTTTTCTAATTAAGACTTCGATTCATCCTAGCAGACATATTTTAAAGTTTTTTTATGAAAATTTGGCAGCATATCAGTTAGCTTGAATGCGATATCTTGAAATAAATAAGAAACGACCACAAAGTTCTACGACAGCTTTACGATATATAGGTGCAACTTAGTTACATCCTGTATCAATATAAAGAATGAAGATAACTCTAATAATTAGTCTATGGGTGCATTATTTATTGATTGGTCCACAGTTGGACAGCAGATACTCGAATAATAATTCATAAGCCTCTTTTGCTTTTTATGCTCTATTCTATTTACGTATAACCTTTTCAAATATTGGACATAGTCTATCGATTTTCTGCCATATACCTTACAAGAAGATTAAGTTTAAGTGTATTATATTATATTATAGCTTAGATCTCAGAGATTTTAAAAGCTAAAGCTTCCAAATGCGGCGACCATGTGCATGTTTTACTAAGGTTATATATATATTTTATACCTATGTAGGTGGTATAATAATTTTAGGAAACATCTCCGACCCCATAAAGTATATGTATTCGGAGTCAGTATCAATCTAGCTTTGTCCGCCTGTCAATAACCAATAACCTAATAACCACATAAACAAGGCGTAAGAACATTAAGTTATTATATGTAATTGAAATATTAATTTTCTGTACCATAGCTTATCAAGCAGACATACACTTTTTGCCAAGCACAACAAGAACACTTGGGTTGACATTGAAATATGAATAAACGGTAAAAACAATAGCTGCAACGGCATGAAACCTTCGGGATGCCGAAGGTAGTTTTTCTTTCTAGTTTTTTATTGATTTGGTTTATTTATTAAATCTTCTCGGAGCTTATGAGACTAACAATAAGCTTAAGCTTAGTTTAAACTGTTATTTAAGCTGTAAGATCATGGACCTGAGCTGCGACGGAGACGGGTACATATTGCTAGGATAATTTGTAAAGCTACTTATCTATTTGTTGAATTATCTCATCTCTAACGTATCGAATATTCAAGTATCTTTGAATATTCTCATTTAGGATGTAACATGGAGTCCCAGTGATGTTTTATATTAATGTTGTTACTGCCGGCATCTCCCCACAGTTTGGAGCTCTACGTCCAGGCTGGGCTTTGCACGGAATTGTAGAGTGGGACTTTAATCAGCGGATGTTGATAAGCCGGACTTCTGGAGACAACTGGCATTTACCTTAAGATGTATTCAATAGGCTTCGATATGCTAATGGCAGGAGAGTCAGGTGAGTGCACGCCAAGATATGGTACTTCATTTGATTTCGGGTTACAATATTCTTTAAAGTGAAAGTTACCTTACGTGCTTAATTTATATGATTTAAAAAAATATATGGTCTATTGTATTTGTCGGAATGTACGAAACAGGCAGAAGTAGATATCTGCGACCCCATTATGTATATATATTCTTGCTTAGGATCACCAGCAGTGTCTGTCTGTTCGTCTGACCGTCCGACTGTCTGTATGAGCGACTGGTTCTCAGCTATTAGAAGAGCTAAAGACTCAAAATTTTATATATACAAATATACAGATTCCTGTATATCCTAAGTAGTAAACGTCAATTTAAAATTTCGGGTATCACGTCCACCGCCTCTATAAATGGGTTATTAAATTTCATATGCGATTATAAAGCAAACTATTATACTCTCAACTTTATGCTCTGGCATTTAGATAGATAGATACATAAAAGCATCATATAATTGCAACGCGATCGAATAATAAACAATAAAGTTATGAAAGTTAACGTTGTCTATAAAAATACCATGGCCTCCTACACTCACCGCGTGACTGTTGCTTTTCTGGCTAGTTTATCGTTTATTTTGATTCTCCAGTCCGATAGCCACTAGGTGGAAAGTTAATTGCGATGATGCTCTTAGAGGGCATATGGGTCGACTAAGAATTAGTCGCCCTGCTTTATATAGGGCGTATATCGTTGTGCCAAGTATCCTACCGTGTAAAACACCTGCATTAATGTAGTGTTCGTCGGACATGTCATGGTTGCATATCAGTCCAAGGATTTTATTTTTAATCATTAAACCGTTCACCCAGACATGGCCGAATGCTTAACACACATCCAGAAATGTTGCCACACAGTTTGTTTTTCAGATGTTATATAATTGACCTTCTCGATGGTTTCGAATTTTTCTTGACACCATACTAATGCGCTGGAATTATATATTTTTAAAAATTGGTGTGTAAAAGCACCCTCTGAATTTTTCAACATTTGTTCACTTCTTAACTTCTTCTTAATAATAGGTATCCAAACTCTTTCGCAGGAAGGATTACTACGAAATAAAAAATATAGACGGCATAATATTTGTATCGGCCCATTAATGTAGAAGTTATTCAAGTAAACATTTTTTAAAGTTCCGACAGTGCTGTTTGCGATCTCACAGGAAGGCACAGAAATGTGTACCACCGAATTCGCTGTTAGGAATTATAAGGCTTTTCAGCGCTGGTTATTTGTGATCAACGATAAGTTGTTAAATAAATAGAAGCAATGAAAAAAATGCTTGTCAAGGGCACTACACTTTTGCTCCTTTTCGATTCGGCTTTTACTGAATATTCAAGTTAGGAGCTATTATTCTCTTTCTTTCTATGAAATCACAAACATTTTGACAGCTAAATACATTATTATAGAGTTTCGATTCTAATGATAATTTGACACTAGTTCTACTGATACTGATCGGTCGAACCGCTTACATATATGCGCAAATATGTATCGGTTCACTTTCACATTACAGCATATTCTCAAACATATTTTCTTTCAAAAAATATAAATAAATTGTGTTTTTTGAACGCATCACATGGATTGAGTTCGTTAAGAGGTAATTTTAATGGGCGAACAGGTGAAGCTTTGCATAAGGGGTAAATCACAGACGAGCACACTCAAGTGTAACTTCCTTACTTATTTATATGTCTAAGCAGAACATAATTATGTATATGTACAGACATGCATATGTATTTGTAAGATAGGAGACAAATACTGGACGGTATTTGTATGAAAATAATGAACGATGATTGCCATTGCCTAGTTTACTCCCACGCTACGAATCAAACACATAAGCACATACAGATGTATGCGTAAAATGCATACACACACATTCTTAGACGGAGAAACAAGCGCTCACGCTCCCGCACGTGAAAAGCACATTGGTACATTGTTTTAACGCATCTTTTGTCCCGTTCCCGCCTAATTACCACTCAGTGTGGCAATAATTACCCCATTATCCACCTCTCCAAACTTCCATGCTCTTTAGTCGCTCTCTCTCTCTCTCTCTCTCTCTCTCTCTCTCTCTCTCTCTCTCTCTCTCTCACTCTCTCTCTCTCTCTCTCTCTCTCTCTCTCTTTCTCTCTCTCTTTTTCCCTCTCTGTCCCATTCACCCTGCGTGGCATCATTCTCTCTTTTACTCTCACTCTCTTGCTCGCTCCCGCCCTGACTGATTCGCTCTTATTTGTAGACGCCCTGCGCTCTTCACCTTGACTTCCATTGCTGTCTCCTCTCTGCTCTCAGCTCTCAGCTCTCTTAGCAACGCTTTCGGCGCTCTAGGGTGAATAAGTTCTCAGACACAAAATGTTAAAATACAGATACCATTGGTAGTATGAAAACGACGGTGGAAGCGGCTAGGTTGACGTTATCGAGGTACAGCGGACAGTGCAAACTCACAAAACGCCACTAAATACATGAGATAACAATAAAAAATGCATAAGAAAATAATATTACGACCAAATCAATAAAAACACGGCGAAATAATTCCAACTGTGGCCTAAATTATATATATATATATATATATATACACAAATATATATATATATATATATATATATATATATATATATATATCTACAAACGTCTTGCAGTGTTTAACAATTTCGATTCGGTAGTGAAATCTATCTACATACATACAATACGTAACTAACAATTTAATAAAAAAAAATTGAAATACGTTTGTATGTACATACCTTCCATAAGGGGGAAGTATTCAAAAAAACGGTCTGCGATAAATTAATCGAAATTGAGCAAAGACATGCCGCCCATAAACCAATAAAATATGCATCGAGCTTCCATCAATAAATATATTGTTAATTAATTAATAAAAAGTGATTTAAGTACGCATTACAAATTTGACTGAAACTGTGATTCGCCGGTCGCTTGATACCTTCATATGAAAAGTCACGCGTTACCTTCATGTTTTTAATTAAAATTTTACATTTTGAATAATCCGATAGCGCATAGTGCTAGCTTGGAGGTTTTAAATCACATTGCGCTTTAGAAAATATAAGAACTAAGAGTGCAGTTCCCATTAATGGCCCCTAACCCCCACATGTGTATATACATGTATGTACAATTGTTATCAAAACAATAGCGGTGCATTTTGAATAAATAATTATATTTAATTGTAATTAATAATTTTAATAAATTAACAAGGTTAAGTAAATATACATATATATGTATATGCAAAATCACTCCTATTATTATGGCAACAGTTGTAAATATTATATTTATCGCAGTACAAAAGTAATAAACTAGTGCCATATCATACATGTTTTCTATGCAATTTTTGTACAGTATGGTTTGTGCTTTATATACATAAATATTTAAAGGATCTACTACATGAAGTCCTATCGCTGTTCACACTGTAGCACACACTGTACAGTCAATACGCTCGATACGGTCTGAAAGTGCATTCAAATTCAAACGTGGCCATATCCGACAACGGTCTGTTTTTGTGTTAGTGCATTTTTTGCATACACTGTAAATATGTATGTAGCATTCTACCTGAAAAAATAGTTCAAATGCATTGTATTTACACAGTAAACTTGTTAATTGCACGCCACTACACTCTGTGTGTTCGTGTGCACGTTCATTGCGATGTCAATGTGGATAATAGGATAACAGTGTCGCCTGAAGAGTGAGCAGGCCAGTGGGATGCGAGCGACAGAAAGAGAGAGATAGATCGAGAGAGAAAAAGAAAGCGAGAGAGAGAGAGAGAAGGACAGTGAGAGAGTGGGAGCGAGACGCATGGTGCGCCTAAAAGGGGTGCGAGAGCAATCATGTTGATGTTCTCTCAACAAAATAATAAGGCACGTGGTCCAAAGAGAGTACATCCATATATATAAATACATGTATGTACATACGTATAAGTGCGAGTACATATGCAAAAACAATCAATGTATGTTTGTGTGTGTCTGTGTGCAATGAAAATGTGTATATACGCGCTCATATTTGAATGAAAAGAGACAACTGTCTTTTGCTTTATGTGGATATTAAAAATGCAAATAATAAGTTGGCAAATTAAATCGGCGAGCCCCAGTCTCTCGTCTCTCTCTTTTACTCGCGTGTCGACTCCATCACCCATTGAAAGCAACATTACCCAAATATATTAAATTAAAACTATATATGTTATGCGCACATATTTACAGAGATAAATATGTATATAAAGTGGATAGCACAATGATACAGAAATCCCAAATTTTGGCATAAAGGCCCCAAGTTTTAGGCTTATATTGTTTTCGAATTTTCCGTACTCAAGATGAAATATATCTCATTGAACAATTTTAATTGTGTTTTTAGTAAGAAAGAAAAAGAAGCAAAATGCGTGAAATAATTTCATGAATTCGCCAAAGAAGTGACTGTATAAGCACCAAAGAGCGAATTCGAATAGTGCTGCCAGTTTGTTATATTCGTAGAGCGTTCGGCAGAATACATTTGACTTTTTTTTTGGAAGTACTTATGATCAATTGGTCCGAACTCTTGTTCGGCAACCCATTGAACCCTGTCCAAATCACCTGCCCTTGGCATCGTGTTGAGACTCACCCTCAGCGCGTCTCCTAATCGAAAGGACGAACTCGGTAACCGGAAAGTCGGAAAGGCCTACGAATGCCTTTGTTATTTGCTCATGTATACTCACACATGCACACAGACCTACATAGGCTATGACGTTATTAAAGACAGGAAATAGTGACAACACAAATAGGGGTTCGAAATGCGAATTTACAATCAAATTTCGCTCGACCCTATTCCATGCCTTTAATTATTATTATTATTATTATTATTATATTCATGGGTACTTACGTACATATGCATTGTGTATATTCCTAATTATTTCAGGTGCAGTTCAACTCGAAACTCAGCGCGCCTGTCTCAAAGTTCCTATATATTTTAAATTAACCATAATATTAAAACAGTACAAAAACAACATTAAGCATAAACACAAAATTCAAAAGTCGAAATTTCAACCAACAACAACGACAGCAACATTGTCTGAAACTAATAAAACTAACCGACGTTCACAGTACTCACTAAGCTAGTTCCGTGGTTTTAAGCAAACACACGGTGTTGAGTCAAGCAGACTGGACCAGCCGCCATTATGGCCTTGGAGTAGCATAAACATACCGGAAAACCCAACAAAAATACGACGGGTAAGTTCCCATTATTAACCCGACTGTCTACCCATTCTGATTTTATATTCCCTAACAAGGAATAAGTAAAAATGCGCTGACCGATCTGATTAGTTACAAAATATTGGTGTGATAGGAGGGTACACCTTAAGAAAATCTAAGTATGTATTCAGAATCAGCAACAACAGGAGAGTCGAGTCTAGAATTTACATTGATGGAACTATGTTCAAATTCTTACACGCATTAAATAAGTCAGAATGCCTATCGCATTTTGTTAATGTACGTAATACCCCATCAAAATTACATAAATCGGACTATGGCTACATATAACATTTCGGCAAGCCCAAAGTATTGTACAATATTTTATTTTAAAGCGTTTGAGCAAAACAGATTGTAAGTAAGCATTAGTGTGGAAACGAGTTTATTTTACAATCGGGTGTATATACTGTGTACTATGTACTGAAGACGTTAAATTGAATAAACTTCTGTGATATTGGTCCGATCGGATTGTAATATGAAGGATTGATTCCTTCTATGTGTATACCAAAACAGAAGATAGAGATTTGTGGCGTGGTAGGCTTGGAATCTGGACTTTGAAATAAACTTCATCTGTCTATGATATGCAGAAACCTTTTTACCACAATTGGTGTCTGTCTCTATCTTGTTGTCTCTATTTGTTGTCTCAAGCAGACAGACATGGATCCGTCGACTCAGCTAGTAATCCTTAGAAATATACTTTGTGAGGTCTGCCCCGCCTCTTTACGACTGTTACAAAGATTTGCACAAAGGTGCCCCCTTTTGTACATTTTCAATGGTCGAAATATTCTCAAAATGAACTCAAATATCAACATTCTTGCCCAAAGCTCACACAAAAACATATGTACATACCTATGTTACATGGCACATCCTTAGAAGCTTTCGAACTTTCAAGGTGTTCGCCTCGGCGTCTAAACTTTTGAATGATTCCATACAATTTTTTTATCGGCTTACTGCTTTTTTTGATAGATTAATTGATCAAAACTAACGAGTAGTGTTGGGAAAGTAATAAATTAAATGGGTATAAGCAAATGGAGATACTAACATACATACATATTAACTAACTAGATGACTTATAATCAACGACTTAAGTCTAAATATACACATAAAGTCTTTTTTCCGGCAGTGTCTCATACAAACGCTTGTTGAAACTGTTTCGTGCTTATATGTATGTACACCAATCGCTTTTCACTAAAAACTGCTGAAATTCTCGACTTATTTACTATCCTATTTACGATCAGACAGGCAGACTAATACATTACATACTTAGTGGAGTCTGCCACGCCTCCACGTGGTTCCAGTGAGTACATACACGTATGTACATATGTATAGCCCGGAGAATCTGTAACCACTTAGTTAAGGAATACAGATTTTGCAGCCAATTAAATGCCGAAAAGAGAATCACCCTTTTCCGACTATAATTAATGCAGTGCTCTAATTAGCCAATGACAAAGCAGTTCTAGACCTATACATTTGTATATGTACATATATTCGACATATAAATATGTACAGCCCTAGACGTACATATGTACTTCCAATGTACGTACTTACAGATATGTACATATGTATTTGTATAGTTCAGTTGCTGAGCGTTTTAAAAATCATTAATTTAGCGGCATTTCGTTACTCTTACGCAGGGAGCGAAACAAAAACAATGCGAATAATAGCGTTGACAAAGTTAAAGAGAACATTACTGCGCTGTGGTTTCGGAGTCGTGTGCGCTCTTTTTTCTTTCTCATACAGATGCTGGAGAGCAATGTAACGCTGTTAACGTAGGAGAAGAGTAAAGCAACAGTGCGGCAACGGTTGCTCGCGAGACTTGATTGGTCGTCATTTGTCGGGCGGCCCCCTACCGGTTATTCTCGCCCCACTACCACTACCATTCCTATTCCCATTCCCGTTCTCACTGCTCTCCCCATTCATCGTCTGTATTGCTGCTGTCACTATATGCACATGTATTTTATTTGCTTTTGCTTTCTACCATAGTGTCGCTCCACTTGCTGTGCCGCCTGCTCTTATTTCCAACGGTTTCAGTTGGTGTTGTGTCAGTTGTGTCTTTGCTCTGTTGTACATATACATATATATATATGTATATACATACATACACATTATGCTCTGTGTATTGAGATGCCACAGAGAGAGAGCGTGCTAATGCGTTTGTATGGCACGTTAATTTCTTCTTTTTCCCCGCAGCTTTCAGCCTCCGCTTCCGTTGTTGGCTAGTCTGGTCGGCGTATCATTTGATTCGTTGTCGCCTCGAAGGGATGAACGTAGAGTGCAAAGATTAATTAAAGAGCAAATAGCAATTAGTCAGAGTTGACGAGCTCCAACCGTTTGCATGTATTTATGTTTTTACACATCTGCATATATGTATGTATTCGTGCTGCCGTCTGACCAATTAAAAGAGACCTCGCGTTGCTCTCGATTTAACCAATTATAATAACTAGATTTAACAAATCTGCAAATTTTAGTTGAGGAGTTGGGTGTGGCCAGAGAAAATTTGATTTTATATATGTATATGAAGTTCGCAAATACTTAATAAACTACGGATATTATTCATATTATACGTACTACATATGCATGTATGTAAATATAAATGCAATCAGCATCGCGTCTTTCGCTTCTCGCTTCCTAAGAAAAATTACTTTTCTCCCACACCCCAAGCGTTGTACGTAAAGATACGTATAAACTTATAAGTACATATATGTGTGTATGTATGTAAATCAGCAAATGGAAATAGATGGAAAAAATCGATAATGTCGAACAACGAAATTAAAATGAAAAAAAAGTGACACAAAAAAAGCTTCTCCGGATGTGTGCTTGTGTGTGTGTGCTTGTAGGAGGGTGGCTTTCTCAGCATTTAGATTTATGCACACACAGACAAGTTTACTTGTATGTATGTAAGTACATACATATACATATAAAAAATGCGGTGGTGGTGCTATCTGCAAGTGAATGCGGAAAGCTACCCCACAATTCATAAGGTAAAATTATTCAAAAACAAGTCTGGCGAAGTGTGGCAGGGTTACTCAACTGATGGATACCCTGTTGCTAATTTTGAAAAGCCGGCAAGTGTACTGCCAACCACACTGTATTTCGAAAGTATTCGCAATTTTTATATATGTTCAATGATTTTGTATTTTAATTTCTATTTAATTTATATTTATTATATTAATTGAAATCATCAAAATTTAAATATACAAGTATTTAAATTTCATTAACAGCATTTTTTTCTTGATTGCTTAATTCAGTGCACACCATTTCGATAGCAGCTATACATACTGTGCATGTATGTAAGAATGAACTGAATGAACTACATTGTTTGCGCATACATACTCACTTTCAGAGGGTGCCCTGTATAATATCACCCAGAGGAATAACTCACGAAGGATATCCCCCCCCTCTTCCATAGCTACCCTTGCAAGAAATGCAAAGAAACTCAAAAAATACACCCACATTCAATAAATTCAGACATATATGTGTATGTGTATGTATGTACGTATTGTACGTAACCGTTGGGTTTAAATACTCATGAGGACAGCCGCATTCAGTCCAAACAGGTAAAATTATACGAACAAATGTACACTTTTCCGGCATACATTCCAACCTATGCACGTATACAATGTTCCTATCTTCCTGCGTACTGATGAATGTAGAAATGTAAGTGTACACAGTAGGCAGGTAGGCAAAATAATAAAATTATTTCTTAGCATTATACACAAATAAGCATTAATAGGCAAGGAAACAAGTGATACAAATATACATAATTCGATGCATACATACACATGTATGTATGTTTATATATTGCCTTCGTCTTCATCCCATGCCCGTGCCCGTTTCTGTCAACTTTCGCGGCTGCAGTTACATATATTAATGTTGAGCGAAAAATTCCAAACTCACCATTACATACACACGTAGACTGACAGCGACCAGGAAGAAGCAGGGGCAAAAACAAACGTCATGAAGCTGAGCTGATGCGTATGTATGTATGTGTACGTATGTAAAAAAGTGTGGGAGTCCAATGTAACAGATGACTAGAGGGGAAGCTGGCTACGTCGTTAAATAAGAAATCTGAGCACAAAGGAAAGCTGAAAAAATATACAGCGAGTGCAAGTAAAATGAATAAGGAATACTAGGCAGACGCGCACGTAATTGTGTTCTTTATGCCTCTGAGTCTGAGTTCGGGCCCGGCTCATTCACCCTTGCTGTCGCTATCCCTTTTCAGCGACAAGCAAACTCGGTTTGCTCTTGCTGCTCACTGACACCAGGAGCAGCAGCAGCAGCAACAGCAGCAACACCCACAACGAACTGAAACGGCGTCAGTCGAAAGCCACTCTCAGTGGCAGTGGCAGGGGCAGTGACAGCGACAGCGACTGAGAAGGAGAACGAGAACGAGAGCGAAGTGGTGGTGGTAAAGACTGTGTTGACGGCCAGCGAAAGAAGCAATACACAATGGACGAGAGCGAGAGGGAGAACGAGATAGAAATAGCATCTAGAAGACGGCACAGTCGACGCATTATGTATAAATTATTTATTTACATTATATTTATCCCCGCTCTGTTGGAGAGTGCTATGGAGTTTTTTATAGATGGAACACGATGAAATAGGTTTGTCTTCTGTTCCTATGTAGAGTTTAAGCTGTTGCTCCTGCCCCTCCCATTATTGTAACAATAGTACAATTTAATGCGAGAATGACAATTCACAAGTAAAAATTATTTCCTTGCGTGCAAGTATGATTCTTATGTATATATACATACATTCGCATGTAGGTACGTAAACGCGATTCAGGTATTGCGAAAAAAGAAGAAATTAATGAACTAGTTGATGAGAAAATTAAGAGACGCAAAGAGAACGCTGCCACAGCTCTCTTACTTATAAAGCTCATAAAATATGGCGCTCTGTTTGTACCTTTCTACTCTCTGAAAACTCTAAACTCACGAGAGCACGCTCACAACTTGCAGCTCTCGGCTCTTTATAGCAAAGCGCTCGCTCCGTACTCTTCATACGCCCGAATGCGCGAGAGAGGGATAGGTACGCTCAACTCGAACGTAGTGCCAATGATTTCCTTCGTCAGCTTATTGTTTTTGTTTGCCTTGTTGTGGATGCTGGTGCAGCTCTTGCCCAGTCTGCTTTTTTGTTTCACTCGCGCTCGTTTATGACGCTTTAAGGGGTTTCTCATTACCGCTCGTTACCGTAACCCTAAATCTGTAAAAGGGAAGAAAATGAAACTTGGAACTGAAACTGGGGAAGATGAGACATCTGCGTTACATAGGCGTGGCTCCAACTCCACCTCCAACCCAGACTACTTGGCTTGCTCTGCCGATAAAAATCTGCTTAATGCTCGCGTCGCTGTTATTGGCTCTAACTGTAAACTCTCGCGCTCTCGAACCTTTATCTAATTATACCTGTTTCAATATGCTGTTTCAATTTCAAGTGGCCCATTCGCAGCGTACCCCTTATGTATGTAAATATCTATGTACATTGTATGAAAATAAATTTGTTTGCAAATAAGTTTCATACATACATACATGCATATGCACAGCTACACACGCATACGTCTGCAGGTGTGTGCGTTCGAGTTAAGTAAAATATTCCCCCATTTAACTGCATAAGTTCGCCTCAATCTCACCACCCACTTCAGCTAACAAACAAGCGCGTACATAAATTGAATACACATTCTCACTTTAATACATATACGTACATATGCGCATGCACATGTTTGCAGACAAACTCGTCCGCGAGAAAGTATGTGTGTGTGCTCATATGTGTGTACACGAATGTATTTGTTCTCGGAACGTCGCGATGTGCGTGAAATATTCGCACACTTGTGATTGTGGCTTCCACATCGCATCTTTTGATTGGTCGTTCGTGCGCCAGCGCCGCCTCCACCCCGCATGGCCACCCGCCTTTCTGCCACCCCGTTAGTATGTAGTCTGCTGGATGCTTTAATTAACTTTCCAATTGCTAACCACATTGCTCTTAATTGGTGGAGACAAATGAAGCAACCGAGCTCGCAACAAGCAGACTTCGCTTGGCTCCACCCACCTGCGTCAGCCTCAGCGTGCCGCATGAACGCCTGAGAGGAGAAGAGAGAAGAGCGAGTAAAGAAGAGAATCAACAGTCGTTTTTGATTGCGCCTGCAGCGACTTCCATTTGTAGAGAGGCTAGTATTTAATTGAACATCCACGTAATATATGAGGAAACATTTGTGTGTGTATTTGAGAGCGTGTGTGTGAATACCTCTTCGTGCACACATACGGTAATATTCAGATATCATATGCAACTTAAGATCTGTAGGCCCAATATATATGTTATACCCTACATACATTTGACTAGATAACGTACCCAGCAGATGGATGGATGATTAATATCAATTTTGCTCCAATGTTTTTTTTTTTTTGAAATTAAGAATATTTAATTAATATTTCAAGTAATATCAAAGAAAAATCTAATTTACCTTCAATAAAAATTAAATTTAATCAATCAATCACATGACAAAGAGATACCTTATTTGATATAAGACAGAGTTTATTTATATACTATAATCAACGTCGCTAGCAAAAACTGTTTTTTATACCCTTGCAGAGGGTATATTAATTTTAGCCAGAAGTTTGCAACGCACCTTAGGAGACATCTCCGACCCTATAAAGTATATATATTCTGAATCAGCATCACCAGAGGAGTCGAAAAATGGATGTCCGTCTGTCCGTCCGTCCGTCCGTCCGTCCGTCCGTCCGTCCGTCCGTCCGTCCGTCCGTCTGTTGCAACGCAAACTAGTCTCTCAGTTTTTGAGCTATCTTCATGAAACTTGGCACACAAGCTTATTATTGCTGTAGGCTGTAAATAAGTCGGAACGAGCCAGATCGGACCGATATATCGTATAGCTGTCATAGAAGCTATCGGCCGATTTTTGTTGTTTTTCAAGATATTGCAATAAGATTTGGCAAATCCTATTCTTATTACGTTCTTAATGTGCTGTCAAAATTGTATCAAAATCGGACCACTATAACATATAGCTGCCATAGGAACAATCGGCTGAAATCAGGGTTTTTGTATGCAAATCTGTTTTGTTTTTGGAAATACATTATAAATACTTTTTAATGTTATACAGTAACCCGGCCTTAGTTTTTCCATTTAAATATCTCAGACGTTTATATTCTATAGCTGTTATAGGAACAATCAGTCAGTCCGTCTGTCTGTTGCAACGCAAATTAGTCCCCCAGTTATTGAGCTATCTTCATGAAACTTTGCTCACAAGCTTCTTATTTCTGCCCTCTGTAAATAATAAAGTTCGAAATCGAACTCTTATAACTTATAACGATCAACGATCGGCCTAATGAAGGTCCATGTTGCAATTTTATGGAAATCTGAGTACTATTACATATAGCTGTTAAACAAAAAATCATGTAGCTGTCAAACGCATTTTTGAATGAGAACTTTCCAAATTATTTATATTTTATGACCAACAGATCCTTTACAACACAAAGACATTTCCTCATAACATTTTGTGTTAAGTATATAAGAAATCCAGGTATATACAAAAGCATTAAAAAGGTATAATTATTTTTTTTTCGAAGCAGGTGTTTGATTCATAGCCTTAATCAGGTAAAAATCTCGACTTCCTGTACTGTTATAATTGTTCAATAAATACCACAGAAACCAGCAGCAATCCAAATATATTTTATATTTTGTATAACTGCAAGGGTATGAAACCTTCGGCAAGCCGAAGGTAGCCTTGCTTTCTTTTTTATTATTTCAATCATTACGCCCTGTTGATGCGATGCAGTTTACAACACTTTTGTACAACTTTTTTTTAGCCGTATTGGTAGAAAATAATTATTCAAATTTTAATTATGATGACTTTTCTTTACATAATTCTAATTATTAATGGTATTTCCTTTTTTAACCGGAAAAATAAGGAAATCGTGTTCATATCGATTTATGGGTTGATACTTTTGAATGACATTTAAAACAATACTTAAGATGCACTCCAGGGCTGCAGAATCGTATTTTGTCCAAATATTAGTTTTTGCATCAAAAACATTTTTTGTTCTCAAAAGTTAAAAGCACTGATCTTAGCTAGTTGAGTGTTTGTTTTTATATTAACATTAACATTAAAATTTGTATTATTATTATTAATTATTATATGTATATATATTATTAATTATTGTTAATTATCTTGTTAAGTATCTTGCTTATCTATTTACTGCCAATATCCTTATTGAAGCGTAGGTCCCAGTAACAATTGGTTTTCTCTGTTATTCACACATCATCATACTCAGCCACACACTTCCCTGATTCCCTTCGGTCAAGATTGACTTACCTTCTCGTGTCTAGGTCAGGTCAAGTTGTTGTCGTAATATCGCGTGTTTGACCACAGTTTGCTTGCTTTCCGAGTCTACGTGTGTGAGTGCTTCCATAAGGGTTACTGCGTCCGTTACTGTGTGGGTGCCTGTGTGTATTTTAGCACCTACTCCTTCTTGTAAGTGCTCAATTTTATCTTTATGGTCTATAAAGGTTTCTTGTCGGAGAGCCCGCTTTAGGGGTGGTATTTTATTCTCACCGACAACATAGTTTACACATGCACTCACGCACACGTGTGGATGTGTGTATGTTCACACAGATGTACACACATATAAATATGTAGTAATTCCTTGCCTTACTAGCGCGGTTCGTGTAGTTTCGATTTTAGGGTCAGCTGTCAGTTTCTTGATACTGATAGAAATTTTGAAGGAAGATTTAAGTCGTTCATCAAATTGATAGTAGTGTTTCGGAAAGTACTGTTAAAAGTTAATTTAATGTTTTTATTTAATGCATTTACATACAATTATGAATAAAAAATGGAAATCGCTTGTACGTATCCTTTTTATTGTCATATACTAAATATATAAAAAATTTTCTCTAATCTTAAATAATACATTGATGTCAATAATATGACTTTCAAAAAGACATTTTTATGAATTCGGCCTTATTACTGTGGTCTATACAACTTAAATTCGAACAAGTCGGAAAGGCTACAGTCGAGCTGACTCGACTGTGATATACCCGCTACAATTCTTCGGAAAAACACGTGCCAAATGTGAACAATGCGTTCTTGCTTTTTATTTCTTTCTGTCTCTAATTTGTTTTGCCTATGCAAGTTCCACTCGATTCTTATTGGATGTTGCCCATTGCTTTTTTTACTTTGCAGTTATAAATTATATATGTTGCTGCTCAATGTCTCTTTCGATTCTAAGTGGCTTTAAATATACTAAAAATGTATTTTGAATTTTGTAACACACCATAAAATAAAAAAAATATAAGATACAAAAAAATAAATATAATTCGCCGCGGCACCCAGGAGTTGAACTCCGGACCTCTCGCTTAACAGTCAACTACCATCACCACTGACCACTGCATTTCTAACGCAATGGCCAATAAAATTGCACTATGAATATTTTCGGTGCACATCATTAAAAAAAAAGTTGCCACATAATTTAAAAAAAAGTTGCCACATAATTAAAAAAGTTGTCTGCTGCTGGTGTTGAACTCGGGTACTAACATTAGGAAAAACCGACACAGGCACATGGCCACAAGGCAATACTATTTCTTGAATATCTTCCTTATTTATCGGCCGATCTTATTGAAACTTTCGCAACACGCCCGGATGGTGGTTTTTATCACATGGATAAAAAATGAATGCTGTAGAGCTATATTTGCAGCTATTATCGATTTATTATCGATTTTGGGGGCGGATGGAGGCGTGGCAAAAATCCAAAATAAACTTGATCTGCGGGCATAATTAACACATATTGTCTCCAAATTTGGTAGCTCTAGCTCTTATAATAGCTGAGATCTAGGTTTTCATACGGACAGACAGACGGACAGACGGACAGGCTATATCGACTCGGCTGTTCATGCTGATTCAGAATATATATACTTTATGGGGTCGGAGATGCTCCTTCTGCCTGTTACAAACATTTTCGGTTGGCACAAAGTTATAATACCCTTATACTCTTCGAGTAGCGGGTATAAAAATTGTACACTTGGACTAAGTAACACATGTATCAAAAGCGCTTTAAGATGGAGGTGTTTTCCAAAAGCAAATTTCAAAGATAATTGTAAAGCAAAAAGCTAACATATTAAGAATTTGGCAAGATGTTATTTGTAAATATGAAAGTAAATAAATACATTTCAATTTCAAAACCTACATAAAATGACTACGTATGTGGAGAATATAGTTCCACACCAAACAGTTTTTGCATAACACTCTCAAAAAACAAAAATTTAATACTCGTGCTGAATGAAACATATGTATGTACATATACAGCTTGGAAGAAGCCATATTAAAAGCCAAAAGAGTACAATCACTGCTTGTAACCATCATAAAAAATGTATATATAATTTTAAATATCTATACCATATATTTTTTAGCAGTCAGAGAAGCAATGTGTCGAAAATTAAGTTATGTAATAGCGAACACATGAAATATATGTTCGTCCCTTCGTCTGTCATAAATCTCAGCTACATCAAATTTATGATATGGACGTTGGCAACGCTTGTTTTTTAGGCCATGGATTTAAAAAAATACATGGTCTATTGTATTGGTCGGAATGCGCGTAACAGGCAGAAGGCGACATCTGCGACCCTATTAAGTATATATGTTAAATTCTTGTTCAGGATCACTAGCCGAGTCGATCTGGCTATGTCTGTCTGTCTGTCTGTATGAACGCCTGATTCCCGGCTATTAGAAAAGCTAGATACTCTCAATTTGGCATGAAGGTTCCTGTATATCAAAAGCACATTAAGTTTATTTCAAAGCTCAGATGCTAAGCCCACCGCCTCCGCAAATCGGAAATTTGACTACGACGTCGTGACCCGTCACTTAGCTTTTGTGAGTGTGTGAGTGAGAACGAGTAAGCAATAGATGGTAGAATAATACGTGCAGAACTCTCTGTTTGGAATAATTAGTGTGCTTACATATTTTGAAAATTGTAAGCAGGGTATCTGACTAATGCCTTTTTGACTAGTTTAATTTGTCGAATTTAGTATGAGGTGCGATTGACTATAGCTTTTGTTATTTGTTTCGCATCACTTACCGTTGAAAGCAGCTACTCGTTCGTTTCTCGCTTATAAGAAATTTGTGTTTATATTTACAATCTGCCCGCTCATCATTAGCACCACTGGCGTCCACATTTGCAAACGTCACACTCATTTACCAAAAACTGTATTACATATCGGTGCCTGCTGACAGTCAATAGCATGCCTGAGGGCAAGGGAATGGGCCGTGAATGAACATTTCGTTCCTTGCACCGATACTGTTTCTCGTCGTCGGGTGTTCACCCCGGACATACAAACACAAGGATTGGGGATTAGTTGGCAATTGTGACCGCAGTCAGGGGTTGAGAGGAAACGGGGAAATTGTGATCGAAACTTCGTCATTGGCCAATGGCGTGGTGCTCTACCTTCAAGTTGGTCAAAACTAAAAAATATCTCAATTTCAGTTTTCAATCACAAATTTTAGTAAAATCAATTAAACTAGATTGGCCTACGTTTTTTTTAATGTATTGTTAACATACAATAGAATTTCTTGAAACTATAAACTAAAGGTAATATTCCGTTCTTTAAATATTAACAATAAGCCAACTGATTCACTACATATTCATTAAAACGACTTTTTTCCTGCCTTCCCTAATTATAAAATTAGTTGAGAAAAGTAACTGCATAGCAAACGCACAATTATAATCGGGCTGATGAGGGTACAAGTAACACAAATTATGAAACTCCAATTTGTCGAAAATAAAATTTTTTACGTATTTTAATTTTTTAATGTACCATGATTATGTGATAATTATTGAGGGAAATTATCATTAAATTGGCGAACCATTACCGTCTTCCTGTTTTACGTTAAGTGCACCCAAGCAATGATCAAACGCTGGAATACATATGAGTATAGTATTTATGCATGTGGTGTATAGTGCGGCTTTTAAAAACAAAACAAGTCGGAAAATTACTTCTTATTCTTCGGATTGTTGCCCTTTATTTCTTTCTGTCTCTAATTTGTTTTGCCTATGCAAGTTCCACTCGATTTTTTTTTTTCCCTTTTTTTTTATTACTTTGCAGTTATAAATTATATATGTTGCTGCTCAATGTCTCTTTCGATTCTAAGTGGCTTTAAATATACTAAAAATGTATTTTGAATTTTGTAACACACCATAAAATAAAAAAAAATATAAGATACAAAAAAAATAAATATAATTCGCCGCGGCACCCAGGAGTTGAACTCCGGACCTCTCGCTTAACAGTCAACTACCATCACCACTCGACCACTGCATTTCTAACGCAATGGCCAATAAAATTGCACTATGAATATTTTCGGTGCACATCATTAAAAAAAAAAAGTTGCCACATAATTTAAAAAAAAGTTGCCACATAATTAAAAAAAGTTGTCTGCTGCTGGTGTTGAACTCGGGTACTAACATTAGGAAAAACCGACACAGGCACATGGCCACAAGGCAATACTATTTCTTGAATATCTTCCTTATTTATCGGCCGATCTTATTGAAACTTTCGCAACACGCCCGGATGGTGGTTTTTATCACATGGATAAAAAATGAATGCTGTAGAGCTATATTTGCAGCTATTATCGATTTATTATCGATTTTTGGGGGCGGATGGAGGCGTGGCAAAAATCCAAAATAAACTTGATCTGCGGGCATAATTAACACATATTGTCTCCAAATTTGGTAGCTCTAGCTCTTATAATAGCTGAGATCTAGGTTTTCATACGGACAGACAGACGGACAGACGGACAGACGGACAGACGGACAGACGGACAGACGGACAGACGGACAGACGGACATGGCTATATCGACTCGGCTGTTCATGCTGATTCAGAATATATATACTTTATGGGGTCGGAGATGTCTCCTTCTGCCTGTTACAAACATTTTCGGTTGGCACAAAGTTATAATACCCTTATACTCTTCGAGTAGCGGGTATAACAAGTCGGTAAGGCTACAGTCGAGCACGCCCGACAGTAATATACCCTTCGCCCAATTTTGAAAATTCGTTAAAAACATGTAACATTTATAATTTCAATAAGAGAATTCTGCACCACCTTTTATGTCACCTATTGCTTGCTACTCGCTTTCACTCACACAAACAGGCACGTAACTAACATACCCACGCGCAAAAAGTAAAGCGACGCGTCGACGTCATAGCAGCGCACACGCTGTTCGCTCGTTCCATACATTTGTACTGAGAACGTTTACTTTAATGTGCTGTCAAAATTGTATCAAAATCGGACCACTATAACATGTAGCTGCCATAGGAACAATCGGCTGAAATCAGGGTTTTTGTATGCAAACCTGTTTTGTTTTTGGAAATACCGCACATTATCAATACTTTTTAATGTTATACAGTAACCCGCCCTTAGTTTTTCCATTTAAATATCTCAGACGTTTATATTCTATAGCTGTTATAGGAACACTCGGTCAGTCCGCGTGTCTGTTGCAACTCAAATTAGTCCCCTAGTTATTGAGCTATCTTCATGAAACTTTGCTCATAAGCTTCTTATTTCTGCCCTCTTTAAATAAGTCGGAATGGGCCAGATCGGACTGATATATCGTATAGCTGTCATGGAGCCTACGGCCGATTTTCGTTATATTTCAAGATATAGCTATCAGGCTTATCACATCCAAATCTAAGTGTGTCCCTAATAATAAAGTTCGAAATCGAACTTTTATAACTTATAACGATCAACGATCGGCCTAATGAAGGTTCATGTTGCAATTTTATGGAAACCTGAGTACTATTACATATAGCTGTTAAACAAAAAATCATATAGCTGTTATTCAAACGGATTTTTTTTAATGAGAACTTTCCAAATTTATTTATATTTTATGACCAACAGATCCTTTACAACACAAAGACATTTCCTCATAACATTTTGTGTTAAGTATATAAGAAATCCAGGTATGTACAAAAGCATTAAAAGGTAGAATTATTTTTTTCGAAGCAGGTGTTTGATTCATAGCCTTAATCATGTAAAAATCTTGACTTCCTGTACTGTTATAATTGTTCAATAAATACCACAGAAACCAGCAGCAATCCAAATATATTTTATATTTTGTATAACTGCAAGGGTATGAAACCTTCGGCAAGCCGAAGGTAGCCTTGCTTTCTTGTTTTCGACAAATTTAGCGGGAACTCCGGACTTTTTTGGAAATATAGCTTGGGTTTCTTCTCTTTTATCGGTATTTACAATATTCTATTCCTTTACTTCGTTTATCGATAATATTCGAAAATATTAATGCAGTTTGTTAGCTTTACTTTTGCATTTAAACTTGCTTGTCAATTGAGCCATGTCAGTCTGTCTATCCATCTGGTGTCTGTGTGAACGCACAGATCTCAGCTATTATAAAAGCTGGAGACACCAAATTTGGCATGAAGGCTATATATCCTGAGCAAATAAATTTTATTAGAAAATCCAGATACCACGTTCACCGTTCAAAATCTGTTATTATGAAAATGATTGAAGCCATAACATTCATTCAGTACACATATAAATAGGAATGCCATATGGACCTATCCTCTAAATTATATTTCGATCAGAGCGTTTTTAGTACAAATGTTCAGCAACGGCTGGGTGCTGCTTTGAGTAGTCATGGGCACGAGTAAGCAATAAGTGGTGGAATAATATGTTGTTTAAAAAAAGTGTGCTTACATGTCGCTTGCTCTACTGTTATTCGTTACTTGATATTGTTAAAATAAAATATAATGATCGGTTCTATGGCAACTATACGATATATCGATCAAAGCCGCCTCATTAAGACATATTCAGAGCGTGCTGCAATAAGAAATATGTATATATAGACCCGAGGGATAAAATAAATATACCCGCTGCAAGGGTATAAATATACTGTTTTTATTCATTTAAAATCCTAGTTGAAAAACCACAGTCAAGAGAGTCCGCCAAATGTTATCTTTCGTTCAATTGTAAAAATCCGTTACAAACATATAAACGCACTTATATTTCCTATTGCTCTCTCGCTTACACTTGCACAGACACGCGCCATCGAAGCCAACTATTCTCATGAGCATGCCTGCAACGCTGCAGCGTAGCTCTTACTGAAAACATTGACTTGAATATCTTTTTTGTGCGATTGGATTGTAATTTGCATGAACGGTCCATATGGCATTCATCTATGTGTATACTGAAGCTCAGTGTTTCGACTCCTTTGGCCTGTTATATACATTTGCTTAAAGTTATACCCTTTCTTAACTATTTTCAAAGGGTATGGTTAAAGGGTATAAAAATCAAAAAGTGGCCATGCAAGTTGATGAAAGTATATTATTGGAATAAATTATACCTGATAAGTATCCTTCCATTCTTGCTCAGCTTCTCTTATGATATGCCATATAGTACAGGCAACATGTGTATAAGCTACAACCACACAATCATAATTGTTCGTACATGTGTATATGCTTGTGTATGTTTTTAATATCTAAGCTCTTTCAGAAATAATCTCTCTTAATTATGAGAGAAAAGACGTCTCGACAACTTCCGCTGCGTTTGCCGCTCTTATTGTTCAAATTGCTTTCGAAGTCATCTTCGTTGAATTACAGTTTTGAATCACCCTCATCACACCTCTCGAGCCGAGCGAGAAACACATTCATATATATGCTACACACACTCGTACACACACTCTTTTGTCGTTAAAACACACATACATCCATACAGGCTTTCGAAGATTCGGGCCGGTGGGGATTGTGTAGTCCACGAAACAAGTTTATGAAAACAGAAAACAAGAGCAAATGAGAAACAAAAGATAATTGCTATTAAGACTCTTTCCACTTAAAATTTGTATAAAAACTTCAACGTCAGCCCAAGAAGTTATAAGCAATTATTACATTAATACAACTAATTGTTAAGCACCACGTTCACAAGTAGAAAGACCGATCCGATCCGATACATTTAATAATAACAATATTTATCGGGGAAAAAATAAAAATTAAAATATCATTGGAATCGAACCAAATTATTTAATCACAAGAAAAAAAATCTATTGATAACACTTTTTACAGAAACACGCACTCATAAAGTGACCTAGTAGTTGTAGATCCAGTTATTTGTAATTTGATAATAGATTTCAGATACCAATTAATTACAGTTAAGAGTTAATTATGCGATGTTGAAAGTTTGTCCTGTTTTTCTGCCTTTATTTTAGTTTCAATTTCCCGATTTTGAAATCGTTCGAAATAGCAACTTACATATGTAGATATGTATGTATGTACTATGTATACATGCATTCGTATTCGTACGTGATTACCTGCTGCTCAATCGACGGTGTTCACTGAATTTGAAATAGTCTAACACCTTTTTTTGAGGCAAGAACTATGTCGTCGTCAATTTTTTGGGCATTGAACTCTTTTGGGTTTTAATGCCGAACATGACATCTGCGAATGGTTGTAGATAGAATGGCACAGAGATTGGTTCACAGACTGAGCCTAAGTCGCAGATTTTATTCAATGTGTGTATAAAAACTCATATTGCTGGCAAATTATTGTACATTTTATCGTACGTGTGTCTGAGTGTGTGAGTATGTATGTGCATGCGTGATTCATACATATATATGTAAATTATTTGTTTACCTTAAATACAGTCAATTACGTGAATGCAATATTGAGGTACTTTTCTATAAAGAAAAAACGGAGCTGAAGAAAGAGATTTAAGTATACAAAGTGACAATAAAAAGCAACGTAAGCCGCAGAAGGTCAAAGAGTGCCAGAGCCTCCGACTTTTGAGAACAAACAAGTAACGAAGGCTACAATCGAGCGCACACAACAGTAATATACCCTTCGCCCAATTTTGAAAATCCGTTGCAAACATGTAACCTCACTTATAATTTCAATCAGAAAATTCTACAAAATTTATTCTATCACCTATTGCTCGTTCTCACTCACACAAACAGACGCACGCGCTAAAAATAAAGCACCTTGAGAAATTGACGTCAACTAACTGTAGCAGGGCGCAAGCTGCTGCTCGTATTTGTATTAAAGACGTTAAGTTGAATAACTTGTGTGTTATTGGTCTGATTGTAATTTGGAGGATAAATTAAACTTTGCTTAATAATCGCAAATAACCGATTTTCGGAGGCGGTGTGCGTGGCATCAGACCTTTGAAATAAACTTAATCTGCCTATAATATAAAGAAACCTTAATGCCAAATTTGGTGTCTCTAACTTTTAAAATAGCTGAGAAAATTTCAGTAAACATAAATTAATGTAAGGTTACATTTAAAATGAAATTAAACTTTTAATTTTAAAATGTGTAAGTTAAATATTTACATTAGAAATTATTCTTAAGTACTTTGTTGATAACGGTAATAAACAATTTTTTTTTCAGAACACAGTATGCTGTTATGGGGCTGAATACAATACCTACTTAATTTGGCAAGTATATTTTCGTAGATACAATTCCAAGCTGTGAATGCAAGATAACTATGGGAGTATAATATAATACTTTGTACATTATGTTTTTTATACCCTTGCAGAGGGTATATTAATTTTAGCCAGAAGTTTGCAACGCACCTTAGGAGACATCTTCGACCCTATAAAGTATATATATTCTGAATCAGCATCACCAGAGGAGTCGAAAAATGGATGTCCGTCTGTCCGTCCGTCCGTCCGTCCGTCTGTTGCAACGCAAACTAGTCTCTCAGTTTTTGAGCTATCTTCATGAAACTTGGCATACAAGCTTCTTATTGCTGTAGGCTGTAAATAAGTCGGAACGAGCCAGATCGGACCGATATATCGTATAGCTGTCATAGAAGCTATCGGCCGATTTTTGTTGTTTTTCAAGATATTGCAAAAAGATTTGGCAAATCCTATTCTTATTACGTTCTTAATGTGCTGTCAAAATTATATCAAAATCGGACCACTATAACATATAGCTGCCATAGGAACAATCGGCTGAAATCAGGGTTTTTGTATGCAAACCTGTTTTGTTTTTGGAAATACCGCACATTATCAATACTTTTTAATGTTATACAGTAACTCGCCATTAGTTTTTCCATTTAAATATCTCAGACGTTTATATTCTATAGCTGTTATAGGAACAATCAGTTAGTCCGTTTGTCTGTTGCAACGCAAATTAGTCCCCCAGTTTTTGAGCTATCTTCATGAAACAATTTTATGGAAACCTGGGTAGCTGTTAAACAAAAAATCCTGTAGCCGTTATTCAAACGCATTTTGGAATGAGAACTTTCCAAATTTATTTATATTTTATGACCAACAGATCCTTTACAACACAAAGACATTTCCTCATAACATTTTGTGTTAAGTATATAAGAAATCCAGGTATGTACAAAAGCATTAAAAAGGTAGAATGATTTTTTTTCGAAGCAGGTGTTTGATTCATAGCCTTAATCAGGTAAAAATCTTGACTTCCTGTACTGTTGTAATTGTTCAATAAATACCACAGAAACCAGCAGCAATCCAAATATATTTTATATTTTGTATAACTGCAAGGGTATGAAACCTTCGGCAAGCCGAAGGTAGCCTTGCTTTCTTGTTATATTTATGAGTCAAGCACATCTAACTAGCGACCATCTATCATCCGAGGGGAAAACTAGAAAGGCAAACTGGAGGTTTTATATACTTGCAGCTTTTGTGTTTGATCTTTATCGATTATTCCTATTTTATTTATATATAACAGTTTATGGGCATTGTTTGTGGTAGTTAGGGGCTTTATGGTCTCTAACTCTTGTATAAATACCATAATTAAAAATTATAATTTTCAACTGATTGTTCCTATGAAGCTATAGAATATAGTTGGTCGACATTTTGGTATTGTTTTTCCTATATACTTTCCATTAAGACTGAATTGACAAAATTGTTCTTACAATTAACATGTTTTCATACCATAAACATCATTTCGGTCGATTGTTCCTATAGCAGCTATATGTTATAGCGGTCCGATTTCGATTAAATTTGGAGGTAGTATTATTGACATGGATAAAAGTCGATATGTTAAGTTTGATTGCGAGATCTTTATTAATATAAATCGGCCGATAGGCTCTATGGCAGCCATATAAAAAAGCATGTGTGCCAAGTTTTATAAAGGTATTTCTTACATTTGTTTATGCTGAGGCCGAATATATATACTTTATGGGGTCGGGGATGCGTTGTAAATATCTGGCCAAAATTTATATACCCTCTACAAGCGTATAAAAACTAATGTTAGCTAATAGTACAACACCCAACTACCCCCTTAAAATTGTTCTACACACCGTCTGAAGACGTGTACTTATGTATGTATGAATGTATGTATGCGACTGTTATGAAATGTAACTGGATGCGAAATCTTGCCTATTGTTGTCATTGTTGCAATATTTTTTTGTTGTCGGTGAAGTTTCTGCGGTTGCTCCTGATGTGACTGGTTCGAACAGTACAGGCACAGGCACACTGCTATCTTCTTTGGCTTGCCCAGTTCTCCATGTCCGGCTACCCATTCCGCGACGCACATCATGAGCTGCATTGTTTGCGCTGGAGTTTCTCGGAAAGGAGGCAAAGAACACAATTCCTTCAATTCAATATATACATATTTCCGTGCATCGTGTTGAGTCTTTGTTTTTGTTCGCTTTGTATTGCGACCTTATATATACAGTGCATTAATTCGCCTTATTATTACCTTTCACTCTTACTCTTGTCTTCTTCGTCTTCCTATTCTCATTATGTGTTTCTTATGAATTTATGGATTCAAATGTGTTGCACCCTTCTCTGCCTTTCTTGTTTTCCCTTTTTTGGCAAATCATAGCACTATGGGGAATTTAACTAGTTTTTTTTTGATAACAATGCATTTTTCACAAGTATGTAAATTTACAGTAGTTGTCATAATGTATTGATAGTACATCAAGCTGTTATGTTACAACTCGCAATTGTTAACTTAACACTTGTAAAATAACAGCTGTTGAAGTAAGCTTTTGCAAGCAAACTCCGCGTGGTTGCGTTCAATGCAGTATTCAACTTAACTTTCAAAGTTCGTAATTTTCAAAGGAAGATCTAACAATATTAAAATATGAATTGGATATTCAATCTTCCGGCTTTTACTATGTGTTTGTATTAATATATTGCTTACTTTGTTCGTGTACTTTTAAGAATTTGTACATTCAACAAGTATAGTTTTTTGAAAGAAATTTAAACTTTGTGAAATGTTTGTTCAAATTTGTTTACATTTATTTAGTTATCCATGTGAAATTCAGCTTGTTAAAAAAGGGTTGCGCCACACCCACTTTTTAAAATAATTCTAAGGGCACATAACACTATACAAAAAAAAACAATCAATATGGTTTCTTTTGGTATTTATTGATAAATGTCAGAAAAAGTGGTCGAATTTCCCATAGTGCATAGGAACGATGTGTTGGTATTTGTGTATTCGTGTGAGAGTATTCAATGCGAATACAATTCAAAGGCCACTGCGAGGGGCCGCAGCTAATACCAAGGCTGAAGAATTTAATTTCCTTTTTAGCCAGTTGTCCTCAGTTTGCAGAAGTTCTTAAACCCTTGTGGCTTTTTGCATCTGTCATTACAGATTATTACTATGATCTATTATCAGTCTGGCTGTCTGTCGACCACCAGTACTAGTCTCTAAGTTTTAGAATTAAATATACTGCGTTTATTCGAAGCTAAATTAGCAAAATAATTAGATCAATTCGTCAAAGAAGTGTGTGCATAGCTTCATTTTTAGAGTGAATGCAAACGATTTCCGTGGTCTGTGGGCGAGGCATCTGAACTTTGAAATAAACTTTATCTGCTTATGATACACTTTGCTAAATCAGTCGGAAACTTAGATTCTTTTGCATTGCAAACGACTGATTAGATTTTATACTCCCTCTGCAAGATACTCATAGCGAGGAATAAGTGTACAGTACAGTTTTCTTGGTGTGCTGCTCTAAAACAGAACCCTTTACTCGTAGGAGACGGTATAAACAATTATAATTAATTAATAGAGTGTGAACTCTGTTATACATATGTTTGCATGTGCGTATGTCTTTGGCTCGGCGAAGTCTAGGACTTTTGTCTGACAGGGTACCACACAGTGACCCATCAGCTTAGCCTAAGACAATAGCTATCTGACTGTAAGTGCGCTCTGGTCTGGTAATATTTAGGTTTATGTATATGTGGGCAATAATTCATTAACATATTCATGCGTTTAAGACAATTCGCGACAATTTTAATGAAGGTAAAAAGCATGGGTAAAAAACAAAATTTATTGTTCGTTTACCAATGCGTGGAGGAGCACAAAGATAATTTTGAAAACAGTTCATCACCGTCTGAACCTTAGTCCTAACCGAACCGAACCAGTGTCTGAGTCGCAGCTTGGGGTCTGTGAGTTCTGGCTTCCTTTTTGTCGCATTGGCGGGTATCGTATCGATCCATTGATCTCACCGAAATGAATGATTGTGAAGTTGACTGTGCCGGCAAAGCAGACAAAATCAAATAACCACACTCATGTATGTATGCATGTACATACGTATGCACAAAGCAAAACTGTATGTATACAAATAAAATCAATTCGACTACAACAGCAAGCGCAGCTAAGAAAACAATGCAAGCTCAATGCGATGCGCGGTGGTAAAGCGAACAGCAAGTGACACTTTTGTTTTATATTCGCAACTTTTTATACTGAATCTCAAAACAAAGGTGATTTCTCAGAAAAAATATATATTCACCCATACACTCAATCACGCATACACATACCTGTACCTACATATGTTATATAGAAGGATCGTAAGCGATGAGTATTGTGCATATGTAGATGTACTGAATACATCATCTGATATCATTATATATGAGGAATACGTACATACATATGTGTGTATAATATATCTTTTACAGTTCCTAGTTATCTACAACTATTAGGCAACTATTAGTCTTAGTCTATATAATTGGAATATAACGAATAATAAATCGCAGGCGCTGGTGATTCGCCACACCATAACGATTATAATATAATACTTGAACATTTTCAGTGTCTATAGTCCTCTTTTTTAATGACGCATATCCTTATATGTCCATCTTTAATTATGGCAAGCTATAATTGCTTGAAATGCAAATCCAAACACTCGAAAATGTTTGATTAACGTGTGCGGCGGGCCTCAAAAATTGATATACAACATTTCAGGAGCGTATGGTATGCAAGCCAGTGAAAGTTACGGATAGTCGGACATACTGATATGGGTAATTCGACACCGCTAATGGAAAAATTCATGTATATATATATTCTACGTTACAGCTTCTGTGAACTGTTATCAATGTCCAAACACTTCCCTTTCATCTACAAAGACCTAACAGCCATGCTAGCAAGTATACGTAGGAGAGTTCACTGCCTCCTCGACTGCAAAGAAGAGTTGCAAGACAAAGGCAAGTCAAGGTTCTTGTTGCATCAATTGCTCTTTTTTCAATCCCTCTCTTTCCCTCTCTTCTCACTCGACTTTACCGTGCTCTGTCTCATTTCAAATTCTCCGCGACCCCTGCCTTCGTCTAAGTATTGTCTTGGACTTTATGCAACAGAATCTGTGGTAGGAGTATCAAAAAGTGCTGGTGGTGGAGTCGAAGTGTTGGTGGTACCTGGTATGTTTCTCTCTGTCCAGGTTGCACGTGCCTTGTTGTTGTACGTCTTTATTTCTGTGTGGATTCGTTATCTGTTTTCATATTCCTCAACTGGTTTATATTCAGTTCGTCTTGCTTAAGCAGTACACCCACACACAAATTCCATGATATATCAACCAGCACTATCGAGAGGTATGTGGCTGTGACTGTGCCTTTGCCTTTAATTTTGTCTGCGGCTGCGGCTTCGGCATCAGGTTCGACTTTGGTCGAGGGCTCGAGTATGTGAGGTTGTATATGTGACTGCCTCTGTCTGTTTGTGATGGTATGCAAAAACTCCACGCGCTCATCAGTTCCGAAGTCAAAGGCCTGTGCTGGATAATCGCCAATCTTTCCATTACACCTTCGGTTCTCATAATTTTTGCTTATATACCCAGCACCGATAAAAATTGGTTGAATCGTTCAATTAATTGGCAGTGAGGCAAATAAGTAATATTCATAAAATAAAGATTAATTATATTTGTGCATTCTTGATTAATATAATTATGCTTACAAATATGTGATTGTCCGTTAGTCTGCATAATCATAAAGCTATGGTATCTCATAGTCGAATGCGACTTAAGTTTAGTTGTTTTTCTGGTTGTTTTGTTATATTTTGACCCCTTGCCGCAAAAGGGATTCGAATACGTGAATTCTACAAAGTGCGGAAATTCAAGTTGAAGGTGCAACCAATTTCATTGTGACGTGTCCCGCAGTTGCATATCCGACCCAACCACACTGCTTTTTATTCGCTCAGAAAATAAGAAGAGAAATCTGTAGTCTAGAGCATTCTCAGAATGATACCCTGCGTTAAGTTGTAAACAGAAAAACGTTGCAAACACCGTACCACACGTGAAGTGCTATAAATAGGAAGTTGACAATAAGGTCTCATTGATAGTACATCGCACTCACATATACATACATATGTATGTATGTACTAAGGGCTGGCATAATTATTCAGTGTTGTATATTAATTCGAAGAAGTTAAGAAGTACAAACTTACAAAATTAAAACTAGAAAGAAAGACTACGGAAGACTAGACTGGCTGACCATTTTTAATGTTCAAACAGTATAAGGAAGCATTTTAATAATGATTCGAACTTATTTAACTAATTTTTTTTGGTGGTGCAAAGTTTCTGCTGGAGGACGTACTGCTTGAAGTTTTATAAAATTATAATGTTGGAAATTTGGAGAAAAGCTCCTACAATGTTCAGCTACGCGTAGTCATTAAGTTTCCATAAAAAGTTATTAAATTACATGCTAACTGAGAAAGAGGTAACTACTAACCACTCAAATAACACGCGATATTTTACGGATCCATGACTTTTCATCGGCGCTGGTAATTACCTATATATTCACATAAATAAGATGGCTTATTACTTATAGGCTCTTTAAACTTGGCATTGCTCTTTCAAGAACTTGTGCTTGCAACTATCTAATTGCTTAAAAAACCCGGAAAGTACAATTTCTCATTATTCTACCCACATCCGCGACTTCAAACTCATATTCACATATCCACAACATCAATAAATATAGCTGCGTTACGCAAGCAAATTACTTTCTACATGTACACATACATACATATGCAAATACAGTCGGGTATGTATCTGTAAATGTAAACTGCAGTTGCAAAGACTACACTCGCTCAAGCGCACACGCATTGCAGGTCACAACGCCACACACGCACACTCTATTTAAGTTGTCATCAGAGCAGAGAGTTGTCATTAAAAAGCTATAAAGCATTTTGAAAACAAATTTCAGATAATTGTCTGGTAATTGCATATTTAAAATTGTTAGCATTCGTTACCTTCATTGGCCACAAGTGAACGTTGTTGCTAATGTTCTTGTTACCCAGCTATATTAAATCATGTAACTGATGTAAGCAGTAAGATAAGGGTTTTTAGAATGACACGATGTGTGGCAAATATTTACTTACATTAGCATCGGTCCATGCGAACATATATTTGTATAATTTAAATAAATTATTGAAAAACAAGATAGAAAGAATACTATCGGATTGTCGAAGGTTTTATACCCTTGCAGCTTTACATTTAAGTCTTAAGCAATTTTTCCTATGTATAGGAGCAGAAAGTTTTTAAACATTTTTTATGTGGTTGTTACCATACATACCATTTTTGATAACAAGATTTATTTCGACTGATTGGGGTTTGACTGAGTAGAGTAGACGCGTAATGAACAAACTAAATATTTCGGAAGAAAGGAAAATGTATTTTTCACTTCAATTTACCTTTGACCTCCAGCCAGCTATAATCAAACAAAGGTCGGCACACGCTGGATTAGAACGATATATCTATATTTATATAAAAAAACAAGAAAGCAAGGCTACATTCGGCTTGCCGAAGGTTTCATACCCTTGCAGTTATACAAAATATAAAATATATTTGGATTGCTGCTGGTTTCTGTGGTATTTATTGAACAATTATAACAGTACAGGAAGTCGAGATTTTTACCTGATTAAGGCTATGAATCAAACACCTGCTTCGAAAAAAAAATAATTATACCTTTTTAATGCTTTTGTATATACCTGGATTTCTTATATACTTAACACAAAATGTTATGAGGAAATGTCTTTGTGTTGTAAAGGATCTGTTGGTCATAAAATATAAATAATTTGGAAAGTTCTCATTCAAAAATGCGTTTGACAGCTATATGATTTTTTGTTTAACAGCTACATGTAATAGTACTCAGATTTCCATAAAATTGCAACATGAACCTTCATTAGGCCGATCGTTGATCGTTATAAGTTATAAGAGTTCGATTTCGAACTTTATTATTAGGGACACACTTAGACTTGGATGTGGTAAGCCTGATAGCTATATCTTGAAATATAACGAAAATTGGCCGATAGGCTCCATGACAGCTATACGATATATCAGTCCGATCTGGCCTGTTCCGACTTATTTACAGAGGGCAGAAATAAGAAGCTTGTGAGCAAAGTTTCATGAAGATAGCTCAATAACTGGGGGACTAATTTGCGTTGCAACAGACAGACGGGCCGTCCGTCCGTCCGTCTGTTGCAACGCAAACTAGTCTCTCAGTTTTTGAGCTATCTTCATGAAACTTGGCACACAAGCTTCTTATTGCTGTAGGCTGTAAATAAGTCGGAACGAGCCAGATCGGACCGATATATCGTATAGCTGTCATAGAAGCTATCGGCCGATTTTTGTTGTTTTTCAAGATATTGCAATAAGATTTGGCAAATCCTATTCTTATTACGTTCTTAATTTGCTGTCAAAATTGTATCAAAATCGGACCACTATAACATATAGCTGCCATAGGAACAATCGGCTGAAATCAGGGTTTTTGTATGCAAACCTGTTTTGTTTTTGGAAATACATTATAAATACTTTTTAATGTTATACAGTACCCCGGCCTTAGTTTTTCCATTTAAATATCTCAGACGTTTATATTCTATAGCTGTTATAGGAACAATCAGTCAGTCCGTCTGTCTGTTGCAACGCAAATTAGTCCCCCAGTTATTGAGCTATCTTCATGAAACTTTGCTCACAAGCTTCTTATTTCTGCCCTCTGTAAATAAGTCGGAACAGGCCAGATCGGACTGATATATCGTATAGCTGTCATGGAGCCTATCGGCCAATTTTCGTTATATTTCAAGATATAGCTATCAGGCTTACCACATCCAAGTCTAAGTGTGTCCCTAATAATAAAGTTCGAAATCGAACTCTTATAACTTATAACGATCAACGATCGGCCTAATGAAGGTTCATGTTGCAATTTTATGGAAATCTGAGTACTATTACATGTAGCTGTTAAACAAAAAATCATATAGCTGTCAAACGCATTTTTGAATGAGAACTTTCCAAATTATTTATATTTTTGACCAACAGATCCTTTACAACAGAAAGACATTTCCTCATAACATTTTGTGTTAAGTATATAAGAAATCCAGGTATATACAAAAGCATTAAAAAGGTATAATTATTTTTTTTTCGAAGCAGGTGTTTGATTCATAGCCTTAATCAGGTAAAAATCTCGACTTCCTGTACTGTTATAATTGTTCAATAAATACCACAGAAACCAGCAGCAATCCAAATATATTTTATATTTTGTATAACTGCAAGGGTATGAAACCTTCGGCAAGCCGAAGGTAGCCTTGCTTTCTTGTTAATATTAACATGTACGAGCAGCGGTGTTGTGAAAAGTTGATGCCGAAGTCTCGAGGAGTCGCTTAATTTTAAAACAAACTTTGATTTGCATGCAATACTATATTAATAATATATATATATATATATATATTTATATATATATATTAATAATATAATACCATCATATTTGATTGCTCTATCTATTATTGAATCTGAGATCATACTGAGGGACATAAGGCAATAGGACTCCATTTCGTCGTTTGACGCTGATCAAGAACATGCCTCATTCTTTCTGTTACAGCTTCCGGTTTCATATGATTGTAATACCCTTTTACCCTAAGTAAGCTATTACAATTTATTTATCTTTTTCGTTTCAGAACTCTAATAATGCGAACGACGGCTCTCCAATGTTCAGTTCTGATGTTGAAACTTTTAATGGCAAAATAGTTTACAATCTTGATGGCAGTGCATTCATTATCGATGCAGGTAGCGCTAATTTGAGCTCCAGCAGGGCCACACCAACAGCCGCAACCACACCCACGCCACCAACAGCTTCATTAACACCAGGAACTATAGCGTCGACAAATCAAAAAGGAGTGCATAAATTTCTAAAAGCACTTGAAGAAGACAAAGAACGGGTGCAAGGTCAAAGCTTAGCAGAGGCCAATTCTCGTGACTTTGACAGTTCAGAAAGTTGGCGATCAAGCCCAAAGGTCCACTCCTTTCGTGTGGTCTCCGCCCAAGATGCAAGCACTCATTGCCAGGATCCCTGCAATGTCTCTCCAATGCACAAGCATAAGCCAATTTTAATGTGCTTTATATGCAAACTTTCTTTTGGTAACGTCAATTCCTTTAGCTTACATGCGAACACCGAGCATAGACTCAATCTGAAAGAGCTCGAACAACAGCTCCTACAACGCGAATATTCCAGTGCCATCATTCAACGTAACATGGATGAGAAACCACAGATTTCGTTTCTGCAGCCTCTGGATATTAATACTGATGATGGCGATATCAACAAAATCGGTAGTGCCAGCGAATTTCTAGAGCCGACTGATAGGACCGCAATTGAGGGAAAAGAATGCACTACTACTTCTCACCCCTCCCATTTGTCGAAAGACAACTGCAATGATATTCCTCACAAGGACGACGGAGACAACAATATAAACAATGACGAAGGGGTTGAGATTGGGACGGCAGTCGCAATACCACATAAAGCAAGGATATCCACCACGTCATTGAAATTAGGTGATAAATCGACAGTAAAATCTTGTTCCTTTAATTCAACAATAGCAAAGACTAATAACCCGCTAAAGAATTCTGCGTCTGAGGGGGTATCATCTGCACCAATAACAACATCTATCACATCCACTTCCCCATCAACGTCAACGTCAGCCCAGTCGCCATTGCCAAAAGTTGCAGACCCATTGGAGACCGTGGAGACCGCATCCACAACCGCATTAACACCTGAACCTTCAATGTGTGAAGAAAGTAATGCTGATTTGCCTCTGGAAGGCCTGAAGGCCACTAGTACTGATAATATAAGTAGCGATAAGTCCACCACAAGCAGCAAGGATGCAAAGTCGAAAAGCCTTCAAAAGGGGAACAACAGAACCCCGATAGTTTCATCTTCTGACTTAGGCATGGCTTCGACGTGTGCTTCTGCCACATCGTCTGAATCCTCCCAGCTCTTGCATATTGCAGACTCCGATCCAACATTAACTGCGGCAGAAATATTGCAAAAGCACTTTCAGCTTCTGCAACAGCAACAGGTGACAGGTACTAGTGGCGGATTTTCACCATTACAGGCTCAGGCACAGGCTCAGCTAAGTTCTTTTCAAGCCTCCCTTGCAGCTTTGGCTAACGAGCAAAATTCAAGAGGAGTAAAATTACTAACGGAGTTTCTACAGCTACATCATCAAAATCAGCTTCACCAAGCGTTCCCGACAACCTGTACGGAACATCCAGACTTCAAGGGTGTAGACTGCAAGACATGCGAGTTGATCGACATTCAACACAGGATGAAGTCCCCAGCGATGCCTCAGACCCAGCAATCTCAGCCGCAACCTCAGTCTCAACGATCTCCGAACGCCAGTAGCGGCTTGTCATCTACCATGCCTATCTCGCCCAGTGCTTCATCAGCTACCAGTGTTGGAAATACAACGGCGTCTAGTTTTACGATTGGTGCCTGCTCCGATCACATCAGCGGCCGACCCCAAGGTGTAGATTGCGCTCGGTAAGTTTTCAAAATGTACATCTTCATCCATCCACATGGGATCTTATTGAATAAATGGCAATGATCATCAAAAAAATAGATTTTCATTATGGGAAAATTATATTTAAGCAATATCATTTACTTGTGGCCTGCCTGAGGTTGTCTTCTTCTGTTCATATGTTTCTTAATAATTTAAATAACCCTTGTTGCTGGAAATATATATATATATATATATATATATATATATATATATATATAAGTAACAAATGATCTTGCGTAACTTTGTAGAAATATATTTTTTGGTGCCAAAAAGGCACTAAATTGCTAATGAATAATAATTACAGGGTAAAAAGACAAGAATACAGTTGGCAGATACAAAGATAACGAAAAAAGAACTGAAAGCAAATTCAGGCGTAGTAATACCAATTTGAGGATGAGAAAAGAATTGCCTGTGGCGCTTCATTTACACTAATCATTGGTAACCGAAGGGTTGTGTTCCTTGCGAGTACGTGTCGAGCGAAAAAGGGTGCGCTTGCCCTTGGGTAATATCCGTAATTATTACTGCTGTTTGAACTTTGGCAGTGCGTTTGGGATTTACTAACCTTATCAAATACGATGTGGTTGCACAATAACTCATTAGTTGGGTTTTCACATGCGTAGCATTGAATGAATGCTTTCGGAGAATGGGGTGTTCATTTAAACGCAAATGAACCTTGGGACATGTTCCTCAATTTCTAGACACATTTATTTATTCTTTATGAAGGGTTTCTTATATCTATCTATATCTTAATCTATATCTTACACTGTATCTATATCTATGTATTTCTTATCTATATGTCTCAATTAAATCTGTATCTACATAAGTCTCTATGTATGTGTATCTCTATATCTGAATATTTATATCAATATCTACAACAATTATTATTATGGGGGCATCGGGCTATGAGGTATAAAGTATCAGCTTAACTAAAGTAAATTAAGCCAATTGCGCTGATTTCACTTAATAAGTGCATCAATTGTCACAATTAACGACTGACTGGGAACTGAGAACTGACTGGGATCATGAAATTTCATAAACACTTTGCGGGTGACACTGTCGCTACTGGGTGCGTTTTCATCCAAAATAGCTCAAAGTCAAATTAAATAATTAAAACAAGTACGCACACAGTAAAGAAAAAACATGCGTTCTTTGTCTGTGTGCACGAATAATAAAAGGTATTTGTTGGCATAAATAGAGCAAGTTTTTCAAGTGCTGAGATTGAAGCCCTCATAAGCGCGAATGTCACTTCTATTATATCCATCACTTTCACAATTTCATTGTTAATATTAAACGCTTTATTATCATATCAGACACAGCCCGTAGAGATATCTACAAGTACATAACATGTACAGTTGTGCCACGACAAATCTATGTTTTTTTTGTAAAATTTCTATTCTTTTTCAAATAACGTACTTGTTTTTGTATCGTTGCAGCTGCGAAATGCTATTAAGCTCGGCACGTTTGAACAGTGGTGTCCAAATGTCAACTCGGAACTCTTGCAAGACCCTTAAATGTCCACAGTGCAATTGGCATTATAAATATCAGGAGACGTTAGAGATTCACATGCGCGAAAAGCATCCAGACGGAGAGAGCGCTTGTGGATATTGCTTAGCAGGTGAGATTTGCATTGGATAAAAAGAGTTTTTATTTCAAGCAACTAAATGCTTTGAATTATATCAGATTACCGTTTATCCTTTGCGTTAAATTTAACGATATTTTAAAGACGGACGGACGAAAGATTTAGCGATGTTGACTATTATCAGCAGCTGAAAACGTTAAGCTAATAACTTCGTTGTTATTAGTCGATCATTTTGTCACCGCAGACTTTATGACTTTAATACATTGCTTAGTTGCTACAAATTACAAATTCGCGTGGGAGAGAATCAAAAATAAAAAGTAAACCTGATCTGAGGAACGTTAATGCCAAATTTTGAGACTATAGCTTTTATAGTTACGTTGATCGACACGCCATAGACTGCTGTTGGGATCCAGAGCAGAAATATAATATACATACTTTGCCTAGCAAATTTCTGTTACATACATTTGAAAAAGGTAGTTTTTCCATCATTTTAAACAGTCGAATAGCTTAAGCCAGAAATTGCATTGTAACGTACATCTCTTTGTGGCTTCCAGTTTTTATACCCTTCGACCATTGAAAATGTTCCAAAAAGTGTATACTAACTTTGTGCAAATGTATGTAACAGAAATAAGGAGGCATATATATATTCTTGCTCAGGATCACTGCCCGTCTGTCTGACTGTTTGAGACAACAGCTCTCCACTATTATAAAAGATAGAGACACCAAATTTGACATGAAGGTTCCTGTATATCATAGGCTGATGAAGTTTTTTTAAAGTTCAGATCCCATGTCCACCGCCCCCGCAAATCTGTAATTTGCGATTATTAAGTTTCAACATTCTGCTTCAATATCTATAGATGAATACTATATGGACCTATCCTTCCAATCCGATCACACCAATAACACAGAAACTATTCAGATTAACGTCTTCAGTACAAATGTCTGGTACGAGCAGCAGCCTCCGCGCTGCTATAAGGAGTTGACGTCGATGTCGCGAGGTGGCGCTTTATTTTTTGCGAATGTGTCTGTTTGTGTGAGGGAGATGGAGTAAGCAATAAGCGGCAAAATAATTTATACTGAAATATCGAATCGAAACTATAGGTGTATAGCTATTTTCGAAATGTGGCGAAGGGTATCTTACTGTCGGGCTTGCTCGACTGTAGCCTTTGTTAATTTTAAATATTCGTCAATATTTTTATAAAGCTCATAAATTCAAGTTTAAGTTCTTACAGCTATTAAAGTAAACATTATCAATGTCCTAAGGCTCAGTACTTTGTCTATATAGTTATCATAAAACTAATCGCCAATGCAATGGTATAAAACCTTTTACTTATTCTTTCTGATCGAATTCCATAGGCCAACAACATCCTCGGCTTGCACGCGGTGAGTCTTATTCGTGCGGGTACAAGCCGTACCGCTGTGAAATATGCAATTATTCGACAACCACAAAGGGCAATCTCTCTATACACATGCAGTCGGATAAGCATTTGAATAATATGCAGGAGCTAAATAGCTCACAGAACATGGTTGCCGCTGCGGCTGCTGCTGCGGGTGCAAAGCTTCTTCTTCCCACTCCGTCGTCTCAAGGAACTAGCCAGGTTGTGGGCGTCGGAACGCAAATTCAACAGCCTACGCTGGTCCCCAGTTCAAGTAGCAACACCGTTAGTTGCACTAGCAGTACCAGTGCCACCGCCGCTGCTCTTTCATCAGTAGCGGGAACAGGATCGGGATCGGGATCGGGTACGGTTTCAACAGCATCTCTTAAAGTTAAGCCTTCGTTCCGTTGTGAAATCTGTAGCTACGAAACTTCAGTCGCGCGCAATCTGCGCATTCATATGACAAGTGAAAAACATACACACAACATGGCCGTGCTGCAGAACAACATAAAACACATTCAAGCTTTTAACTTCCTGCAGCAGCAGCATCAGCAACAAAGTGCTGCGTCTAGTGCGACTGGTACCGGGAATAGTTTTTTACCAGTTTCTGAGGTAGCTTTAGCGGATATGGCCTATAATCAGGCACTTATGATCCAACTACTGCAGCAGAACGCGTCCACCACCCAGCAGCATCAACATCATCAACTTCAGCACCAACTGACAACTAGCAGCAAGGTGTCACCCCAAGTCACAACGTCACCATCGCCGGTGAGCACCCCCGACCAATTGCAGACACCGTACTCCCTCTCACCAAAGTCTCTGAAACTGTCTCAAGGTATGGGCATAACTTTGGGCATGCTGCATGCCAGCGAGTCCGGGCCAACCACAACGGATGTACTGGATTCGCTTCCAGCGAGCTTGCCTGAATTGTGGCCGACGGCACTTTTTAGCTGCCTCATCTGCGAGTGTTTCAGTACGAATAATATAGAGGATCTCAACCAGCATCTGGTGCTAGATCGCTCGCGTCACGCATCGAGCGCATCGTCTGACATAATGGTCATACACAATAACAACTATATATGTCGGCTGTGTAACTACAAAACGAATCTGAAGGCTAATTTTCAATTGCATAGCAAGACAGACAAGCACTTGCAGAAGCTAAACCATATCAATCATATTCGCGAGGGTGGAGTTCGCAATGAGTACAAGCTGCAAAATCAATTGCAACTGGCATCAAATATGGTCCAGATCAAGTGCAACTGCTGTGAATTTCATACGAACTCAATACAAAAGCTTGCTCTGCACACCCAGCAAATGCGGCACGACACTATGCGAATGATCTTCCAGCACTTGCTCTTCGTCATCCAGCAAAACCATCTACGCAAAAACTTTAACGGTGGTCAAACTGGCAACCATAGCTATACAGAAGGCGAGGTGTCGGAAAGTCAGGAACTTCGAATTCAGTCTCATACATTGCGAAAGGCACTTTGTTGCCAACTTTGCAATTTTGTGGCCAAAAACCTGCACGAAATGGTAGTCCATGTAAAAGGACTGAGGCACATGCAAGTAGAGCAATTCATATGTCTGCAGCGTCGGAGTGAAAATCTGGACATGCTTCCACTTGGCGAAGTTTTTAAAGTTACCGAAAAGCTACCACTCAATAGTACCGAAGGTTAGTGCAACTTGCAATAAAATATGATACATATTTCTAGTAGTTCAGTATATTATAAGTATAAAACCTTGATAACCTCAATTATAATTATGAGGACCTCAAATATTTGAGACCAGTATGTGGTGGTTCTTACACCGCAAACAGCCCACTCCACAAGAAAACTTTATTTTGTGGCGGGAAAACCCACTGCATGCAGGTTTCTGTTTTGTATTTATAACATGGCAGTGAACTCTACAGTTTATTTATTGTAATCTCTATTATCTATTTAGATTCCGTATATCTTCTCAATGGATATTATTTAAGTAATCGATTCCCAAAATGTTGCACAAATTTTTTTATTTAACAAATTATTATAGCTTGCAAATAACATGCTTGCAAATGTTTATTCGGATGCGTTAAGAACAAACCCGATAATAATCAATAATCATTTCCCTCAGAGCAGATAGGTTTTTTTCTGTTGACTGTTTTTCGTGAGGAAAATTCTGAAGCAATGGAAGCTATAGTCAAGCTTGTCTGAAGGCTAAAGATACCCATCGCCCAATTTCGAAAATCCCTAACAAACATCTTACCATGCTTATAATTCTCAACACCAAATTGTACTTAAATTCTTGTGTCGACCAAATCAGAGTGAACTTCTAACAGCAGCCCTGCTATAGTATATTGGTATGGAAACCATTGACTTAAATAAGATCCGTGTTATCTGTTCGGATTGAATTTTGGAGGTTTATATATTATACACCTATGTGTATATAATGCAGAATGTTATGACCCTAATACTTTTTTTAATAATCGCAAATTTTAAATATACCTCTGCAGCTGTAGGCCTAATTGTGTGTCTTAAGCTATTACAATAGCTGAGATTCGTGCGTTCACACAAACGCAGGATATACCGACCACATAAAGTATATATATTTATTCTGACTCAGCATCAACTACCCTCGATCTAAACATGTAAGTCTTTCCATCATTTCTCTTTCGCGACGTAGATTAATCGGTATCTTGATACAACTTGGCTCAAATGCTTCCTATTGCTACACGCTGTAAATATTTCAAAACGTGCCGGATCTGTCTGGATCGTTAAACTACCATAGAACCTATAATTTAATTTAATTGTTTTTTGAATGCAAATTCATATAATAATTCGTTATTGTCATTTGTTATGTTACAGGAGTTTGATTTAAATACAATTTGTGTACTTTGCAGACGTAAACATATTTGAGATTTCGAGAGACTTGTTGTACCTTAGTCCAAACTGTATTCCTGAAATACACATGTACTTTATTATCTTATGGCCAAAAAGAGTGGTATTTTTTTAAAAGTGCCAGAAAGTTAACGTACTGATAGCGATTTTGCGTAGAATACTATGGGTCGGGCCTTCGTAACTTATTATTAAACACTGCCTTCAGTTCAACTTCTTTTTGCCCTGCTCTGCGATTATTATCATCCTCGGCCCTCGTTTTCATCCTTATTCACATGCCCGACTCATTTTTCGTCGTTTGCGTCGATACGTAGGTAAATTCTCCGCTTCGTGCCCTCTCGCTGGCCTTGTGCGATTTATATGCCCAGTGAGATTTATACTCTGATGCTGACCCTTGAGAAAATTATTACAAATTACTTAAGAATGCAAAAACGATTATATGTATCCATCGAATTTGCAATTAGTGACGTGCACACTTCGCTCCATGCTATTCCTTGCAGCAGTCCCAGCCCCAGCTTTAGCTGGAGCCGAAGTATAAAGTGAAGTCGAAGTTTTTTCAAAGTCTCTTTTGGCAGAGCTCATACCTCGTGTTCATGCCACTAAGGTTGAATGCACATCCTCAGTGTGAAAGTCTCCGATCAGAACCACAGACAACCAGAAACAAAATGAGACTATACTATACTAAACGGAGAAGATTTGGAATTGCATTTTACTACCCGTTCTGACTACAGAGTACGTAGCCTTCCAGCATTATTTCGTCTTATAATTGTGTATCAGCCCCCATAATTGTGGAGTGCATAAGGTTATAAGCAAAAAATAGAAATTGAATTCCAAAGTGTAGGTGGTTGAATTTTCCAAAAGTGTAGGTGGTTGAATGTGAATTTTATTATCTGTAAGAAAACTTCATCGAACTGAAAAATAATGTCTTTTATGCAATAGTTTATGTTATAGTGTAAACGATAAAATAAATGTTATATAATTCATCATCTGGTTAGTATTATTATATTTGTCTTCATACCTTTCTATCTGTTCTACAAAATCTAGGATATTCAATAAATATTTTACCATGCAATTTATGCCTAGCAATTGTAAGCATTCATCGAGATTTTACAAAGGATTTTTACCAAGGTTCGTTTTATTTGCAAGAATCTGCAAGGGTATAAAACCTTCGTCATGTCGAATGTATCCTTTGTGGTTGGCATTGCGGCAGAGTAAGAGCTTCTTTGTGCCTAGTAACCATCTTAACGGCAACAGCTGCGTATGATTATTGTAGTATCAAGAAGAACAACAAAACCAAAAGAAAAAACATAAGCACCAACGGCAAAATCAGAAAAAAGCAAAACATGAAGAAACCTGTACCATCGGCATGCCAAAACTTTTTTACCCTTACTGCTAATCGCTTGAGTTCTCACCGATTCTTAATAATATTTAGTGATGATAGAACCTTTCAAAGCTACACAAATTCAAATTTGGTAGGACATAGAAAGGATATCTATAAATATATATATATATACATATATATATATATATATAAATAATTGAGATACTATTTGAATCGATCACGAAAGAGTAAAAAGGGTATACAAATATGTATATACGAATCATTTAATATTTCCATTTCGTGTCTTCTCCCTTTCGCGCATTTGCACTCCATGTGCTTGTCAGTTTTTCTCCTGGTCAAGTTAATTTCCCCAGCCAACCACAGAACGCCATGTCTGAAGCCATGGTCTTGATTTTCATTTTATGTCGGCTTTTTAATTCGATGCAATCAAGCTGTATGGAAATTGCTTTGAAATTGGTAATGGAATTTGAAATATATTCGCATTTGGTCGGTCCAACGCAACGCTGCACCCATGCTTGCAATTAAATCGAAGCAGCTGGGACCGACAGTGGCACAAGCAGGGCAGACGCAAAGACAGCAGTCAGAGACTGGTTAACAGTTGTTCTGTCTTTCTGATTTTTGCTCATATGCATTGCAAGCTAATGGCTATTCAATGACTGCTTTTGCTATAGTTCTAAGTATCTGTTATCAAACGTATTGATTGGCTAAGGCCTTCTTACGATTATCAGTGTATAAAAAGAAGTAACGAAGGCTACATTCGAACGAGCCTGACAGTAAGATAACCCTTACCCAATTCAGATCTATTACAAACTGTTTAATCACTCTTATAATTCCATACAGCAAATGCTTCACAAATTCACAACTGGCTTCTTGATTTCACTTACAAATTCACAACCGAGATTAAAAGCACTGAAAACTTTAATCTGAATAATTTCGGTTTTATTTGTCCAATGATATTGTGAATTGGAAGGTTCTTATATGCCATTCTGCATGACAGCTAGTAGTCTGTATTATACAGCTTCTGTCTTTAGTCTTTACCGATTATTCCTTTTCCAATTATATGTATATATGTAATAGTTCCATATACTTACATGTTCATATGGTGATAAACGGATTGGTGTTACCGAATACTTTCAATAGACACCGATGTGACGAAATATTTCTGAAAACAAATCATGTTGTCATACCATAGGGTCCGACTTTGATGAAAACTTGTGGAAGTGCAATTGACATTGATTAAGATCAATGTATGAGGCTTAAATGCGATACTAGTTTGCATTGAAACAGACAGATATACAGACATACATGGCTAGACCGACTGATGCAAACATCTGGCCAAAATTAATATACTCTGTGCAAGGGTACAAAAATTGGTACGGTCATTTGTATATAAAGAATATCGTACTGTTCAGCACGTTCGACAGTAGATTTCTGTGCTATTTATCTCGGTTCCATGATCAATAATGTACTTTCTAAAAAGTTATTTAAGAACCTTTCCAATTAAATCATACTCCCACCTCCTTCCAGATTCAGTTTCAGATGATGGCATTAACCTTGGAACACCTTCAGTTGGTGCAACAGCGGAGAACGCTTACAGTGTGCCGATTACATCGTCAGCAGATACCAATATACTTTCACCCACTTCAGTCTCGAGCTGTTCAACATCTTGTGACAAGACTCAGCCGCTGAGTACGATGTCTCCAGTGTCAAATTTAAGCGAATTAGGCTTAGGCGCTGCCACGACAACATCGCTTTTTAAGTGTAATATTTGTGAATACTTTGGGAAATCGAAAAAAGATATTTCGCAGCACATAGAGACACTGCACCCAGGCGTTGAAACCGATGACTACATTAGCATTCCCACCAATGCAGCTGCATTGCAAGCGTTCCAAACAGCAGTCGCCGCCGCCGCACTAGCAGCCGTGCAGCATTGCAACTCTAGTGGTGAATTATCAATCTCTGCAGCAGAAGCCGGAACCGATAATAATGTGTATTGCCAAGGCGATGGAAATGGAAGTGGCGATGGTGGTGGCGATGGCGATGGAGAATCTTCAATTAATATTAAACGCGAGCAACTTGTACGGGACGATGATCTGGTGGCTACTTCTAACACTTCGAAAAATGAGTCACATTCACGGGCGTCAAGTGTATCCTGCCCTTTATGTCTGGAAGGAGGATTTTTTGAAAAAACATTTTTAGAAACCCATTTGACCAACGTACACAGCGTGACCAGAGATGGTTTGGCGAGATTACTGCAGCTAGTAGATCATACGGTCTGGCAATCAACAGATACAGCAGCGCAACAGTCTACAAAGTCTGTTCCTGAAGAATCCAGCAGCAAATGTAGCAATGTTTCTAGTGCCGACGACTATTTGTCCGTGATGAGTAATCAAAGCATAAAAGCTGTAGGCCTCGCTATTCAGGGTGCTTCGTGCCAACAGTGTGAAGTCAACTTTAAACACGCGGAACAACTGCTTCAGCATGCCCAGCAGGCTCAACATTTTCCTATGCAAAACAGCGAGTACCTCTGCCTTGCGGTAAAACATAACAGTAGTCCTTGCTTTTTAGTATTCTCTACGCTTCCTGCAATGATTGCGCATTTTAAGGATGTACATATGAGTCTGGTGATCTCAGAGCGACACGTGTATAAGTATCGTTGCAAGCAGTGCTCTTTGGCGTTTAAGACACAGGAAAAGCTTACTACACATATGTTGTACCACACCATGCGAGACGCTACCAAGTGCTCTCTGTGTCAACGCAACTTTCGCAGCACCCAGGCCCTGCAAAAACACATGGAGCAGACACACACAGCAGAGAGGAGCGCTACAGCCAGCCCTGGGGAATTATCACCCAGTCCGAAGTCAAATGAATTAGAGAAACTACAGCATACGTTTACTTACACAGCAAGCAAAGGAGCCAGTGAATCGGGTGAGTAAAGTATATATCCCATTTATTAGACTTATAGAGCTGGAAGCAACATAAATGAAACATCGATGTAAGTTTCGAAACAACAATCTGATTCTCTTTATCGTATCTCGTATACCATTCAATCATTGATAATAAGGGAAGGACTTGATCGATACAAGTAAGCCATGACCGACTGTCTGTCTGTCCGTCCGGAGTGTGTGGAGTGAACGCGCTAGAGACGCTAAATTTGAAATTAAGGTGACATAACCATAAGTTCCTAACAGTATTTTTCTGTTTACAAAAAGACGATAACTGATAACTGGCGATTTTGCGATTATTTCTATTCTACTTATGTCACATAAGTAAATTTTATATTATAAAGCAATATACGAAATTTGTATCCTATTAGACTGATGACACAGAAGTTTTCAATTTAATGTTTTCTACTGTTGCGAGCAGCGCTGATGTGAGATGGGCGTGCTCTGTTTCAGAATTTGTTACTTATTATTATTTATACTGCAAATTTATAAGTTATATAACTCATTACTAAACAATTTTGCGTTCCATTTCTAGCTGGCCTGTCCTTAGGATCGTCACCCCACCAAGACACCGAGTCAAAGGAGGTCCATGAAACTTCTACCCATATGTTTACGCCCAACCTATCTGGCTCAGATCATGAGCAGCTTGCTGTATTGACTGCGGCACTGCTCAATCAGCAACAGTGCCAACAGGACGCAATCGGCGTAGAGACGGATGGCCAGTTACAGTTTTCATCCGAAGAGTTGCATGATCAGCAGATGAAAACACGGCAGCAAGTTTCGTTTAGTAGCTTAAATCCACAAGCGGTGCAGAGCTTACATAATCTACAGAATTTGCACCAGATACAGCAGCAGCTGACCGCAGCAGCAGCTACATCTGGAATGCCAATAAACCCGGTGGACATGCTCAATTTAATGCAATTTCATCACTTGATGTCACTGAACTTTATGAATCTAGCACCTCCGTTAATCTTTGGAGCAAGTGCTACAGGCGGCAGTTCAGCTGCAGGAGCAACAGTAGGTGTTCATAACAACGGAATTCCTGCTGGTGCATCGGCGGGCACAGCTGCTTCTTGCTTGGCAGATCTCCAACAAACATGCCCTGGCACTGCTTCAGCAGCTGAAGCTTCTAATATGAATATGGCTCCACAGTCAAGCGGCAGTAATAGCAGTCAGGTATGGCAGAGCAAATTAGTTTGTTTTGTATACAACTAACAAGTATTATGTTCAACCATCTATATTCTTAAAGCAGCAACAACACTGCAGCAACCAAAAACGTGCTCGAACCCGCATCACAGATGACCAGTTAAAAATATTGCGGGCACACTTTGACATCAATAACTCACCCAGTGAAGAAAGCATTATGGAAATGTCACATAAAGCCAATCTTCCTATGAAAGTAAGTTATTTTTCATAGTTTTTATCGTTTATTGCCTGTTCGAGAGAACTCTTTCTTTTTCTTTGTTCAAACATGCCAAAAGAAAGCTGCAGAGTTAGGCCTTAAAGAAAAATAACTAATCAATTTGATCAATTGTTTAAATATAGGTTGTAAAGCATTGGTTTCGGAACACGCTGTTCAAGGAACGTCAACGCAATAAAGACTCGCCATACAACTTCAACAACCCACCATCCACTACTCTTAATCTGGAGGAATACGAACGCACCGGCCAAGCCAAGGTGATATCCCTGAGGGATGCACCGACCTTCGGAGTTGACTCATCACCATCAACAGCATCCACAGCAATAGCTTCTGCTGAAATAACAACTCAAAATACATCACCAACAACAGTACCAACAGCAACAATAATAACAACATCGACTACTACTTCTTCAGAGTCAACGCCAACGCAAGCCACGCCACTTGCACTTGCCAAAAATAATGCAACCACGACCAAACCATCATCTACAACATCATTTGATAACATATCTGACAATTTTCAAACACATACCGACATGGCAAGTTCCAAGTCGGAACAAGAAGATGTGGATAGCCTACCATTACCGCTGGAGGTTCAGATAAAAACGGAGCCACAAGATGTACATGCTATTTCAACGGAATTCGAGCTACACAAAAAACAACGGCAGCTGCAGCAGCAACAACATGTTTTTAATTTTCTGAAGCAACAAAGCGATTCCGCTCAGAATCAGACAACTTTGCATCCCACCGATAATGAACAATCGTTACATTCATCAGGATCAGGATCAGGATCATCTCTACAGCATTATCAATTGCAGCAGCAACATCATTTGCAGCAGCAGCAAATGAATTGCTTCGAAACTAAGTCGGAGAGCGAAAGCTCTGACGTACTCTCCCGTCCGCCAAGCCCAAGTAATCTTTATGCCAACATGAACGATTTGCTTAGTCAACAGCTAGAGAATATGGGGAGCAATATGGGTCCGCCTAAAAAGCTACAAATAGCTGGAAAATCAATTGAGAAAATGCCGAGCTCTAGTTTAACTTCAGTAACCGTTTCAGGGTTATCCACTGGATTGAGTTTAGTGTCAGCATCAGGATCGGGAACAGCATGTATGCAGATGGAGAGTAACTCTTCTAATTCGTCAAACTCATCATCGTCAACATCGGGCGGCAAACGAGCGAATCGAACGCGATTTACTGATTACCAAATCAAAGTGCTTCAAGAGTTCTTCGAGAATAATTCTTATCCAAAGGATAGTGATTTGGAATACTTGAGCAAGTTGCTGCTTCTATCACCACGTGTAATCGTGGTTTGGTTTCAAAACGCGCGACAAAAACAGCGAAAAATATACGAAAATCAACCAAACAATTCGCTTTATGAAAATGAAGAAACCAAAAAGCAAAATATAAATTATGCATGCAAAAAGTGCAGTCTGGTTTTCCAACGCTATTACGAGCTCATTCGCCACCAAAAAAATCACTGCTTCAAGGAGGAAAATAACAAGAAGTCTGCAAAGGCGCAAATAGCCGCCGCGCAAATAGCTCAGAATCTCAGCTCAGAGGACTCAAACTCATCTATGGACATTCACCATGCAGTCGTAGGCTCAGCCGGCACAGGTTTGGCCACTCAAAATGTTGCAGCTGCTGTTGCTGTGGCAGCAGCAACACATTCTGCGCCGCAACAGTTTAGCACTTCACCATCGCCGCAACATCTGTTCAGTAAGTCCTCGTCGCTGACCGATTTTAGTCCGTCGACAACGCCCACTCCTCCGCAACGCGAGCGTAGCAACAGTCTTGATCAACCACGCTTGCCAAAGTTTGAATGCGATAAGTGCGAGCTTCAATTTAACAATCTAGAATCGTTGCGCGAGCATCAGCTGATGCACCTAATGAATCCAACGCTTTTTAGCACCAATCAATCCGAAGCCACCTATGGTCCCTTTGGCAGCATATTGCAAAGTCTACAGCAAGCTGCCCAACAACAACAAAAACATGAGTCGCAACAGCAACCACAGCCGCCCCCAGCCAAGAAGAGAAAATATTCTGAGAGCTCATCAAATACGGAGGAAACTCAGTCTATGGGAGAGTTTGAAACTAGCAAAGCTTCACAAAAAAAGTACGATTATCTGTACCAATATTTTATGCAACATGAAATGAATACCGAATTAAAGCAGCAGTTCGCAATACAGCAACAGCAAGGTAATGAAACAGATTTCGAGCTGGAGTTTCTAAGTAACTTTTATCAACAGAATGAGTTGAAGAAAGTCGGTAATTACGACTTTCTGCTACAGTATTACCGTAAGCACAACGCGGACCCCTCGATATCGCAATCTTCGTTCAGCTCCAGCAAGAAACCAACAATTGAGTTTCTCACTCAATACTATCAGCTCAACGAGTCAAAAAAGTTTTTTCACTTAGTTGCCTCGCCCCAAACAACACCTGATTGCCCAGGATCGTTGCCGTCGTCGCAGAAGCCGATCGCGACGGCGGATGAACATTTAATCGGCAAGCACTCTCAGCAGCAAAACCCTGAACTCAATGAAAAACAGCTTCATCAACAAGATCAGTATCAGGAAGTGGAAATGGAACGGGATTTGTTACACACTAATGGGATCAGTGATCTTCATACAGACGTAAGCAATGGCAAACCCAACGACCTCAACTTTAACTTGAATAAGAAACTTAATAACAACCATATTAATGTCAACGTTGACCCAAGCGATGACCCAGGAATCGTCATAATTAAAAGGTCGAGGGAAAATGTCAGTGTGCCAACCAGTCACAGGTCCATGCTGCAATGTTCCACTTCATTTGCTAATATTACGAATGGAGATAAGCACATCTCCCTGCAGCAAAGCGAAGAGCCACTGAATAAGTCAAGGGACTCTGACAAGTCTCAATATTTTCAAAACTTAGAGGACTTCCTAGATGCCACTATGATTGAAAATAATTCACAAATGCTCACATTCAATGACGATGAAAGTCCTAGTCCCAATATAGAAAACGTAGCTGTGACTACTGAAGTAGCCAGAAAAAATGAGTCCATGCCCTTAGATTCTTCGACACCAACAAGTGCTCCATCTAAACAACACAAGCGACTACGAACCACCATACTCCCAGAGCAATTGAATTTTCTATACGAGTGTTACCAAACTGAGTCCAATCCAAGTCGAAAAATGCTGGAGGAAATTTCAAAAAAAGTTAACCTTAAAAAACGTGTTGTGCAAGTAAGTCCTAAAATTCTATCACTCAACTAATTTTAATATATAATGTCCGAACAAAATGTCGATAAATATAGATAAAAACCAGTAACGAATGCTACAGTCGATCCGAAAGGTAGATACGCCTAAACCTATTGAGGAATATCTCTACTATATGTTCAAAAATATTTTTACTTACTATAGTTAACCATTTATTTAAAAATAGTTTTCTTTCGACTGAGTGCTCCTCTGAAAGATATAATATATAGTTGTCCGATTTTAATAAAATGGTAAAACTATAGTTAAGTTACTGTATATTTTCAATTGATACTGTTTAAAATTCGTTATTGTTAACAACAATTCCTGTTTATTTTAAGCCCTTACTTGGCCGATTGTTTCTATTATTGTTGTCTGACTTTGGTGCAATTTTGTGCACAGGAAAAACCCGATGTAGTCAATTTATTTAATCTTATTTGCGTAGCAACAGGTAGACGGTATTTATATCATTATAGATAAAACCTTTTTGAATGAACTTACAATTACATTAAGTTATTTGTAGTTGTCTTAGTCTCATCTTTTCATTTCCATAAAATATGTTTTACATTAATTGAATTTTTATTAATGTTTGATTTGTAATCATTTTTATGCATTTGTTTTGATTTTCAAACATTTATTTTATATCTTCTGTTGTATTTAGTGAAAGACGGTTTTCCATCATGTCGAAATCATTTTATAAGAGGCTTAAAGGAATTATCGGCAGTAGCTCTAGCCAACAGCATAAAGTTAATTGAATACAGGTAATTTCGCATATACTTTTTGTAATGTAAATAGTAAGGTAACCGTTTTTTACAAATTTTAAAATATTTGAGGAATGCAACTTTAGTTATTTTGAAATCTAGTCGTCATAGAGAGTTTTATAATTTGTTGTTATAAACCCCAATGTATTTCAGGTTTGGTTTCAGAACTCACGCGCCAAAGATAAGAAATCGCGCAACCAACGCCAGTATGCACACATTTCAGACGACAACAATAGCTTCGATGGATCCTGTAGCAAAGAGACAAGCAACAGTAACAGTCTTAAGAGTAGGACTTTGGCACTGGAGTCTGTGGTAAACTCAGCCGGGTCTCTTGTTGATCACGAACTCGACCCCGAACCTGGACGTGAATCCGAAATCGATCAGCAGCTGCAAGAATGTCAATTATGTCACATGTCACAAGTAAACATGCAGAAGCACGTGTTTACTGTCGAGCACATTTGCAAGGTGAAAGAGCTGCTGGAGCAATCTAGTGAACTGTACACCAATAGTAACGCCAGCGGTAGCGATGATAATGATTCCGATATAGAGAGGCGCTTTTACAGTCTCTCTAAAGCGTTTCTACTACAGCAAGTTGCCTCCAATGTCGCGAGCAGCATTATGGTACCCAACCGTCCCCCTGATACAATGTGCCTAATGAACTATGAATCGGCCAGCGAGTCTAGAAAGGTTACTACATCCACTACACTAGAAGACTCAGGACAAACCCGGAAGGGCAGCGGTGCAGCAGGAGGGGGAGCCATACACCGGCAGTTGGCGGCTGGGGATATCGATATATCTGTCAACGATGAAGGCGGAGAAATAGTTGAAGTGGTCAAGAAAAACTCAACTGGTAACCGGCCTCTGATGCAGCAACTGTACAACCGTAATCACGCCACTGGTAAGATTTGCGAAGTCTCACCTACAAATCATGAACTACTATCTCACGCTCCTACAATTTTTTTTCAAATGTTTTTCTTTGAATTGTAAAAGTTAATTAGTTTTTTAATTTCCTCTTGCATTTGTACGCAATTTTAGAATTTCTTATTTAAAAATTCGATTACCCTGTGCCGTTCTCTAAGAAGTAAGTCAAGCCAGAAGTGTTTAAATTCTTTTTTATCTTACGCCCAATATACATGATGTACGTACAATATGTATATACAAGAAGTATATAGTAGAGTATATAAGTAGAAATTTTCTTGATATGTAGATTTAAAGACACAGCATTAAAAATTCCACAGCAAAACAACTGTCAAAGACGAAATGAAATGATGTTTTGAATGTACAACTTTACTGTAAATTATCTTATACATAGGAAAAATGTTTAACGGATGCCTCGCAATTTATTTCGTAATAACATATGATAGTAAACAGACTGCATACAGTAAATACATACATATGCGTAAAAACCATACTTACGAACAAATTAGGAATAGGTCACGTTTGATGATAACAGGGAACGAAATCTTCCAATTTAAACTCAACACTAAAAGTGTCTTAATGTATATAGAGACAAGAGGTCTGCTTGAATGCATTCATAGCACATCATCAATCGAATTGGCTTCGAATTGAATTGAATTAAATGAGTGCGAAACACAATGAAACGTAGTTTATTTTTAATAAATTTTTGTTGAGGAAAGCAATATTATATAAATAAATAAATACTAGAAAAGCGCACAATAATTGCATTCGAATTTATTTTTTGTTTATTATTGCTCTTTCTTTTTATCCACTGCTTTTAGAAAGGCAGTTGGGCTAATTCAATATCAAACGTCTCAGTAGGCCATGCCCTCAGTCAATCATTTAATTCTTTCCGTTTTGATTTTGTGAGACTAAATTATACACCAATGAATTCATACAATCGAACTGATTCGGCTAGCATGCCAATTTATTCAATTCACTTTCAACATTCTCCATTCGAATGTATGTTTTTTGACATTCATGCAGATCTCTATTTGAGACTTATGTATACAAATGTAAATGAACATACATGCGTATACTATATCGAGATGATACATATGTATGAATGTACACATATACATATGTGCATACATCATTACAAAATTCCTTCGCTGTGCGAACTTTAAATTAGGAATTTTCAAAGCAACAAAATTATGTTACGGAATGTTTGTACATACGTATGTTTGTATGTATGTATATGAAACTACATATATATGTATATATATACATATATTATGTGGTGCTTTTTAAACCACACCCCTCCATCCCAACACCGCATGCATAATTCAATGAAAAATGTATTCTCATCGACACCCTCTCTTTTTTGGTGCCTTATTGATAGTGCTTATTATACTAAAAGGGCTCGCTTTTTGCCGACGAAATCAACTTATTTATTGCATCGTGCGTGCGGTGTTTGCTGAAAACTACCGCATAAAGGTATCTAATACGTACATGACTGTATTGATTTCATTATATTCCGTTACATATATACATGTATACATATTCATATCACAAAGACGTGAACTACTAATTTTCAATCAGTATATAAGCAGAATGTATATACCTCGAATGAGAACTATGTTTTATTTAATTACAAATCAGATTATATTTATTTTTAAATGACATTACAAAAATAAACATTTTATTTCACTAAAAGAGAACAGTTTTATTCTTTGGGTTTTTTATTTTTTTGCTTATTAAGATCGAAAATTTTATATTTCAATTGTACATGATTTCCAATTATGATCTAAAATTTACATAATCATTACATACAAAATATAATAACTCTCTCTAAAACAGGTTTCCTAATTAAAAGAAATACAAAAAGACAATATTACATATGTCATGAATAATTTTTTTTAATAGTTATAGGTGGAAAATAATTTGGATAATTTCTGGGCGTCTGTAAAGTTTTATTAAGTGGTAAGTTCGTAGGTGGTAAATTCAAGAAAGTTAAATAAACTAACGATATGCTTCCCAACATGTTACAGATAATTGTTATGAAACTTGAATACTAACTAACCTGACATGATTTTAAACGGTGGCCACAGAGAGGCAGACAGAGAAAAGAATGAAAGGAAAGAGATGGCAGTACATTTGAAGTACATCATAAAAGAGAGCGCAAACGCTTTTAAATATACTTTATGTATTCCACTTGAATGTCATATACATACCTAATATTTGATGTATATACAATCATAAATAATCATACTATGAAAACTTGAAAGTTCCTATTTTAACAAAATTATATGCATGACATTTCATGACACTAACAAATATATAAACATTTAAGGAAAAGTAAATAAGCGACACAATCGCGAGAGTACTACATAATTTAGTAAGAATTCAAAAGATACGGAAGTGTTCCTAACTATTCAAAATATACATATGTAGCAATAATCTTATTAAAAATTACCAAACAGCTATACTAAAATATAGGACCGCTGCACCAATAAAATATAATTCATATTACTTATAAATCACTTGTACTTCAAAGCATTAAAATTAAACTCACTCTAAATATACATACATACATATGTTCATGAAAAACATGTATGTATACATACATACATACTAAATATGAGAGCGCTAGAATTAGAGAGATGCAAACTGAGTTCCTAGCATTATATTGCTTTATGCCTTTGTTTTTTTACTAAAGTATTAAACAACAATGTTAACAAAAATATATTAAAATACAAAAGATAAAAGTTTACCAATTTATTATTTTCGGCTAGCCGGAAAATGCACACCTTCCAATTCCAGTATGACTCCACGTTAGTTTCCATACATCTTTTTATGCCCTTTTTTGAAAGTGTGTATTTTAAATTTAATTGAAATGTAAACTTTATTTAATATAGCGTGCATATTTAAATAATTTAAATAAAAATGTGCCAATATTATACTTTTCTGTACTTTCCATAGGTACATATGTATGTTAAAGAGTGTACTTAAAAATCTCCTAACGCAAAATACGTCGACAATGATTTTTAATTTATCACGTCAAATCCAAACCATCAATTTTAATGTAAATAGTATTCTTGTAATGTTTTCAAATTAGCAGTTATGAGCAATATGAACATAAATTACCCTGCAAACTTAACCAATGACCTAAATTTCTGGTTCTGGTTCGTATTTTAAACAATTATTTCACTGTTTCACAAAAGAAAGAGAATATTTCACAATTATGTTAATAAATACATGAGTTAAAATTGGCTTCCATAGCAGTGTCGAGCGTCTGATGTAAAAGCTGACATGATTAATAAGTATCATACTGTTATGTTTAAAATACATACATACATATGTACATCCATATCCTTTTGGTAACATGTATCTGCATAAATATACATCTTTACATGATTCTCAAATACTATGAAATATAGTAAAAAGGAACATCCTAATATACTGTTGGAAAAAAATCGACTCTTTTGAAATTACACATATATTTTTTATTGATTAACAACCATTGAAGCGAACAAAATCTTAACTCATGCAACGAGTTTATTTTATGTTTCACTTTTATTATTATGTCACCATTTTTATAGTCTATAGCGATGCTAGTAAAAATACTTTTTATACGAATAATTAGCATAACAAAACTGTAAAACTATATCTGAGTATATACACAAATTCATGTTCATGCGAAGTCATTCTGGCACTTCTTAAAACGAATGGAGGCATAGGAGGAGGATTCGCAACTAGTGTATAAGAGAGATTTACTTAAAAGTTCCTATAGGTTTAAATATGAACCATGTTTAGCATTAAAAAGCGTATACAGCATACATAAATAGTTAATATACAAGAAGTACATTAAAAAATGCCAGCATACTAAAATCCTATTCGCATAGGTCTTGCACAAAAATAATGTTAACTGAAATATGATAATAAATGAAACCTCGCAGCAAAGTGAATGTTAACTGAAAAGTACTATGCACGCAAAAACGTATATAGAGAGAATGGTGAAAGATCCAACTATTTTGGATGCGGAATTTCTTAAAACAGAAAAACGCACAAGACCATATACACCATCACACAACACACATACATACATAGATCCACATACATATTCCTACATTTGTGTATATGTATACATAATATATATATATGTATATGCACGTGATTCATATGAAAACTGAAATCTTTGCAAAATCCGACCTAAAAATATGTAGATTTTTGGATAAATCGGTAAACATATGACATATCATCCTGATAGATACTACAGATACTACATAAATGACCACTTGTGCAGGTATTGAGTTTTTAACCAATCTGGATAATCTGTAATTGCAATACACATTCATATGTATGTACATTTAATTAAACTAAAAACCTTCACATATGTGGATCGATCTGTGTATTTACAGACATAGCAAATGTATGTATCTATTAAGATCTGTTTTCCTTACAATCGGAAAGATTGGCAGACATACAGTATTTAAATTTATAGTAGTAATCGGAGTTGCTGCGAGAAGTGCATTGTATTTACAAAACAAAAACAAAACTTATATGAATAAAGTTCCTATATTGTAATGAATGGCTAAAGATGTGCAAATATTTCAAAATAATAAAGTCATTCAAAATACCCATTCATATTTACAGTATTTATTCCATTTCTTTTAAATTAAACAAATACAGACCATGCATTTTATTTAAATCAAATCATTAAAACGGGTTAGTATCCACGTACATATTATGTTGTTGGCCAATAATATGCATTTTGTCAATGTATTATTTTGGCTTTCAATTCTCCTTATTGTTAAGAGTGAATATATTTATACATTCGTTCCAATTATTTCAGGGATATTTGTAAATTTTTCAGTTTTTGAGGTACTGTTAAAATTCAGGCATGATATAGCACTTTGCATTGCAACCAGCTAAAATATATCACAGAAAACAGGTTTTTTCATAAAAAAAAAAACTTTGCTTTCGAGTCTTGTGTTTTACGCATTCACTTATGCTCAAATTTTCTGATTATATTTGATACTTTTGTTCGGAGAAAGTGATACCCAGTCAGGACTCTTCTGAAATATTCGTTGACGACTCATGTCCGTCTGTCTGGTGCAACTGTCTGGTTGATGAAACTTGGCAAACATGATATTGCTGCAGACTGTTGCAGGATGTAGGAAAGATTCCTAACTTTCTTATTTGGATCATCGTGATCAGACTAACGTAAGTGCTGTACAAATTTTATCCAAATTTGACACCATCCATTTGCAATGAAAAAAAGGTCGAAATTCAAGTTTTTTCTTAAAACAAAACCGTATTTTTAACGGTACAACCATACTTGGAGGCATGAATTGATATTTAAATAGCACGGTACTGTAATTCGTCTGTATGCCGAACTCAAACCTATTTATTAAGAGGCCGTTATCTTGACAAATAGGCTACCGCCGCGGCGCATCGCGCCTTATAAAATTGATTCATTAGACCCTGAATTAATAAATTACGTACAAAACTTGAGAAGCTGCTAACTTTGTAGAACAAAAACACTACTGCCGACTCAGGCGAAAGCTGCGGCAGCAGTCGAATAATATCTATTAAAATTTGCTTTTTTTTTATTTTTTAAAAATGTTGTAAATGTAATGAATTTTTTGAATTCCATGGCCCAATTCAATTTTTTTATAGAATAAATAAAAATTGTTTCTAACTTATGAAAAAACAAGTCGAAAAGGCTACAGTCGAGCTGACTCGACTGTGATATAAAAAAAAGTTGTCTGCTGCTGGAGTTGAACTCGGGTACTAACATTAGGAAAAACCGACATAAGCACATGGTCACAGGGTAATAATATTTCTTGTATATCTTCTTTATTTATCAGCCGATCTTATTGATCGATCTTTGCCAACACACCCGCATGGTGGTTTTTATCACATGTACATATAAAAAACGATTGCTGTAGAGCTATATTTGCAGCTACAATCGACTTTTTTTCGATTTATGGGGGCGGATGGAGGCGTGGCAAAAATCCAAAATAAACTTGATCTGCGTGCAGAAATAACACACATTGTCTGAGATAGCTGTGATCATAGCTGAGATCTAGGTTTTCATACGGACGGACAGACAGACAGACGGACATTGGCTGTTCATGCTGATTCAGAATATATATACTTTATGGGGTCGGAGATTTCTCCTTCTGCCTGTTACAAACATTTTCGGTTGGCACAAAGTTATAATACCCTTATACTCTTCGAGTAGCGGGTATAAAAATTTAAATTTATCTCCGCCTCCCTAGGAATTCGAACATCGGACTATTTGGCTTGTCTACAGCAACAACTTTGCTTTGCACGGCAAAATTGGCACTTCAATCTCACATACACAAAAAATCATTTGCGGCAATAGCAAACATAGAGAAGGGTGTTTAAGACTCTCAGCAGTTTGTTATAATCAGCACTGATAACTCGATTTGGAAATTGTTGAAATAGAAATCTAACGAAAGAGGTACAAAATTGCGAGCGACTCAGAAGGAAAAGTGAAATTAAGTTTACTAAATAAAGAAGGTGTGCATTAACCAGTTCTTCATTAATTTAATTATAAATGTAACACCTAAAATGATACCACGGTTGATTAAAGAAGGTAAGTTAATAGGAGTTGATGTGAGTAGAGGTAGACTATCACCTGACACGTAGTTAAAATAACGAAAAGTGAAGTGTTGGAATTGTTTTAAAACGGACTCAATTATTTATTCGAACTCAATGGATTTATATTTTAATTGTATATAATAGTTCAATGTTTTAATCACTAGATGTGACTCGATATTTCTGACAATAAAACATGTTTTCATACAAAAAGAAGTCGGAAAGGCAACAGTCGAGCGTGATATACCCGCAACAACTCTTCGGAAAAACACGTGCCAAATGTGAACAATGTGTTCTTGCTTTTTATTTCTTTCCATCTCTAATTTGTTCTGCCTAGGAAAGTTCCACTCGATCCTTATTGGATATTGCCCTTTGCTTTTATTACTTTTCAGAGGGCTTTAAATTATGCTTGTGTGACAGAGACGCCTATACATACATACATATATGGTACTTCACAATACATCTCAACATATCTAATTAGATTTGTCCTTTGATTTTTGCATTGCTGCTCAATGTTGCTTTCGATTCTATGTTGCTTTAAATATACTGACATCTTATTTTGTATTTTGCAACACACTGTAAAAAAAAAACAAGTCGGAAAGGCTACAGTCGAGCTGACTCGACTGTGATATACCCGCTACAATTCTTCGGAAAAACACGTGCCAAATGTGAACAATGCGTTCTTGCTTTTTATTTCTTTCTGTCTCTAATTTGTTTTGCCTATGCAAGTTCCACTCGATTCTTATTGGATGTTGCCCATTGCTTTTATTACTTTGCAGTTATAAATTATATATGTTGCTGCTCAATGTCTCTTTCGATTCTAAGTGGCTTTAAATATACTAAAAATGTATTTTGAATTTTGTAACACACCATAAAATAAAAAAAAATATAAGATACAAAAAAAATAAATATAATTCGCCGCGGCACCCAGGAGTTGAACTCCGGACCTCTCGCTTAACAGTCAACTACCATCACCACTCGACCACTGCATTTCTAACGCAATGGCCAATAAAATTGCACTATGAATATTTTCGGTGCACATCATTAAAAAAAAAGTTGCCACATAATTTAAAAAAAAGTTGCCACATAATTAAAAAAAGTTGTCTGCTGCTGGTGTTGAACTCGGGTACTAACATTAGGAAAAACCGACACAGGCACATGGCCACAAGGCAATACTATTTCTTGAATATCTTCCTTATTTATCGGCCGATCTTATTGAAACTTTCGCAACACGCCCGGATGGTGGTTTTTATCACATGGATAAAAAATGAATGCTGTAGAGCTATATTTGCAGCTATTATCGATTTATTATCGATTTTTGGGGGCGGATGGAGGCGTGGCAAAAATCCAAAATAAACTTGATCTGCGGGCATAATTAACACATATTGTCTCCAAATTTGGTAGCTCTAGCTCTTATAATAGCTGAGATCTAGGTTTTCATACGGACAGACAGACGGACAGACGGACAGACGGACAGACGGACAGACGGACAGACGGACAGACGGACATGGCTATATCGACTCGGCTGTTCATGCTGATTCAGAATATATATACTTTATGGGGTCGGAGATGTCTCCTTCTGCCTGTTACAAACATTTTCGGTTGGCACAAAGTTATAATACCCTTATACTCTTCGAGTAGCGGGTATAAAAACAAGTCGGAAAGGCTTCAGTCGAGCTGGCTCGACTGTGATATACCCGCTACAATTCTTCGGAAAAACACGTGCCAAATGTGAACAATGCGTTCTTGCTTTTTATTTCTTTCCGTCTCTAATTTGTTTTGCCTATGCAAGTTCCAATCGATTCTTATTGGATGTTGCCCTTTGCTTTTATTACTTTGCAGTTATAAATTATGCATGTGTGATAGAGACGCCTATACATACATACATATATGCTGCCACACAATACATCTCAACATATCTAATTAGATTTGTCGTTTGTTTTTTGTGTTGCTGCTCAATGTCTCTTTCGATTCTAAGTGGCTTTAAATATAACAAAACTTTATTTTAAATTTTGCAACACACTATAAAATAAAAAAAGAATATAAGATACAAAAAAAATAAATATAAGTCGTCGCGGCACACCCAGGAGTTGAACTCCGGACCTCTCGCTTAACAGTCAACTACCATCTCCACTCGACCACTACATTTCTTACGCAATAAGAAATGATTGCTGTAGAGCTATATTTACAGCTACAATCAATTTTTCGATTTATGGGGCGGATGGAGGCGTGGCGAAAATCAAACATAAACTTCATCTGCGTGCAGAATTAACACATATTGTCCCCAAATTTGGTAGCTCTAGCTCTTATAATAGCTAAGATCTAGGTTTTCATACGGCTATATCGACTCGGCTGTTCATGCTGATTCAGAATATATATTCTTTATGGGGTCGGAGATGCCTCCTTCTGCCTGTTACAAACATTTTCGGTTGACACAAAGCTATAATACCCTTCTACTCTACGAGTAGCGGGTATAAAAACCTCATGTTATCCGATTTTCCCTCTGACAGCTGTATGTTATAGTGGGCAGATTTTGATGAATTTTTTAGGAATTGACATAAGAAGCATGTGTGCCGACTTTCATCAAAATAGCTCCAAAACTGAGAGACTAGTTTGCATTGAAACGACAAGGAACGTTTCATCGATTCCACTGTTGTGCTGAAAATATATAAATTTTATGGGGTAAGCTGCAACATTTATATACCCTATCCTAGGGTATAATAAATCGGTAAGGCTACAGTCGATGCGTGCGCTGTAAGATACCCTTCACCCAATTTTAAAATTCCGTTACAAGTTTTTAACCACACTTATAATTTCAAACAAATAATTCTGTGTTATTGGTCCGATCGAATTGTCCTTTGGAGGATAGGTCCAAATAGTATTCATCTATATGTAAGCACAATTAATTACAATGTATAAGCAACGACTGTGACTGTATTTTGAGTATCAGCCAGCCAACGGTTATCGCTCCGCTCTTGCACTCAGCACTCGCTGTCGCACTCGGCTCCGTATGCGCCATCAAAATAATTAATGTAGTAGACTTTGCAGAGCCTCTCACCTGCATATTATGGATTTTGGACGCCATTTAATTTTGAGTCTCTGGGACTGCAGGCCCCGCTCATTCTAATATGGCTTACTCTTGCTTTTTTGTGTCTCTGCCCCAACATTATTGTTTGGGCAGCTCGCCTGATTTTTCAGTTTTACTTGCAATCTGCTTTACAGAAATCGCATTCAAAGCAATCTTAGTGCAACATGTGGTTAGAGGTATTATGGCAGGCGAATTACAGGCACTCTTTTGCACTTGTCATGCAAAAAGGGAAGTATACGTTCTAGTTCAAGGTTCTTGTAATTCAAGGGCAACTGAAAAATCGCAGATGCAGAGCGAGTGCGCAATAAGAATTGAGCGAGAGCTCTTTTCCATTATATGGAATTAGCTGGCCCTGATATTTAATAGTCTCGGCTTTGGCAGGCCCTGTTCTCTAATATTTATGTATAAAAATGTAATAGGGACATGCATTTTGCCGACAGAAATTAATTAAAGAGACATTCGAATGTACGCTAATATAGCATATACATATGTAGCTATGATTGGAACAATCGTCCGAAGACTTTCTATACCTATAACTCATAGCTTTAAAGGTTTCGTGTAGAATACCTTTCTCACAATCGAAAATGTATGTGGCTGGCAGAAGAAGGAATATACATTATCAGTGGTAATTGTTAGACTTATATAGCCTTGCCTGTAGGTATATCCGTTAGCTAAACGTAATATCACATACGGCTTACAAATTGTCTTAATATTGCACGCAGATCACGATTGCTTCAGAATATGCTCACACCCAGTAAACCGACAATTCGAATAAGTACAGTAAAATACTTAAGTTATAATTTTTGGTTTGTACAATAATTAACACCGCCCCAATGATGTTGACAAATTTGGTTACAAAAGGAAAATAAGCATTGGAGTTATTTAATATATTATTTTAGTGGGTTTAGTGATACCCTAAAAGTATGCATCACAAAATACTTAGGGTAGCGGGTATATCGCAGTAGAAATCACTTGACTGTAGCATTTCTAATTGTATTAAAAGATACTAAATATATACATATTATTATTAAAAATTACTCATAAGATTTATATTTTCATGTAATTTTAAATCATATATTTTAAATCAGCTTCAGCAGGGGAGTTGCACTTGCCATGTCATTCGTTTTGTTGGAATGAAAGCTAGTATTTTAGTTTTAATACCATCTTGATGAAACTTAATTCTCAAGCTTCACGTTGCTGCAAGCTGTGAATAAGCACGAGGTGGATCGGACTAATATATTGTATAGCTGCCATAGGAACAATTGGCCGGAATAAGTTTTATTTCAAAAAAACATGTACTATGTACGAAATCACTCATTATATTAGCCTCAATAATATACATAAAGCTCTTAACGAACCTATGAACTAAACTAATTTCAACTTTTATAATTAATTATCAGTGGAATGGTCGGCTAAAGCTTATGTTAAAAGCTGCAAAAAAGGAAAAACTTCGGAAAACAAAAGGTCAGTTTAACTACATAAATATACATATATACGTATGTATATTGCCGGCTAACTGAAGATAGTATGCATGTACATACATACATGCATACATATACATATTTCTATTATCAACACCAATTAGCCCACTCTATTTAGCTTTGCTTGTACCAATTGTTTGAAACTCATCCTCAGTAAGATTTTAGATCTGGTATTTAATTCGCAATATTTTTTTTTTTTAATTGTGTACTATAACAGCCGAGTTTTATCAACTGAATGAAAGTATTTGAAATTGTAATTGTAATTGAAACTTATTTATCTATTCATACAAATTAATAAGCGGTAATATTATTTGTTATACTTCTGTGTTAAACACTGAAACTGAAAATAAGGATTTTCAATAATTGACCACCTACCAATCATAGCTCCGTCTCTAACCTATAATCTAATACATACGATGTTGCTCCTGTTGTTAAATTAGTGTAGCGCAATGTATGTACGAATGTAACATATAGAAGAAAGTCTATTGATAGTAGAATGTTTTTAATGTACTTATGTATGTCTCTTTTCGTTGAATATAATATTACATATAGTTATTACGATTATTAATAATAAATCGCTAGTAATATACATTTAATTAATATACAAATAGTATATTATTTTTATAATTGTTTTCAATCAGTGTTGCCTACCCTTTAAAATAAATTTTATGGTTTTCTTGAAACAAAATATATAGAACCAAATAATATGTCTAATGATTTTTTAAATTCAACGAAACCAAGCAAAAAAATAATTAAAAAGAACATGGTGAAATTGTGAAAATAGCTAAGTCCTGAATAGCTGCAGTACCAAACAAACATAACAGCTGGCAGCACTGCGTATGTGCACAGAAAATAAATTTATTGGGCAGAGTGGCAACACTGTTTATATGCGTAGAAATGAAATTTATTAAGCAGAGTCTTTGGTTATTTCATTTACTCATAAAATAAACTTAAACTACATGTGTATGTAAGAATAAACGGCATGGCCGGAAATTGCTGGATATTGCTGGGTGCGATGGGATTTACTTCAAGAGGTCAAATTAAGAATGCACTAGTTGCTAGTTCTTGCTGTCCGTTTTCTGCTCCAGCTATTTGTGATATCAAAATCCACTGTACCCACTTATGTCGGATGGCTTTAGTCGCTCAAAGACGCTTAAATGATGTGCCGTATGGCCATGGTGATGATGATGCGGATGTCCGAAACTAGGATAATTACTTTGAGGCGGTGTATGACCATAATGAGTATAAGGGTAATTAGGGCTTGGAACATGCAATGTAGGCGCGACACTCTGTACACTATAATGACTATGTCCATATTCAGTGGCTGATGCTGCATGTTGCGGTCCATACGGTGGAGCGTACATTGTGTTAACTGGCGGCATGTGTGCCATGTGAGAAGTTATGTGCGTATGATCCATATACATTTGTGTATGTGGATGAGGATGAGGATGCGAGTGTGAATGAGTATGCTGCGGCGTAATGCCATGATGTTGTGCTACCGACGGCTGAGAATTGCCAACGGTTGCTGCCACCAGGGCAGCACTTATTAAATGGTTTGAAGGATGCGAGTGTGAACTATTGCTGGTATACTCAATTATGTTATTTTTCTTGCTATTGTCTCCGCTCTCTGGCCCGCCAGAACTGTTATTGTTGTTGTTGTGTATTAAATGGATTGAGGAGTTTGTCAAAGATGAAGAGGCGGTCAAGGTACTAACTGAGAAATTACTATTTAATACGTTGCTGTTGCTGCCCGTTGAAGATTCAGACTGTGCCTCAGTCACCTGTTGACACCGTTTTTGATGCTCTTGATGCTGCTGTTGCTGTAATCCAATCAAACGGTTTTCAACTGCTGCAGCAGCAGCTGCTGCTGTGGCTGAAGACATCACATTCGACTCTTGTTCACTTATCGACGGTATTTGATCGACCAATGATTCTAGACCCGACAGACTCTTTCGTGATACATCAGAAACAACATGAGGCTGAACCTGTTGAGCACTGCCAACCAATTGTGGGCTTAGATTAATATGGTTGTGTTGTTGCTGTGGGGAAGCTAACATATAGGGACTGTTATTGTGTCCGTGATCATCATAGCTCTGCCAATGTTGCTCTTGTTGTTCTGTCTGGTACTGCAGCGATGCCTGCATATTGACCTGCTGATGATCCGTTTGCGGATAGGAAGAAATAGTTACGGGCGACGCTTGTGATTGAGACTGGAGCGGGCCCTGCTGCTGTACTCCTTTCTGGGTGGATTGTTGCTGGTGATGATTGGGCGATAGCCACTGTTGGTAATGATCATGACTATGAGCATGACCTTCTGCATCGCGAACTTGTCCTGTGACACACGATTGCTGCGACATCGCAAGATTAGATTCAAGCTCATCATTTCGTTCGTTGGGAGGGTCAAAGTCAACCACAGCACACATGTTTGGCGAGCTTGGGGGGGGTGTTTCGACCAAATGTGGCTGGTCCCTTATTCCAACGGTGGGAGCAACTGATTGACTAGGGTGATCCGTATTCATCTGCAGGTGATGATCAACCTGCACCACTGGCGGAGTGCCAAGCGAGTGGGAATAACTACAATTAAGAGCCGGCGATGCCATCGGTGACGCAGAAGCTGTATATAACATATGAGATGGAGGCGGCGTATTGTACAAGCTGGGTGGCGCCTGGTGACTATTTTGAGGCGAAGCTATGTGCTCCATTGAAAGGGGATGCATGGTCGTAGTTATTAAAGGTGGCTGTTGTGACTGTGTTGCAGCAATAAGATTCGATGAGGGTTTGGCGTTAACGTGCTGTTGTTTTACAGTTGAAGAAGTTAGCATATTTTCAAGAATTGGTTTCACCTTTTTCGGCCTGCCCCTTTTCTTCTTGATTGTATTCTCTGCACAGCCTGGGACGCCAATACTTGCGGCTCGGCCAACTATTGGTTGGCTATTATCACTCGTTATCATGGAGAGATTTAATATATTATTAAAATTATGCTGTGGCATTGATTGGCCACCAATAGTAATCTTGTTTCCGGTGGCGGGGTCTATTATCTCTTGTCCTTTAAGTTTTTTCGGTCGGCCTCGTTTCTTTTTCTCTGGAAGTGGCTGGGGCTGTTGCTGATGATGGTTTTCGAATACAGACATATAATCTGTATCACTTATTGACTCCGGCCTAGTGCCTGGACCTGCTATCATTCGGCCTGTCGTAGATACCCTATTACCACTTCTGATAGTCACATCATTGTTTGCGTATACAAATTCATCACGATCAACAGCGTTGGAAATATTCGCGTTGAGGGGCGGATACAATTTATCAATGACTTGCTTAGAAGATTCGGCGGTACCTTCGACATGGTTACTGTCAGAAAATATATGACTAGATTGCTGATCAGTATGACAACCTACATTAGGAATAGGATCATCATTGGACTTAACATCACTTAAAGTTGGTCCTTTATTGAGATCCTGCGACTCACAGCATTGTCTAATTCGCTGCTCTGTAAAAACACATTCCGATTCGTCCATTTGCGGTATCAGACCATTGAGGAAGTCTCGAAACTTTTTGAGAGCAGCATAAAATGGAACTTTATCCGCAGCCCTGGGCAGCTGAGCACAGCGCGCTGATGACGATGGCATTACCCAAATATACTAAAATTAATATATTTGTATTACTTAAAGAACGAGAAATCAATCAAAATTACTTACAGTATCTGTACCTTCAACACGATCTGGCTGACGACCAAAGTGAAATTCTTTTTTCCCAGAAAACACCTCGAAAATTAGTTTTCCGTTGAACACCGCCACTTTAGGTCGAAACCGTATAAGTTTCTCTTGCAAAATGCGACTGCCCTCCTTGATTTCCTTACGTGTAAGATCGGCGGATCCTTTGGTAGCGCGAGCAACCATATTGGTAAAACCGATGCCGTGTTTTAATAACGTGTGGTCGTCTTCAGCGCTTAACTGTTCTTGTGTAAGTCCTGATAAATATAGGCATTTCCAAAAGTGATTACCTGGGCCTGCATAATGATGACCTTTGTACGCAGCAAATAGACCGGGATTGATTCCTACCTGCAATTGCAAAGGGAATCAATGAAATCTTTAGATCAATAGAACGCGGTCTACGGTAACACCTAGCATACATATGGAAATTTACAACTCACTATAACGATATCTAAGTTGTCGCACAGATGGTCGGGTATGGTTCGCTGTATCACTTCTGCTTCTGACATACCATTAAATCTGTCGTGCTTCTTTCTTTCTTTCGGTTTTATAGTCAACATGTCGCTGGATAACTTACTCTTGCAAGCAGGAGTGCCACCACTAATATCCCATATAATATATGTAATGTCATAAAATTAGTTTAATGTAATATATAGGTTTATATAGCTAGTTACCCATTTTGAGATGCTGTTGTTTCCATGTTATCAGTACCAATTAACTTCTTTTTCCGACCTCTTCTCTTTGGCAATAGATTTGGTGACATTACGGGTCCATCTACAGGTCCAGTTTTTGGTACGGACTTATTAGTTGCTCCACAATTAGAATTCTCGCCGTCAAGCGAATGCTTACTTGCCGAATCAAGAGACGCGACAAAGGTATCGCTGTTAACCAGTTGTTGATTTTGAATCAATGACTGCTCCTTATATATATCATCCCGTTTTTCCACGTCGTTGCAAGTGACTGTTTGTATTGGGGCTGAAGTTGATACTGACGCTGTAACTGATGTTGATGCTGATCCTGATATTGATTCTGAGACTGATGATGGCATGACGGGCGCATAGCTAGAGGCATTGGCTATTACTGGTACATCTGGTGAAAGAACGCGCATTTCTTCACCCATGAAACTGTAGGGGCCATTGGGCAAAACAACTCCTCGTGGCTGGATACTATTTTTTACGGACAGATGAGGGAGACAACCGCCTTGGGTATTACTGGATATCACTGCAAGCGATTGACTTTGACTCGACTTCTGAGCAATTATGTGTTCCTCGCGCTTGTTTTGCGTCGCATGGCCGTGTCCACTGTGATACATTTGATGCTGGGGCGTAATCGAATGAGTCGATGAACTATGTGAATTGGGTGTCAAAACATCTCCGGCACTTGTTTCATAGCCATCATCTTGGTTCTCCGTTTTGGCATTGCTAGGTGATAGTGTTCTACAATTACACGGAAAATAAAATAATGTAAATGTGCATAACTGCATAACTACATAACAATTTGACGATTTATTTGTACCTGATTATAACAAAAATATGCATGGTTATACTTATATTCTCATACTTTACTCACAATTTGTACGCTGTGGCGGGGTCCTCATGATATTCATCCATTATGAGATCATGATACGCATCCTGCATTTGATGCTGTGGATGGTTAGCTCTCTGTTGAATTGCCGTTTGGTGCTGTTGGTGCATATGATCATGACACTCAATATGTGATTGCTGCGGCTGCTGCTGTGGCTGCTGTTGTTGTTGGTTTTGCGTCTGACATTGATCTGTAGGTGGCTGATGCATGTTAAACAACTGGTCCTGAGAATAATGCTGATGATGACCGTAACTCGCAAAGTGTTGCTGCTGTCCATTGTGAATGCTTTGTTGATGTAGACTATGATGTAGGTGGTGCTGCTGTTGATGTTGGTGTTGTTGCATCATTTGAGCATACATGTTGTCTTGAAAGGAAGAGCCTTGATGACTGAAGTGCTGCTGTGCTAAAGTATGATGATGGTGCAGTTGATGCATTTGCCCAAAACCAACTACTCCTGCCTCCTTCTCAATTTGTAACAAAAGTTCGGAGGGAGGTAAAAGTGACTGTCGCTGTTGCTGTTGATCCTGGGGATGTGGTAGCTGCTGTTCATGTTGAAGTTGATGCTGCTGTCGATGTTGGTGCGATCCGGTGGAGTAAATATCCGGATGATAAGCATCCGACACAGCGCTTATTTGCAAATTGTCCGGCTCAGAACCGTGGTGTAGATGGCCTCGGCTCTGCTCCATGTCGATCAACGACCCAGAGCCTGGCGTATCCTCATGAATTTGAGTGTGATTGTGAGTATCTTTATACTCATCATGCGGTGCCCATATTGCCGCACGTCGATCTGTCGACAAAATATCACCCGTTGCTGATAATGTAATATTAGTAGGAATCCTTACATTCAATTTGGAGGAGTCTGTTGCACAACCATTGTTTTTTATCGCCTCATTTTTCAAAATTGTGGCAGAAGATTCTGATGAACCATCAAAAAGCACATCAGAATCATACTGCAAATTGCTACTGCTGTTATGTGATACGGACTCAAACACAGCAGCAACGGCCGCAGCAGCAGAAGCAGCTGAAGGCGCTGACATGGGTGCCGGTACTACCAGCTCCACTCGCGTAACTAGTGCTTGCTCCGGTGCCACATAGGTATGTCCTGGTGTTACCTCATTGCTCTCAGCGAACTGATTGTGTAAAACCTCATCCTTGCAATCGGCTTCTACCGATTTTGACACGTACACACTTGCGCTGCTACTTTCAACATTTTTAGGAGGCTGTGAAACACCCTGTTCCTTGCTGCTGCTTTGAAATAGTTTATCTGTCTTACAGTCATCGTCCGTAGCACCTTCCTCATCATCCACATTTTTATCTATGTTTTTATCGTTGCCACCATCTTCGACTTCTTCTTCAACCCTGTCTATATCCCCATCAGATTTGCTTTCTTTACTTCCATCATTTTTAATCCATTTTCTTCTGTGATTTATCCTGTCATCAGAACTTTTTCTTTTGCATAGGTGTTGAAAACTTGTAATTCCCTTATCCTTATCACCAGTTAAATTAAAAATATTATCATCACTCCGTGTTGCAGATATGCTTGTTTCGGATGTAGTTTCAATTGATTTTACTGTAGCGGTATCCGTACCTAGGTTATCATCTGTCTTCGCACTTGAAGCCATCACAAAAATCGCAATTACCCTTGCTAATGGACGTATTGCCTCCACAGCCTCCTTTTCTGGATTTATCAACGTCCCTTTAAGTTGTGTTATAAGCCAATTTGTCGAGATAGACTTTATAAATGATATTCTTAATGTCTTCGTCTTTATACTTATTTTGAGAGTAAAGGAACTACTTGTCAATGCAATTTTCTCTGGTAAAGTGATTTTTACTTGCATCTCCCTTGTAATTAGGCTGTGTTAGAACTCCAAAATATACATTTCTGTTCTGCTGCAACTTCTTGTCGTTTTTCGACATGCTCGTTCACTGGTTCTGTCGTCAATTCTAAAAGAAAGAAGTTTGTACTCGATTTAGATTTCAGATAAAATTATAATAGACTATTTTTATTTATAGTATATTTTCTTATATTTTTGTAAGGGCATTTATCAAGGGAATGTAAGTCTTACTTAAAGCTAACAAATCCATAATTGTTCTAGACATCTGCATGGACGCATTCATCGCTGATCCAAAATACTGTACACTACTATGCTGTACTCATAATTGGTGAACTCAGATGTGATCCACTATGCACTCAATTATAATTAAAGCGCATCGTGTTCACTTTATGAGTATCCCTTGGTAGTTAACCCTTTTCTAATTGAACTCATACTCACTGCAAGTGAGTACACAAAATTGAGTACTCATTTTTTCAATGAATTATTTCATTCAGCCTTCTGAATGAATTCATGCAAGTCTATATTAGCTTGTATAAGCACGCAAACATTCTTTACGAATATTCTCGCCCAGTTATGATTTATAAGTATATATGTGAAAAGTATTAATACATATATTTGTGCACAAATGTATGTAGATACAAATCCCATGCAGCTGCAAAATGTGTAGGCTCTTATTAACCCTTTTATTGTCAAAGCCACATCTATATACGCCCAACCATTATCCTGAGTATATGAATTGGATTGCGTACAAAAACTATGTATTGCGAAACTATATATATATAACATCCCAAAAAGAACCTACAACGCATTTAACCCCAACAACTAGAAACAGCAAAACAGACACAGCCTGTTTAAACTGTGTTGAGCCTACTCCGAGCGAATGCAGTTAGATACATACTCGAAAACATAGGCTGAAGGAGTTAGTTGTGGTTCGTGGTGGATGCGATTGAGGTAAATCAAGTACATTCGATTTTATGTGAGTTGGATCAGCTGCGAGCTTTTGCATTTACTTATTATATCGACTTTTTGATGTATACATTTCTATAAGTTCGCGTAGACAGAAAGAACAAATCCCGCTATAGTTTACTTTATCTTCAAAAGCTTTTTGAATATTTTAAAACTAAATCAAGTGAATTCAAAATAAAATATACTGTTTTTTTTTTTTTTTTAGGTCTCAGGACCTTAAAAACGACATATAAGTTGCTTGAAAACAACTATACAATTTTTAGAAAAGTTACGATGCCCCAGTCTTTCAGAAAGGTATCGTAACGTTTGTGGTCTAAAAAGGTGGGCATATGTAATTGTTTTTATATAGTAGGCTTCTCTTTGTCCCAAATTCTGATTTTTAAAAATGCCAATTAGTATGTGATGGAAAAAATTACACTCTTCATGGGGCATGAGGACAATATTAATAAGTTTTTGGATAACCCAGCACATCTAGCGTTCTGATCGTAACTGTTTAGGCTTGTATGTAAATAAAGCATATACAATAATTAAATAATTTATATATAACTTAATATAAGTATAGTACTTTATATATATAGTATGTATGTATAATGTATGGAACCTAAATATACAGATACATATGAGTACGATACGCATGTGTATTCGTTCTCACGAATAAACACAAATCGCACACAATAAACTGAAACGAGACGAGACGAGAGCAAAAGCAAAATGGCACTGCGGCCAGAGCTGCATCCATTGCTCTGTACATACATACATATGTATGAGTAGATGTATCTACACATGTATGTATTTATTTACATAGATGATGGAAAATCTAATACAAAATCGAAACAGGCCAGAACAGTGCAACGCACGTTGATATTATACTGAGAATTTTTGTTCAATTAACAAAATTAATAAAAAAAAAAACGGAAGTCGAAGTCAAACAATTATGTTGCAAATTTATGTATGTATTTAGTTTATGCTAAAGATTAAAACCACTTGCATTTTTATATTATTATAAAGTTTGACCAGTGCACAGACGCCCATACATATGAATGTTGTATTTATGTATATACAACAGAGTACATACATATAAATCGCTCTCTATTTTCGGGCAAGAAAGCTGCGACGTCGCCAACAGTAAATGTATGTTTTCATGTATTTTGTACACGACCCATACTGTCACACAAGATAGACATACTCATTTTCGTTTACGCATTATACACACGTATAACAGCACCCATATGCTTATTTATTCGTATGTGTGTGGGTGTATCGCTACATTCAACAACATTGGGGCATACAAGTCGTTGGGCACACTCATGTAGATATACATAGCTCATATGTACATGACAACATACATTTGTACATACATGTAATATACAAGCATACGTACATTTGAAAACGAATGGACTTTTATTCGTGCATGAGAGAATACATATGTATGTACATATGATTACCATATAGTATGTATGTATGTATTAGATTCCTAACTTAGATTCCTAACTCAGAATTGTATTTGACCAACAATCGAGTTTCCATGTCAGCCGGTTCTTCTTCAATTTATACTTATACCCATGTGCATATATAAATACATACACATGTATGTAAATGCAACTAAAAGTACATAGTATCACATGTGTATGGAAATATATGCACATATGTATATCTACGTTTATCGGAATCCAAATTCGCGAAAACATTTTATGAATCAAAGATGTGAGGACATAAACACCAAATACATGCATTCAAGTAATTTCGCGTATTTTGAGTATGAATTTAGCTGAAATGCATGAAATTGTGCATAAATAACGTAAAATGTAAACAAGCGTCGATAAAATAAAAAAAGGATGAGTTGTAGTAAAAAAAAACCGTGCTTTAACCCAGCGATATTGGACATAAATAATAAAACAATAATTTTACATTATCCATTTTTTATACTGATTAGAAAATATTTCTTCAAATAGTGCTATCAGTGCACTAATATCAGTGCATCAATTCGTTTTTTTCGCGGCTAGGGGTTATTTCGATACAAATATATATACACCACAATTATATTTATACATATATTCTGTATGAATAACAGGGTAGTCGAACAAATCCTTAAGTGGCAGCCTACCCATTTAAATCTCCTATACCTTAGATTACACATTCACGTCCAAATTTGTTTCCATTAGAGCTCAAATTCACTATAAAAGCAGAAATGTTAAATCCTAGTAATTATCTCACTCAACTTTATATCAGTTTAATTAATTGACCAATTGCTTCTGATTGAAATTAAAATTAAAAAAAACCCTGTTATTTTACATTTTAATTTATAAAATGATACTTGAAATGGTTTATTTGAGGTATACTTATTTCAAAAATGTCTTTATTGCGTGAACAACCAAAAACTGACTTGGTTGGAAATTTTGTATTTATTAAAGCGAATTTATATGAATTGGTGTCAAATTTTGTTGTTACAGAAAGATAACATAGTTGAAGTACTATAATAAAATATAGATCATAGTTACAGGTTTCAGTATTTGCAATATTAAAGATATCTAGAAGAAAACTACAGGATTAATTGTTGGAGCATGAGTGTATGATTATCTTAGGAATTATCGGCTTATCTTACAAAGGCAAGCCTATGCAACTTTCGACAAGTTTTCTTTCTTGTTTAATCTAAGTTCATATGTATATAAGTTAATAAAATACTACATTTTTATTTGCTCTCTGAAACCTTTTTTTTATTTGTTTGTTTATTTCAGTTTTTATATTAAACATTGAAGTCCAATCCTTCTGCCTGTTACTGTACTTTTTACAGATATATTACCCTTTTCACTTTTTGAGTTACAGTTATATCACATATGTTATATGAAATGTTATCTCAAATTCTTTAATTTTAAACAACAGCTTTAAACATGTAAACACATTATAATTACCAACAACAAATGGAAAACAACTGTATCCAATGAAACACATTTCCGAGGATATCGATCAATATTTAGGTATTCAAGATATTGGTATCAGGTGACACTTTTTAGGCCAGTTTTAATAAAGGTTAAGCATTACCCCAAAAGAAAGTATTGTTGTACATTTTACATATTTTTCAACTGTCAAGCACTGCTCCCAAACACATTTCGTTGTTGAAATACATACCATTATTAATAATAATATAACACACTATATTTGCTACAAACTACATTTTAATAAGTAATTAAAAAATTAAAACTTTAATACTTTTCATTATATTCACGTATTACTGATTTTTGGGGGCGTTGTGCGTGGCATATGTACTGTGAAATAAACTTCATCTGCTTGTGATATACAGAAATCTCCATGACAAATCTGATGCCTCTAGCTTTAATCGACTCAAAGTTTTTTGGCAATTCTCAATGGTCGAATAATATGAAACTTTAATTTGATTCGTTTGAAAACTGGCGGGTGCTCACCCACAGACGGAAACAGCTGATACTTTCGGTCTGTGGTAGGTTATTAGAGGTTGTTATTCGATAGACAATTCAAAAGACTTAAACAGACAGGATAAATAAATAGTTGGTTATTGTGCATTAGCTGCAATCATCTCCAAAATTTTAATTTATATGGATAGTGCTGGAGTAATCAGGAATTTAGCTATAACAAGAAAGCAAGGCTACCTTCGGCTTGCCGAAGGTTTCATACCCTTGCAGTTATACAAAATATAAAATATATTTGGATTGCTGCTGGTTTCGGTGGTATTTATTGAACAATTATAACAGTACAGGAAGTCGAGATTTTTACCTGATTAAGGCTATGAATCAAACACCTGCTTCGAAAAAAAATAATTCTACCTTTTTAATGCTTTTGTATATACCTGGATTTCTTATATACTTAACAGAAAATGTTATGAGGAAATGTCTTTGTGTTGTAAAGGATCTGTTGGTCATAAAATCTAAATTTGGAAAGTTCTCATTCAAAAATGCGTTTGAATAACAGCTATATGATTTTTTGTTTAACAGCTACTCAGATTTTCATAAAATTGCAACATGAACCAGAAATCACCGAAAATATTCATAATGCAATTTTATCGGTCATTGCGTAAGAAATGCAGTGGCTGAGTGGTGATGACTGTTGAGACTTATATTTTTTTTTTCGTATCTTATATTTTTTTTCTTTTACAGTGTGTTGCAAAATTCAAAATAAGTTTTTAGTTTAGAAAGAGACATTGAGCAATGCAAAAAACAAACGACTAATCTGTTTAGATATGTTGAGATGTATAGTGAGGCACCATATACATATGTATGAATGTATAGGCGTCACACATGCATAATTTAAAGCCCTCTGCTGAGTTATAACTGCAAATATTTTCTAATTTAATGTAAGAGGTTTGTCCGCCGCGAGGAGCACCAGTTAGAGCCGGTTGAAGACTTGTCAGGAATAGGTCAAAACGAATCTGTCGTAACAAATGCCAATTCAAATTATCTTGTGGCGTGGTACCACCCCTTCTATTTTGAACAGAATCCCACGTTTAGCAAGTACTTCCTATGACAGCTATATGTTTTAGTGGTCCTATTTTGATAAAATAAACACATATTAAAGATATGAATTAAATGTTATGAGTTTGGTTTCAATATTTTGAAAAATACATTAAATCGGCAGATAGATCGTATGCAGCTGTGGGATATATCGTTTTGAACAGATTCATTTGACATATTTTTTTGCGTGAATCAATCAGGAGGATGTGTGCACATTCAAAATACCGTATGAAAAATTTTGAGGTTGCCTCGAAAAAAATAAAATTATGCAAAAAATTAAATTAAATTCAAAGTTGAAATTTAAAAAAAAAAACTACACTTGTTGAATGTACAAATTATTAACGGTACACGAAGAAAGTAAGCAATGTATTAAAAAAACACATTGTAGAAGCCTGAAGATTGAATATCCAATTCAAATTTTAATATTTTAAAATCGTCCTTTGAAAATTACGAACTTTGAAAGTTATGTTTTATATCGCGTTCAATGCAACAACGAAGAGTTTGCAAAAGCTGACATCAACAGCTGTTATATTAACAGTGGACTGTTAAGTAAACATTTGCGAGTTGTATGACTAAACTACTGCAAATTTGCATATGTACGTGTGAAAAATACATTAATGTCAAAAATCTGGTCAAATTCCCCAAAGTGCAGTGTCTTACAAGCCGATTAAATAGAAATAAAAGACGGCGGCATGAGAAATAATGTGCCGAAAGCGAAATTTTTTTGAAAAAACAAGTAACGAAGACGCCCGAAAGTAGTATACCCTTCGCAAAATTTTTAAAATCCGTTACAAACATGTATCCACACTTATAATTTCAATCAGAGAATTCTGCACAAATTATTTTTCCACCTTATGCTTACTCGTTCTCACTCAGACAAACAGAAACATGCGACATATACGACCATACATTTATACTGAAGACGTTAACTTGAGTAAGTTCTGTGTTATTGGTCCGATCGGATTGAAATTTGGAAGATAGATTTATATAGTATCTATCAATACGCATACCAAAGCAGAAGATTAAGACTTCAATACTTTTAATACTGCTTAAAATTTGCAAATTAACGATTTGTAGGGCGGTGGGCGTGGCATATAAATTTCGAAATAAACTTTATCTGCCTATGATATACAGGAACATTCATGCCAAATCTGGTAACTGTTTCTTTTATAATAGCTGAGTTATGTTGTCTCAAACAGACTGACTGGCGAACATGGCTCAATCGAATCGGCGAGTGATCCTTGTTTGTTTTGTTTTGTTTTTTTTTTTTCGAGCATCCACAGGTTTATACAAACATTTTGTATCTTATCAAAATTTGTTGGGTTCGCTTAAGTCGATATTTGAATTTACTTGTTGTCAGCTCTAGTATCAGTATTTACATATGTCCATATATTATTGAGTAAGCCATCCTGTAAACTTTCCAAAAAACGTACAACACAAAGCCATATATGTACATAGATACGTAAGATAATTTTTTACATTTCTAAATCCAATCAAAAGAAATACATACGTACATAATTACAACATTCATACACAATTATACATATGTTCACGCAACCGAGAACATAATTTGACATGCAAATTGTTTTTTTTTCCGTACTTTAAGAAAAATATAAACCGTTTTTAAAGCACTTACAACTGTGTTCAGAACAATAGCAGTGCATGTCAAGCGAAACTTCATTCATCCATATTTTTGCAATGCTTTAAAAAATCCAGTTGATTTCTTCACATTATAATCTGTCGTTGTCTACTATATGTAAAATTATATCGTCCAATTCCATCTTCTTCAAATTTTGTTTTATATTTTTCGACATTAATGTTAACTTGGATTGTTTATTAAAATAGCAGTAACAAAGGAAATATTAAAATGGATTCTGATTTTGACAAAATGTATGGTGTTAAATAAAGTAATTTAATTTTTTTATGTTTTGAGTTCAATACTTTGCTGAATGATTGTAAATTCTAAATTTGCGAAAGCAGTAGGCGTGGAAACGAAAATTGTAAATAAGAACAAGTCGGTAAGGCTACAGTTGAGTACGCCCGACAGTAATATACCCTTCGCCGTTACAAACTTGTAACCACACTTATTATTTCAATCCGAGAATTCCGCAAAAATTATAATTTCACCTATTACATACTCGATCTCACTCACACAAACAGACAACGCTCAAGAAATTAGGCGCCACCTCGCGACACCTCGAAGACGTTAACTTAAAAGACTTCTGTGTTATTGCTCTGATTAGATTGTATTTTTTTGAAGATAGATAGATATTGCTCAATTGAGTCGGCCTTTTATGCTGACCAGGAATATGTATACATATGTCTGCCTGTTACTTTTGACATCAGCACAATAGTAGTAATCCCTTTTTTGACAACTTTCAATGGTCGAAGGGTTTAAAAATACCGTCAACTTGATTTTGTATATAACTCCAAAACCGGTTTACAACTTGGCGAAGAACTAAACCTACTTAAAATCTTGAGATATTCCATGAATTTGCATACCATTTAAACATTTGAAATAATAATTTTAGCTAATAAGCTAATGACATAGCACCCAAGGGATTCAAGAGTTCATTCTAAAAATGAGTTTTTATAACTATGAATTTAGTACTTATGTATGTATATACTTCTATTGACATTTACAATTGCACGTACTTCCCCTATGTATATGTATTTACAGAGTTTTTGCTACTTCCTAGTACTCAATGAATTGTTTTGGAAATTATTAAAAGCGAGCATGTACACACACACTTACATATGTCTTTTACCTTATATGTAATAAGTATAAACAAGCAGACTGAAACGAAAATAACATTCTGTCGGCTATTTAATACACATACATACATATGTACATATGTATGTACATACATTGATACCAATGTATGTATGTATGTACTTATATCCGGCGACACTTAGGTGTTTTAGCTTTTCGTTTGATCAGGGATACAAATACAATTGCAAAGTATACACACGAATGCTGTGCATACATACGTATACCGCATGGATTCACATACATGTATAAATGTACATACATATACAAATTCATGCGTTTATGCATGGTAATGTACTATGAGAATTACCAAAGCAAATTAAAATTGAGTAATAACTAAATAAGTATTTAGGTATATGTATGTACGTACAAATAAATACCAAATACAAAATATGCTTAAATACATTCACATATGCATTCATACATACACATACATAAATATGTAAGCGTTTTGTTATGAATTAATGTAAGGAACACTCGCAACTCCGACAATAAATGAAAGTTAATCTCAATGTGTACTTATGTATGCTGTGCACATCTCAATGTACATAGTCAATTGTTTAGTAGTCAGAATATTTAAAATACACAATGTCTCAAACTCGAAAAGCAATTACACAATACAGCGTTCTTTAAATACACTCAACAGAAACATACAACTACACACATAGAGAAAATACACATTTTGGCATTATATGTACATGCGTTGATTGCATTTAATTTGGCAACCTAAATATGCAATTACATTTAAGAGAAGATTACCAAACTTGATTTTATATGCCACTATCCCGAACCGAACCGTATAATATTTACATACTATAATCACATGTACAAATTTGCACCCATATAAATGTATTTATATAGTAGGCATATACATATATGTAAACTGCAAACGTCCGCGGCACACGACCGAACGGATTGACAGTGCAATCTCTTTTAACAGTTTGTTAACAGCCAAAATTGTACTGTAAAATTTATTATGCAGCAGTGTTGCTAACACCTAGCTATTAAAACAGTACAGATTGAGCACAAAACGGCATGTTTATTTTAAATATACTACTTGTTTGGCAATAATTATTAACAAAACTCGTGGTCTGCTGTGTTTGTCAGTATGTATTTATCAGGTAGAAAGAGACATACAGGGAATAACAAGCATACAAGACAAACTCAGTCAGCAACAACAAAATATACAGCCATGTATATTGGTTATACTCTGATGCAGGTTAAGAATGGGTGTTTATAATTTATAGTGTCGCAGATTTCACTATTTACTTGTTACGCACATTTCGAAAAACACAATAGACCTTATACTTAATGTTGAAATAGATTAGGAAGATTATTCCATACTCTAGACAGGACTATAGAGCACTACATAAAAAAAGGCTAAATTAGCAACACCGTACGGGTATGTAAAAATTACTAACAGAATGCTAAACAGGGTTGCTTAGATATATATATTATATCCAAAGTTTATCCAAATACAGTTAATATAATACTTAGCAAGAATTACAGCGCTGGTTTCCATTAATCAGTCAGTTTGAGCGCACATTTAATTAATATGTAAATAATTTCAAAGCTCAGATAACAAAGGAAATGCGGTCACTCTCATTTTTCACGGACAGCAGTAATCGTAATCGAAAAGATGTAATGTCTCATCCCAAGCTGAGCGTCGTTGTAAAATCTTTGTATGCGTATATGTGTGCGTATTTTTACAAATAATACATAGTTAAATATTAAGTAAATTATTTACATTAAAATAATCTTTTATAATTTTCCAAATATGAATTATTAATTTGTGAATTTCACTTGTACTTAAATACCTGAGCATATATACACACAAGTATAATATCTGCATCATGAGGTGTTTCTGTGTGAGCATTAAGCATTTTGGCATTTGTCAAGTTTACATTAATTTGAAAATATTTGTTTGAATGTCAGTTTACAATGAAACGAAATACGTGAAAACTTAAAGCAGCACTTATTTTTTGGCGCAACTTCCCTGAATTATATAAACCTTGTTATATGCTATGGTATCTAACAACTAAGCTAATAATGCATACACACGCATGTTTAGTTTTGTACATACATATGTAAGTACATACATCTGTTTGTACAACGTTCAAGGCTTTTATAAGAGTAGTTCAATAAAAAGTGAATGATTTTATATAAATGTGTACATGTACAAACAACACTGTGAATTCTTTTTTACCGTACAGTTATTTGAATGGATGAATAAGATTGAACTCTAATTAATATATTTCATTGAGTGAAAGTCCAAATTGTAATTACTAATTAAAATTAATAATACACATATTTTGTGTGAATAAATACACAAATTTTTTTATACATATTCTAAAGCATAATATATGTACATATATATATTTTGCTTTGATATATTAAATATGTATTTAACATCTAACATATGTAGGTGAGTGAAAGCACAGCTGTGCTCCTGCCCAAAAGTAAGGTAAACTGTGTAAGTTGGCGAGGTCTGCCATAGTGGGAAACGGACAGTAAATCATCTTTGTCTGAATATCGTAATGTCCGATCTTGGAAGTGGCGACGACGGCATCTCAGGATCAAGTAAGTAAATATCTAAAATGTAGTTTACATTTAATTAAAGAACGTTTGTATACTCTTATACGGGATATATCTTTCCATGTAACTTTACTTTAACTTTTTATATGTACGTTAAACTTAGGAATAATTCATTTGTACGTTTTATGTTTTAGAATACAATTTGAGTAATATGGAAGGCTCTTTAAACAGACATGATTTTGACTCATCAAATAAAGGTATGATAAAAAAGAAACTATAGTTTGTTTTGTGTTCTTGATAGTAAACCAATGCTCTAAATTATATTTTTGCTTGCCATACATAGCTGGGAATGCTGTTGAACAGGAACTGGCAACAAAAATGTTGCAAATTCAATCAAAACGATTTTACTTAGACGTCAAACAAAATCGTAGAGGACGTTTTATAAAAGTTGCTGAGGTTAGTACATTACAAGAAACAAAAGCTTCAGTAGAGCGAACCTGACTGTAATATTCCAACCTATATATACATACAATATATACGTCTGTATGTATGTATGTATGAATTTACATTTACTAAATTGTTGAATATTTGTACAATTATTTAGATCGGAGCGGATGGCAGACGAAGTCAAATTTATTTGGCACTATCGACAGCAGCTGAATTTCGCGATCATCTGTCATCTTTTAGTGATTATTATTCGTCTTTGGGTATGAAACATAAAGAATTAATTTCCTATGTTGCTGGAGTAATAATTAAAAAGGTGGTCAAAATGCAGGGCCCCCTAGTACGGACAATTTGCCGGAAGACGGCAAATTAAAGTCAGAGATGATGATTAAGGATAATCGCCGATATTATTTGGATTTAAAGGAAAATGCTCGAGGAAGATTTCTTCGGGTACGTCAATATTAATTTGATACACTTTGACCTTTGCAAATCTTAGTGCAAATTTATGTTTGGCTGTTAAGTACATATATCCTATTTTCCATGTACTGTCTGTCTTTTTGATCCCACAAAAAAAAGCTCATCAAATTTGGCATGTAGAATATAATGTGTCAAACATTTTATTTACTTATTTTTAAAGCATCCTGTAAAATATATAATCCCTAAGAGTTCAACATGTAGAAATTTCAGTTTTACCTATATACATTTTTGGTAATTATCTGTTGGCTACCATCATTAATTTTTAAAAAAAAAATTGTATATGGATAGTGCTCTATTTATCATGAATATAGGTGAACAAATTATTGGTCGGACGCTTCTACTTTTTTATATATTTAATTTTGAAATTTGCAAAAATTACATGTATTATGTTGTTGGCTATTTCTGAGAAAAACGTCAGTTTGCTGCGCATAGTTTCACACAAGCCATATATTTTAATTAAAAATTTCGCTGGTCAGAAAAATAAATTATATTTAAGAAAAAAAAAGGGATTTATTCGCAGAATTTCTGAACACACCTGTAGACTCGATGATGCGTGTTAGGAAAATTGTTTAACCCAAATAATGTACATAAGATGGTATTTACGCGTAATTAACATCAACGGTGATAAGAAAAAAACGCCACAGGCTACACATTTTTTTTAGTAAATGTTTTACTTTCGACGCATTATTTCTCATGGTCGCAGTTTTTATTTTCCATCAAAAATGCTTGAAGGATTATGTTACGTCACAAATGTTGCATGATTTCGATTGCACAACACAAAAATGCAACAATGGGAAATTAACAAATTTCAAAATTAAATATAAAAAAAAGCCAAAAAAGAGTCCTACACTTTGTTCACTTAAATTCATAATAAATCAAGCACTATCCATATAAACTTAAAAAAAAAAATCAGAGATGATGTCAACCAATGGACAATTACCTAAATTTATTATTTTTAATAGCCGAGTCGATTGAGCCAATTGAGGAATGGCATGGAGGTTCCTATATATCATAAGCAAATAAAGTAGATTATAAAACTTGATGATATAAGGAATGTATCAAGTAATTAAAGTGAAACCAGCTCGTTGCTTATTACGCGCGGATCTCAGACACAGCGAATGTCCACATCCCGCACAACCCACCGCGGTGCACAGTCGCCTAACGTATTACTCGAAACGCGAATGGAGAACTGCGGGCATGAAAGTACAAATAAATTTAGGACGAATTACGAGGGACTTCATATCCAGATAGGTAGGACAGGATTTCTGAGGAAACGTTAGCAACAAGAAAGTATAGATTATACAGCCCCACAAAATAAAAAAAATGTCATGATCTGGGTATGTGGCATATGCAGTTATATGTATTTTGGGTCGCTGAATTTGAATCAGTATCCACGTACAAATTTTGACAGTTTGCAGTTTTGTGAGGTTATGTCGAAATTCAGACGTGATGGCGGAATTCTGACTCCGGACTCAGATTCATGTCTATCGTGATCGTGCATATATATCTACGTTCCGCCATGAGTGAGCCATAAACATCACATGATGAGCCTTTATGAATTCGACATTTCGTATTCTTGTTTTGTATGCATTCAAGCCCATGCATTGCTGATGACAGACAGTTCATAGGGTAAACAAATTTAACAAAAAACAAGAAAGCAAGGCTACCTTCGGCTTGCCGAAGGTTTCATACCCTTGCAGTTATACAAAATATAAAATATATTTGGATTGCTGCTGGTTTCTGTGGTATTTATTGAACAATTATAACAGTACAGGAAGTCAAGATTTTTACCTGATTAAGGCTATGAATCAAACACCTGCTTCGAAAAAAATAATTCTACCTTTTTAATGCTTTTGTATATACCTGGATTTCTTATATACTTAACACAAAATGTTATGAGGAAATGTCTTTCTGTTGTAAAGGATCTGTTGGTCATAAAATATAAATAAATTTGGAAAGTTCTCATTCAAAAATGCGTTTGAATAACAGCTACATGATTTTTTGTTTAACAGCTATATGTAATAGTACTCAGATTTCCATAAAATTGCAACATGAACCTTCATTAGGCCGATCGTTGATCGTTATAAGTTATAAAAGTTCGATTTCGAACTTTATTATTAGGCACACAATTAGATTTGGATGTGGTAAGCCTGATAGCTATATCTTGAATGACAGCTATACGATATATCAGTCCGATCTGGCCCGTTCCGACTTATTAAAAGAGGGCAGAAATAAGAAGCTTGGGAGAAAAGTTTCATGAAGATAGCTCAATAATAAGGGGGGGACTAATTTGAGTTGCAGCAGACAGACGGACTGACTGATTGTTCCTATAACAGCTATAGAATATAAACGTCTGAGATATTTAAATGGAAAAACTAAGGACGGGTTACTGTATAACATTAAAAAGTATTGATAATGTGCGGTATTTCCAAAAACAAAACAGGTTTGCATACAAAAACCCTGATTTCAGCCGATTGTTCCGATGACAGCTATATGTTATAGTGGTCCGATTATACAATTTGATACAATTTTGACAGCACATTAAGAACGTAATAAGAATAAGATTTGCCAAATCTTGTTGCAATATCTTGAAAATCAACAAAAATCGGCCGATAGCTTCTATGACAGCTATACGATATATCGGTCCGATCTGGCTCGTTCCGACTTATTTACAGCCTACAGCAATAATAAGCTTGTGTGCCAAGTTTCATGTAGATAGCTCAATAACTGGGGGACTAATTTGAGTTCCAACATACAGACGGACTGACTGATTGTTCCTATAACAGCTATGTATATAATATAAAATTCTGAGATATTTAAATAGAAAAACTAAGGGCGGGTTACTGTATAACATTAAAAAGTATTGATAATGTGCGGTATTTCCAAAAACATAACAGGTTTGCATACAAAAACCCTGATTTCAGCCGATTGTTCCTATGGCAGCTATATGTTATAGTGGTCCGATTTTGATACAATTTTGACAGCACATTAGGAACGTAATAAGAATAGGATTTGCCAAATCTTGTTGCAATATCTTGAAAAACAACAAAAATCGGCCGATAGCTTCTATGACAGCTATACGATATATCGGTCCGATCTAGCTCGTTCTGACTTATTTACAGCCTACAGCAATAAGAAGCTTGTATGCCAAGTTTCATGAAGATAGCTCAAAAACTGAGAGACTAGTTTGCGTTGCAACAGACGGACGGACGGACGGACGGACGGACAGACGGACATCCATTTTTCGACTCCTCTGGTGATGCTGATTCAGAATATATATACTTTATAGGGTCGGAGATGTCTCCTAAGGTGCGTTGCAAACTTCTGGCTAAAATTAATATACCCTCTGCAAGGGTATAAAAAGTCGGAAAGACTACAGTCGAGCGTACTGTGATATACCCGCTACAACTCTTCGGAAAAACACGTGCCAAATGTGAACATGTGTTCGTGCTTTTTATTTCTTTCCGTCTTTAATTTGTTTTGCCTATGCAAGTTCCACTCGATTCTTATTGGATGTTGTCCTTTGTTTTTATTACTTTGCAGTTATAACTCAGCAGAGGGCTTTAAATTATGCATGTGTGAAAGAGACGCCTATACATAAATACATATATGGTGCTTCAAAATACATGTCAACATTTGTCGTTTATTTTTTTGCATTGCTGCAAATGTCTCTTTCGATTTTAAGTGGCTTTAAATATATTAAAAACCTATTTTGAATTTTGCAACACACTGTAAAATAAAAAAAAAAATATAAGTCGGTCGCCGTACCTAGGAGTTGAATTCTGGATTTCTGTTGCAACGCAAATTAGTCTCCCAGTTATTGAGGTATCTTCATGAAACTTTGCTCACAAGCTTCTTATTTCTGCCCTCTTTAAATAAGTCGGAACGGGCCAGATCGGACTGATATATCGTATAGCTGTCATGGAGCCTATCGGCCGATTTTCGTTATATTTCAAGATATAGCTATCAGGCTTACCAAATCGAAATCTAAGTGTGTCCCTAATAATAAAGTTCGAAATCGAACTTTTATAACTTATAACGATCAACGATCGGCCTAATGAAGGTTCATGTTGCAATTTTATGGAAATCTGAGTACTATTACATATAGCTGTTAAACAAAAAATCATGTAGCTGTTATTCAAACGCATTTTTGAATGAGAACTTTCCAAATTTATTTATATTTTATGACCAACAGATCCTTTACAACACAAAGACATTTCCTCATAACATTTTGTGTTAAGTATATAAGAAATCCAGGTATATACAAAAGCATTAAAAAGGTAGAATTATTTTTTTTCGAAGCAGGTTTTTGATTCATAGCCTTAATCAGGTCAAAATCTTAACTTCCTGTACTGTTATAATTGTTCAATAAATACCACAGAAACCAGCAGCAATCCAAATATATTTTATATTTTGTATAACTGCAAGGGTATGAAACCTTCGGCAAGCCGAAGGTAGCCTTGCTTTCTTGTTTTTGTATACCCTTGCAGAGGGTATATTAATTTTAGCCAGAAGTTTGCAACGCACCTTAGGAGACATCTCCGACCCTATAAAGTATATATATTCTGAATCAGCATCACCAGAGGAGTCGAAAAATTGATGTCCGTCTGTCCGTCCGTCCGTCTGTTGCAACGCAAACTAGTCTCAGTTTTTGAGCTATCTTCATGAAACTTGGCATACAAGCTTCTTATTGCTGTAGGCTGTAAATAAGTCGGAACGAGCCAGATCGGACCGATATATCGTATAGCTGTCATAGAAGCTATCGGCCGATTTTTGTTGTTTTTCAAGATATTGCAACAAGATTTGACAAATCCTATTCTTATTACGTTCTTAATGTGCTGTCAAAAATATATCAAAATCGGACCACTATAACATATAGCTGCCATAGGAACAATCGGCTGAAATCAGGGTTTTTGTATGCAAATACCGCACATTATCAATACTTTTTAATGTTATACAGTAACCCGCCCTTAGTTTTTCCATTTAAATATCTTAGACGTTTATATTCTATAGCTGTTATAGGAACAATCAGTCAGTCCGACTGTCTGTTGCAACTCAAATTAGTCTTGGCAACTTGGCACACAAGCTTATTATTGCTGTAGGCTGTAAAAAAGTCGGAAAGAGCCAGATCGCATCGATATATCGTATAGCTGTCATAGAAGCTATCGGCCGATTTTTGTTGTTTTTCAAGATATTGCAACAAGATTTGGCAAATCCTATTCTTATTACGTTCTTGATGTGCTGTCAAAATTGTATCAAAATCGGACCACTATAACATATAGCTGCCATAGGAACAATCGGCTGAAATCAGGGTTTTTGTATGCAAACCTGTTTTGTTTTTGGAAATACCGCACATTATCAATACTTTTTAATGTTATACAGTAACCCGCCCTTAGTTTTTCCATTTAAATATCTGAGACGTTTATATTCTATAGCTGTTATAGGAACAATCAGTCAGTCCGTCTGTCTGTTGCAACTCAAATTAGTCCCCCAGTTATTGAGCTATCTTCATGAAACTTGCCACACAAGCTTATTATTGATGTAGGCTGTAAATAAGTCGGAACGAGCCAGATCGGACCGATATATCGTATAGCTGTCATAGAAGCTATCGGCCGATTTTTGTTGTTTTTCAAGATATTGCAACAAGATTTGGCAAATCCTATTCTTATTACGTTCTTAATGTGCTGTCAAAATTATATCAAAATCGGACCACTATAACATATAGCTGCCATAGGAACAATCGGCTGAAATCAGGGTTTTTGTATGCAAATACCGCACATTATCAATACTTTTTAATGTTATACAGTAACCCGCCCTTAGTTTTTCCATTTAAATATCTCAGACGTTCATATTCTATAGCTGTTATAGGAACAATCAGTCAGTCCGTCTGTCTGTTGCAACGCAAATTAGTCCCCCAGTTATTGAGCTATCTTCATGAAACTTGCCACACAAGCTTATTATTGATGTAGGCTGTAAATAAGTCGGAACGAGCCAGATCGGACCGATATATCGTATAGCTGTCATAGAAGCTATCGGCCGATTTTTGTTGTTTTTCAAGATATTGCAACAAGATTTGGCAAATCCTATTCTTATTACGTTCTTAATGTGCTGTCAAAATTATATCAAAATCGGACCACTATAACATATAGCTGCCATAGGAACAATCGGCTGAAATCAGGGTTTTTGTATGCAAATACCGCACATTATCAATACTTTTTAATGTTATACAGTAACCCGCCCTTAGTTTTTCCATTTAAATATCTGAGACTTTTATATTCTATAGCTGTTATAGGAACAATCAGTCAGTCCGTCTCTCTGTTGCAACTCAAATTAGTCCCCCAGTTATTGAGCTATCTTCATGAAACTTGCCACACAAGCTTATTATTGATGTAGGCTGTAAATAAGTCGGAACGATATATCGTATAGCTGTCATAGAAGCTATCGGCCGATTTTTGTTGTTTTTCAAGATATTGCAACCAGATTTGGCAAATCCTATTCTTATTACGTTCTTAATGTGCTGTCAAAATTGTATCAAAATCGGACCACTATAACATATAGCTGCCATAGGAACAATCGGCTGAAATCAGGGTTTTCGTATGCAAACCTGTTTTGTTTTTGGAAATACCGCACATTATCAATACTTTTTAATGTTATACAGTAACCCGCCCTTAGTTTTTCCATTTAAATATCTGAGACGTTTATATTCTATAGCTGTTATAGGAACAATCAGTCAGTCCGTCTGTCTGTTGCAACGCAAATTAGTGCCCCGGTTATTGAGCTATCTTCATGAATAAAAATAAGTCGGAACGGGCCATATCGGACTGATATATCGTATAGCTGTCATGGAGCCTATCGGCCGATTTTCGTTATATTTCAAGATATAGCTATCAGGCTTATCACATCCAAATCTAAGTGTGTCCCTAATAATAAAGTTCGAAATCGAACTTTTATAACTTATATCGATCAACGATCGGCCTAATGAAGGTTCATGTTGCAATTTTATGGAAATCTGAGTACTATTACATATAGCTGTTAAACAAAAAATTCTGTAGCTGTTATTCAAACGCATTTTTGAATGAGAACTTTCCAAATTTATTTATATATTATGACCAACAGATCCTTTACAACACAAAGACATTTCCTCATAACATTTTGTGTTAAGTATATAAGAAATTCAGGTATGTACAAAAGCATTAAAAAGGTAGAATTATTTTTTTTCGAAGCAGGTTTTTGATTCATAGCCTTAATCAGGTCAAAATCTTGACTTCCTGTACTGTTATAATTGTTCAATAAATACCACAGAAACCAGCAGCAATCCAAATATATTTTATATTTTGTATAACTGCAAGGGTATGAAACCTTCGGCAAGCCGAAGGTAGTCTTGCTTTCTTGTTTTTTTTTACAGTGTGTTGCAAAATTCAAAATAAGTTTTTAGTATATTTAAAGCCACTTAAAATCGAAAGAGACATTTGCAGCAATGCAAAAAATAAACGACAAATGTTGACATGTATTTTGAAGCACCATATATGTATTTATGTATAGGCGTCTCTTTCACACATGCATAATTTAAAGCCCTCTGCTGAGTTATAACTGCAAAGTAATAAAAACAAAAGGCAACATCCAATAAGAATCGAGTGGAACTTGCAAAGGCAAAACAAATTAGGGACGGAAATAAATAAAAAGCAAGAACGCATTGTTTACATTTGGTGTTTTTCCGAAGAGTTGTAGCGGGTATATCACAGTCGAGTACGTTCGACTGTAGCCCTTCCGACTTGTAATTTAGAGGATTGGGATTTATAGAATGCATCTATTTACATTTTCAGCAGATTGTTAAGACATCAATACTTTACTTAATAATTGCAAATTACCGATTTGCGGGGGCGGTGGGCGTGGCATCTGAACTTTGAAATAAACTTAATCTGCCTATGATATACAGGAACCTCTATGCCAGGTTTTATGGGAGCTGAGATCTGTGCGTTCACACAGACACCAGACAGACAGACGAACATAGCTCAATCGACTTGGCTAGTAATCTCGACCAAGGTCAGCTACGCCTCCTTATGCCTGTTCCATTTTCACAAAGTAAGTGTATCCCTTTTTGAAAAAAAAAACTCGACAGTTTCTTTCTTTCTAATGTATTTTTATAACCGGTGCCAGCTATCGAGAAATAACAGGTTGTTTAGAGGAATTGAATTAAATACTTGCCACGTAAAATTTCTAAACAATTTTATGATCGCGCACCCATCGGCCAGCAAGAAGTAGAGCATTTTCATGGGATATTGTTATGTATGTAATACAAACATACCCGATATGTGTACTTTTCTGTGCATTGAATTGCAATGATTTTAAAACACCCGTTTGTTCATTGTGATGTATCTGTTTCTTTACAGCAAAACTATCGCAAAAATTCGATAAATCGATCACGGTACTCGTACCGCAATTACTTGACTAAAAATGCGATGATTTAAATTGCGGTTACTCGTCAATGTTCTTTTTTATGTACATACAAATAGGTTACACATTTCGGGTTTTTGGTAATTTTTCATATACTTACTTTTTATACATGTTCAGTAAAATTTTTTTAAGATTTTAGCAACCTACTATTAAAAGTATTTAGGTTTTAACGACATGTAAATAGTATAGTTAGATCAATTTTTTAATTACAATTGGAACTGGGGTTAATACCCCCATTCGGGTTTGTTTTGCATAAAAGCAAAACGAATAATTAAATAAATACTTAAATATATCGAATATTTGAGTTAATGTGCAGATACCAGATTATACCGAAGATGTATAGATAAAATTATAAATTAAAATTTCGGAGACGGGTTTTTTTTTAAATAACCTTCTATATTTGTTTTAAAAATAGTTTCAACCTATTTTAAGGTATCACAAACAATAACAAGAGGTGGGCCTAGATCGCAAATTGCATTACCAGCTCAGGGAATGATTGAATTTCGTGACGCATTGACAGATTTGCTCGAGGAATTTGGAGCCAACGACGGATGGTATGTAATAATTGAATTGTCCAAGATACGGGTACAGTCATAAATTGTTATTTATATTCCGAAGCTTTAAAGGTGACTTACCAGAAGAACGCCATATGAAGGTAGATAACAAAAACTTCTATTTTGACATTGGTCAAAATAATCGTGGAGTGTATATGCGGATTAGCGAGGTAAGTGGTCACAAAAATATCTGAATAACCGAATAACAACTCCTCCTCTACTAAAAATTGTATTTTTTACAAGGTTAAAAACAACTTTCGCACCTCTATTACAATTCCTGAAAAGTGTTGGATACGATTTCGTGATATTTTCAATGACTACTGTGACAAAATGAAAAAATCGTCCGATTCAATGGCTACTGATATTTTACCAAGCTCTACAAACAATCTTGGCAAATAAAAGATTATACTATAAATATAGTAAATTTAATGCGTGCACATACAAGTGCTATGAACAAATTAAAACTTGTTTTTAGTTTTGTTTGCTCAATCTAGCTTCAATGAGTGCTACTACTAATTATTTATCTTTTATTAGTTGTTAAACGATGTGTAAATATTATCCCACGTTTTTAATAAGACATGCCCTCTTTTTATTATTTTCTTATTATATTTTTATTATTTGTTTTATTTTCCAAGCATTATTAAACATAAATAGATAAGTTATCCGCAAATGAATATTACAATAAATTATTTCAATTAAATTTAACAAATTAAATTATATAGTATAGTAGCATTTATCAAATTCATTTCAGAAATTATTATATTTGTGAAAACAACCAATCAAAAACGTATGTTTTAACAAAGGAGTAAATTAAAAAAAAATCTAAAAACACGTAAATAGTCAAAATACTTAAGGCACACTGAAGCAAATGTTAATTGTTTATGAATTAATTATAAAATATAGTATGACATAAAAGTGACCCCCTTTACTTTCGTTCTAAAAACGTTCGGAGGCTATTGTTGCTAGCGGCTTAGAAGACAATGAAATTAAATTACAAATAGAAAAATATACCGTTTTTACTGTATTTGAGTTTATTTTATTACTGCTCCGTACCTCAGATTATACCAATTTTCTTTTACTATCAAAACGACTGTATTTAGTGGATATACTGTGTTTTTACCCTTGCAGAGCATATTCATTTTGCACAGATGTGCAGAAACAGCAACAACAGGGTAGTCGAACTTCCCATATCCGTATGTCTGTCGCAACACAAGCTAGTCTCTCAGCTTTGGAGCTTGATGAAACTACGCACTCCTGTTTCTGAAGGCTATCATAGTAGCTATCGCCCAATTTTTTTTTTACTTAATACGCTGTCAAAATTTGATCGAAATCGGACCACTATGACACATAGCTGCCATAGGACCAATCTGTCGAAATGTGGTTTGTTCATGATAACATGTATTATTGCACGAAATAACCATAAAATCTGTCAACTTTATAGGTTGCTGAATAGTTGGTATTATATGTCAACAAATGGACTTAATAAAACGCATAAATAATGCTTAGATACTTTGTATATTTAATTATCAAAAGAATAATTGGTTAAATTTACAAGGGTATTAAGCATTCGGCAAGCCGAATGTTGCTTTTCTTTCTTGTCTTTAAATTATTGTGAGCCATTTTGTGTGAAGTACTTAAATTGTTTGAAATATAAAAAAAATATATCAATGTTAATATACAAGTAATATAATTAATATAAACTATTTATGTGTATTGTGCTAAAATATGTTTGCGATTTTTCATATAGGGATATTTTGTTATACATTCAAGTTTAAAGTAAAAATAAATTAATACAACACTATTAAAGTATAACAAAACACCTTGAAGGTGTAAATTCATGTATGTACATTTCGTCATAGCATGTATCTGGTTGGTGTAACTTAAAAATGAATCTCAAATATGTTAAAAATTGTTAAAGCTTTTAGAAATATGTTACACATTATAAAATAACTAATGTCTTAAAATAATTACTAAAACGTTTATAAAACAAAAGTTTCAATGTGATCACGTAGAATAAAAACCTTTTAGATACTATAAAAATGCATAGCAAAATAATAAAATCCTAATTCATATAACAGAAATTTTGAACAAAAATATGTATATACATATGTATGTATATACATACTGATTACATAAAATAAATACATATAACATAAAATGCAATCTTTTCTTCTGAACCTAGTATCAAATTTCAGCTTTTAAAAGCAACAATATTTATTATTAATACAGCCGTGCGCTACTTAAATACTACATAATATTTAATATACATATGTATAAGATTATGAAAACGTTGCGTAGATCATAACGATGTACATACATAAGGTGTGTCAGTTGATTGTATGGTAACTGTTCCAGAGAGGCTTAAAGAGCACTAAATTGGATAGTCATATCGTGTTATTGCATATAAATACGTACATATATATATATAAATTACAGCAAATAATATACTAAACCATATAATAAATTTGGTAACTTAAAAAATGAATTTATCTTTGATGTTTGCAAACATTAATAAATAATTTAAGAATTTTGTGAATGAAGTATGAAAATAAAGCTTATGAACTTCTCATATTAAATACATTACTTTTTAAAAAGCATACAAACAAAAAGTATTGCCGGTAACTTTGTAGGCACTTTCTGATTGACTGGCAGCTTTTGAAAGGCGGTTACGATCTATGAAAACAGATACATTATATCGCAGACTTCTGCGATGCGCATCTAACCCATTTTCGACGCGTATTTATTTTGATTTTATTAATTAATAACATATTACGGTATTGCCTAATTTGTGAATTTAGAAATACAACAAAATTTCAAAATTCAATATAAAAAACCAGAAGCGTCCGACAAATAATTTTGTTTTACCCAAATTAATGATAAATCGAGTACTATCTATATAAACATTTAATAAAAAAAAGTCTGTGATGATGGCAGCTAACAAAAAATTACCAACTATTTTTCTGCAATGCTGAATTTTTGTGTTGCTGCTTTACAAAAAATTTAAATTGCTTCAATACAAATTTTTATTTGCACCAAAATAAATTGGGAGAAAAAATGTCGAATCGGATAAGCGGAAAGATTCTTCCAAGTTTGTAATACTTGATTCAATAAGGCTGTACCAAAATGCGAATTTTAATAGTTTTATTGTTAAATTATTTAAATGAGGTTCAATAAAAAGCTCAACAACCTTTTTTCAGGCGGAAGTGATTTTTGAGTCACCCCTGATATATTTTATAAAAGAGTCTACCAAAACCTACTTAGCCCCTGTCCTGATTTCATATCCCAAAAACTTGACAGTGTTCTGCCTGTTCCACATAGTGGCTCATAAAATCTTTAAGCCCCATATTTCTAGCCAAGTCGATTAAGCCATATCCGTCTGTTGGTCTGCTTAAGACAACAGATTTGAACTATTATAAAAGATAGAGACACTAAATTTGGCATACTGAAGGTAGTTACACACTAGAAAGTTTAGTAATGAACTTGCAAAGACAACATTTGGACTATGATGAAATAGGCTTTGCCATCCCCACTGTAAAATAAATTCATATGTACGATTATTAAAGTATACTATGTGTGTTGATTCAGTGATCACCAGCGAGTATCGAAGCTTTGCTTCTAAGTATTCTTGCTCAGGAGCCGAGTCGATAGAGCCATGCCCATCCGCGTGATCGCACAGGTGTCACAAGTTACACAAACCAAATACGGTAAGAATGTTACTGTAGTAGGAGCATATTGTAGCTCCTGAATTTCATTTAATATTTTAGATGCCACGCATACCACCCACGCAAATCGGTAAACTGCGAATAAAAAGTATGGGAGTCATAACATCCAATGAAGCCACATGATAAAAATTTATACAATTACCCAATTAGCTTTATTTGGGAGCATAGGTTCATATTAAAAGCAGGCTGCATTTGCTGAAACAGTTTAGATTTCAATGTTTCGCCATTAATCGCATTCATGGTGTCCGTGCCTCTATAAAATTCAATAAAATTTTATCTTCCCATCAGAAAATCTTATTGTATTTTTAAACAAGTAAGATATTGTCCAAAGACAAATAAACCCTATCTAAAACCTAAAACCTAGCTCTCTGTCCAGAAATACTGTTACAAAATAAGTTCGTTTCTCCCCACCCTTTGAATTCATCGACCAAATTGTAAGCGGCGCGCTTTTGTAATCCTTATGTGTAAACAAACAGCCGTAGCCCTTATTCTCCGTTTCTCTTTGTATTCTTTGCGCTTTGCGTTCGGCTTGGCTTTGCCTTGTTTATGTTTTATGTAATTGTGCGTAAGGGTATTATGGCCGGCGATGTGCTGGAACCCTCTTTCGTTGGCACTCAGCTTGGTGCGCTTCATGTGTTGGGCATACATTCGTACTTACATATTTATGTGGATTGGCTTCAGTGCTGCCATTTCCGAGCTGTCTCCGTTTGTTTTGAAATTGTCAATATTTTCTATACCATTTATCTCAAATTACACTTTTTTTTTATGGACGTTGATACAATGAATGTATAATCAAGTGGTCCTTGCAAAACCAAGCCGATGCTTGTTACGCGCGGATCCCAGACACAGCGAATGTCCACCCAACCGACCGAGGGGCACAGTCGTCTGACGTACGACTCGAAACGCGAAACGCGAAATAGAGAACGCGGGCATACAAAGATACCGAAATAGAAAAGAATTTCGAGGAAAGATTACTTAATTTCTAGATAGGTAGTACAAAATTTCAAATTTTAGGCATGCAACAGAGGAAGCGTTAGAAAAAAGAAAGTAAAGATTATTATAGTCCAAACATAATACCCTAAACGGATCGTGAAGGGCATAGTTCGACCTACAATTAGGAAGAGTTAGTGGTAAGTAATTACGTGTTAATCTACAAGGGACAGAAAAGTGTAGCTGGCTAACCAGGTCAACACTGTCAATGTCACCTTGGATGAGGTTATTAATAAATACTACACCCAGCATGGTTCTACGATTAGCTAGAGAAGGTAAGTTAAGTAGTAGAAGTCTACTGCCATAGGAAGGAAGTCTTAAATTTACGTCCCAGTTAAGGCCTCGTAAGGCGGAAATTAAAAAATTTGTTTGTACAGATTCAATGCGGTTATTGTGAGTAGTGTACTGGGGACACCATACGCATGATCCATATTCCAGAATTGGACGAACAAGTGAGGTGTAGAGGGTCTTTGTTTTATAAGGATCGTCAAACTCCTTAGACCATCTCTTAATAAAGCCAAGCACACCCATGGCTTTATTGACCATATGGGAAATATGTTCGGAAAACTTTAGATTTGGACTGGCTCGATAGAATGTCATCAGCTTGCATTTGGAGCTGTTCAGGTTTAAGAAATTTGCACAGCACCAGGAATGAAAACTATTTAGGTCGGCTTGTAAGTAAGAGTGGCAGTAGTTATCTTTAAATTGATAACAAAGCTTTATATCGTCCGCATACATGAGAGTACGGGAGCTATGTATGACCAAAGGGAGGTCATTGATGAAAAGCGTAAAAAGGAGGGGGCCTAGATGGCTACCCTGAGGAACGCCAGTTGTGGCATGAAGAAGGTGTGAAAATACATTTTTAAATAGAACTCTTTGGGTTCTGCCATTCAGATAACTCACAATCCAATTAAGAAGTTTTGGTGTGAAGCCTAAGAGGCTGAGTTTATGTGCAAGAAGGGAATGATTGACTGAGTCAAAAGCATTACTGAAATCAGTGTATATAACATCAGTTTGAAGATTTTCCTGAAAACCTTTTATAACTAAGGATGTCAGCTCCAGTAAGTTTGTCGTAGTTGAGCGACGTTTTATAAATCCGTGCTGAGAAGGCGATATGACGGATCTACAGAAATGTTGCAAGTGAGGAGTTAAAGCATTCTCGAAGAATTTAGGTATAGCCGCTTGCTTCAGACTTACTACCCTTCTTAAACAATGGAATGATAAAAGATTCCTTCCAAATGGAAGGAAAGAATGAAGTATCTAAGGACAGCGAAAACAGTTTGAGCAATGGCTTACTTAGGGAGTTGGCACAGAACCGAAGTACATATGCGGGAACACCGTCTGGGCCTGGTGAAAAAAGTTGTTTAACCATGTGAAGATCCTTAACAAGTGAATTCTCGTTTAGAATAGGGGTGATGATACCATTTGAGCAAGGAATATTGAAAGGATAAACATGAATCTTTTGTGTAGTAGGCGTGTGACAACTCTCAGCAGCTTAAAATATTGTGATCGAACTCGATAGCTTATCGTATCGCAAGAGGCCTTCTCTAGGACAGTCTATTATCACTATTCTCGATGACCACGGCATTCTTCGCTGCTTTTTAGCTTTTGCCTCTTACACGCGCCAATTTGTTATAATTCGTGAATAAGTACTAAAACTCATTTCTGTGTACGATACACATTAAAAGCGAATACGTGGTTTGAAAAAACCTAGCAAACATATCGGCCATGGCTTGGTCGGTATCTGCAGTGGTATTTTCAAACGACAACTTTGAGGGAAAGACAGAAGATTTACGCTTCATATTAACAAAACTATAAAACTGTTTAGGGTTCTCAAGGAACTGAGACCTACAACGAGCTAGATAGTTTTTATAACATTTCACGTTAAGGACCGAGAAATTTAAACGTGCAGCTAAAAAACGGGAAAGAGCTAAACTGCAATTATTAATTTTATATTTTTTAAATAAGCTAGGTTTTAAATTTTTAAGGCGAGACAGCTCTTTTGTAAACCATGGTGGCTTACTCGAGCAAGTCTGATAGCAACGCGGTACACAAATATCAAAGAAAGAGTCAATGGTCTTATAAAATATGCTTATCGCCACTGAAATCTCAGTAGTCGAGTAAAGCGCTGACCAGTCGCAGTTCATTTTCAAATTTGTTGCTTAATTTTCATTTTAAAATATAAATGTAACCATTTTTCGCTTTTATAGTACATTATTTAGCTTTTTCCTTGTTTTTTTTTAGGTTATTTTTGTTTGGCTTCTTTATACATTGGTGTCAGTCAAAAACAGATTTTCTTGTTCCCAAAAGTTGGCAGCACTAATTAGATTACAGACAACTGACTGGTGCTTAAACTTCTGATCTTCGGTAAGAATGCCTCATTACACTCTTAATTTTTTTTTTTATTTAACGAACATTTTTTAATTGGATCAGCGTACCATTACCCTTTTTGGGCAAATTAATCTAATCATAAACATATGAAAACTATTGTTAATATTTAAAGAGATGGCTCTCGATTTCTTTCAATAAATGGAAATGGAAAAACCAAATACAACTTAATTAATTTAAATTAATTTCAGTGTATTTGAATGCAATGCAGAATGATAAACTACATTTTTTGGGACTGGCAACAGTGAATCTACTTTATGATAAACTTGAGCTTGAATCTGTTAAAATTTAGGTAAATGCACTGTTGTAAAACGGCTATGATCCATAATTAATTGATGATTCAAAAAAATGTTATGTCGTGATGAAAATGTGATGTTATATGATTATGAGTTTGTGTGTAACGATCGTCCATTGCAGGAAAAGTCGAAATATAAATTACCTTGACGGTTGGCATGAAATTATCTTCAATAATATTGGTAGCGCCAAAAGAAGAAGTTTGGAAGCAATTATTATACTTCTGAGAAATGTTTGGAAACTGGACCATCACCAGACAAAAGAGATTGCAATGGCTCTGGTGGAGGATATAACGTTGGTAGAACCACTTTTCCATCAGCACAGCACATCCAGCATGGTCTCCACCGCAGTTGACAAACAAATAAGTGTCACTCGTGTATAGCGTTGAGCCAGTTGACACACTTTCCCCAGATTGGATCCTGGAGTCAATAGTTTTTGGAGTGCCCTAAAATGTGGTACCTCAGACATTGTAGAACTTCTTTCCTGCGACGAGCGCGTTCTATGGTGACTCTGTGTCTACCAAGTTGCGTTACCTTTAGAACGTCCGAAATATTTACAGCTTATTTTAGATTTACGAAAAAAAAATGTTGCCTGGTTGATAATCGCTTCACTGTCATCATCACAAATTTTTTCGTTATGCCAGTCTCCTTTTCTCGGACAATAAATGTTGATAGCTTCCTAACGAAGATCAGCAAATGCTTTCTCAATTTGTGTCTTGGGAACGCTTGCATGCATTGAGTACAACCCTGTAGGAACTTACAATTACAATTACAGACGGGCATTTGATCGACTCGGTTATTGATCCTGAGGAAGAATATATATACTTTGTGGGGTTTGCCACGCCACATTATGCCTGTCACAAACATTTGCACGAAGTTACTATTTTAATGGACGAAGGGTATAAAAATAAAACAGATTTTCATATTTAATGATCCATCCATATTATTTATTTTTCTAATCTACAATCCGATACATATGCAGACCTTTGTTGAATGTTTTACCGATCAATTTCGCCAAACACAACATCCAGAGTGCCAATAATAGCAACAACATCGGCTAACATATGTTGCTTTCCTATTTTTTCTAATGCCGCCAAGTGAGCGAAGCCAGGAGCTTTAATTTTGCAACGATATGGACGACTAGAACCATCAGCCACTAAATAAACTCCGAATTCTCCTTTTGGCGCCTCAATAGCTGTGTAAGTAGCTCCAGGTGGCACCTGGTACCCTTGGGTAAAAAGCTTGAAATGGTGGATGAGAGCTTCCATGGAGCTTTTCATTTCTGAACGAGACGGGGGAGTCACTTTAGTGTCATCCGTTTTAATTTCGCCAGCAGGCATTTGGTTTAAGCACTGGTCTATAATGCGCAACGACTGACGCATTTCTTCAATTCGACACAAATACCGATCATAACAGTCGCCTTTCGTGCCAATTGGAACATCAAATTCAACCAGATCGTATGCATCGTATGGTTGCTGCTTTCGTAAATCCCACTTAATTCCAGAGCCTCTCAGCATAACACCGCTAAAACCATAGTTTAGGGCTTCTTCGGCGGACACGATACCAATGTCTTCGGTGCGTTGCACCCAAATACGGTTTGTACTGAGTACATCCTCAACTTCATCCAGACGTTCAGAGAACTTTGATGCAAATTCATATATGTCATCCATTAGGCCTAAAGGCATATCCTAGAAAGGTTTTTAATTATTATTAAATAACTATTCGCATTTTATTATGTATAAATACTAGAGAAACACCGCCAGGTCGAATGTATGCAGCGTGCATTCGTGCTCCTGATACACGTTCATAGAATTCCATCATTTTCTCTCGTTCTTCAAATAACCAGAAAAATGGAGTTAATGCACCAACGTCCAACGCATGGGTACCAACAGCCATTATATGATTAAGTATACGAGTTAATTCAGCGAAGAGTGCTAAGAAAAATCATATTCGTTGCTATTGTGAATACTTATTTAAACTCAATTCATTACATACTTCGTATATATTTTGCGCGCAGAGGTACATCGATATTGAGAAGCTTCTCTACAGCTAGAGAGTAGCATTGCTCGTTACACATCATAGAAACGTAGTCAAGACGATCAAAGTAGGGAAGAGCCTGTGTGTAGGTCTTGTATTCGATGAGTTTTTCGGTGCCACGGTGAAGAAGCCCAATGTGCGGATCAGCTTTCATCACCGTCTGAAAAACACTTTTATTCCACATGACTCAAAACCCGTAGATAGGGTTTCAATACAAACCTCGCCATCAAGTTCAAGAACAAGACGTAACACACCGTGGGCTGCCGGATGCTGTGGTCCAAAATTGAGAGTTAAATTCCGTACCGATTTCTCAACAGGTACTACTTTGTCTGTTAAGAAGTCGAATAATTAGTAGTTAAAGACGGCAGCGACTGTTACATCTATTTTATTAATTAAATACACACTGTTCCATGGTGGCACCTGCCATAAAGACGTGACCTCATCAGGATACATCACCGGACCGCTGAACTGTTTCATGAATTCTGGGTCTGGATACCATTTCGCAGCTCCGCGTCTTTGGTTTAAACTAAAATAATTATGTATTATGTGTAATTAATATATTTTTATCGGCAGCCTGCAATGATTATGTAAGTTGACGATGTTATATTTTTGTTTACCTTACATAGCCGTTAGCACTTGCTATTTCAATTGGCTTTCCTTTAGATAATTTGAACCCAGCGCCAATTGAGCGCTTAACGATGTTCGAAAACATTTCGATCCTTAAACAGTAATTAAGAAATTGCCTTACCCCAACAAATTTGACAACGAAAATCGATAGCAGAAAACAGATGTTGTGCGGTGTTCAATAATCAGTATGTACCGATAATAATCGATATGAGATTTATACGAGTTTAACCATATATGAATAAAACCTATCAAGACATTGCGTTAACCCTCTGAACAGAAAAACCTTTAAATGTGGTAGGCCTTCTACTCCCACGCCTTGAATTCATCGACCAAAACACAAACGGCGCGCTTTCGTATTCCTTATGTTGTTCCCTTCGCCATCCTTTGCTTCGGATTGCTGTGTTGCTTATTTTCAACAGCTCGTCCATTCGTTGTTTGCGGCCGCTGGCTCGCTGTTAAGATTTCAGTTGAATTTATTGCTTCCATGAGTAGGTAGCATGCGGAAACAACGTGCGTTTCATGTAATTTGTGCGTAAGGATATTATGTTCGGCGAAGCCCTGGAGCCATTTTTCGCTAGCACTCAGTTTGATGCCCTTCATATGTTGTGTATGCATGCGAATGTACTGTCACTTGTATGGACAATTTATTTCGCATAAAATAAATTTTTAGTAGTTGTCAATTTAATCTATATATGTTGCGAACATTTCTAATATGAGAACATATAATAATTTTATAAAATAATTATTGTATTTTTTAAACGCATACGTAAATGTGATTAATACCCTGTGAATTTTCCTCATTTCGCTAAGACATCATGGCAAAGCAACACAAGTTGCGCGTATGTAAAAGCAAAGCGAGCCCAAAACAGAATCGGCAATCGTACAGCTGAAAATTCGAAGGTCCGAGCACGAAAATAAAGATGCCAATGAGCGTATAGGCTCGTTGTCTGCATCACAGTTCTACTGTGCGCTAACATAGACCTTAAGATCGCAATGTCTTGAACTTCTTGAACGTCTATGAGTTTTAAAATAGCAAATGAATCGATTAGTCGAAAAAAATGCAATAATTTACAAAATTTTTCACTCGACGTAAAATTTGGAAAATGAATTGTATATGAATGTGCAAAGTATTTTTTTACCAATACATCATTTTTACTTGAAACCCTGAAAATCGTTTTTTTTTCCATAAAATTTTATAGGTATATATTATAGGTTATATTATATATAATATTATAACTGATAATAATTGTAGTAATTATAATAGTATTAAATTCACAATATATTTTATTAGTTCACATAAAATATATTTCTATCCATTTAATGTACATTAGTTGTGCCTTTTATAAATGAATATTCATATTATTTATTAAACACAACCGTAAAAGTGACAAGTACCCTGTACACCCTCACTTCGTCATCGATGAGCAAAGTTAGCCAGATGAATGCAGGGCGCTTGCCGAGGCAGATCAAATCTAGCACATGAATGCAGTGTATGTGCATATGTATGTGACAAGCAACGCGAGCGTAACGAGCAAGGCAATTCAAAGCCAAAACAAAGCGTACGTAAACAAGAATCGGCGATCGTGCAGCTGAAATGGACTGGGTGAAAACAAATCAAAAAGATGCGATTGAACTGAACAACCCAATGGCGCATCCCAGTTTTCGAGTTGGGCTTTCATTGAAAGTTAACATGGCAACGTCTTAAACAGTTTTATTTGTCAATGATAAGCAGATTCCATTAATTGGTAACATCAATTATTAACAAAGTGAATCGATGTTTGGTTTCGGCAAAAAGGATCGATTAAAGTTCCAAAATCTAATCCTAATCAATGAAACAATGATTAAATTTTGTAAAAACATCGATATATTTTTATAAATATTCGATGATTACAAAATTACAATAAGATATAACACGCAAAAATGTAAGGTAAATTTTGAATATTCGTAATTATTCTACCATCTATTGCTTTCTCGTTCTCACTCACACAAACAGACACATGCGCAAAAATAAAGCGCCACCTCGCGACATCGACAAAAACTATTAATATCAGCGTGGAAGTTGCTGCTTGTACCGAAGACGCTAACTTGAATAACTTCTGTGTTATTGGTCTGATCGGATTATAATTTGGAGGATAAATTCGAATAGTATAAATCAATGTGTATACCAAAAAGATTATTTCCTTAATACGTTGCTTAATAATCACAAATTACAGATTTTCGGGACGGTGGGCGTTGCATCTGGAAAAAACGTTATTTGCCTATAATTTACAGAAACCTTCATGCAAAATTTGGGGTCTCTAGCTTCCATAATAGCTGAGATCTGTAATCTCAAACAGACTGACGGTCATGGCTCAATTGATAAATTGAGCACTATCCACATAAAAAAAATTATTTTAAAATCAGGGATGATGGCAGTTAATGGGTTATTACCCATTATACATTAAATAATGCGGCCAAGACAATATTATATTGCTTACAAATTTTAACTTTAAAGTATATTAGGGACCTTAAAATACTTTTGTAACTGTAAAATATTTAGTGTAACTGCTACATACAAATATTGTTTTCCTGCTGCCACACTGTCAGTCCTGAATTTTTTTTTACGGATAACACATTGCTATTTTAATACCAAATAAATAATCATATTTCTATGAATTTTTAAAATAACTAATTTTAGTTTTCAAAAACACATTGTCATTCATCACTAATTAAGTTATTGGAACAAAAAAGATGTGAACCGCTTAAAAGTAAAATAAATCTTTTAAATGGCCATGCATATACATATGTACATATAAAAACTGGTATTCGGATGGTGTTCTTGTAAAGTCTATAATTGGAAATTTATAAGCATTTTCGCGAATTTAATTAAATAGTGCACAGAATAAAAGGAAATAATTAGTTATATAGCTTTAAAAGCTCAGTAGTTTGTTTATTTTATAATTGTATAATAAAGTTATCATTCATTAAACCAGTAGTGTGTGAGATGTGTGTATACAGAAAATCGTCACATTCGATGTTTTCGTAGTCTGTTTCTTGGTATAGTAGAATAAAAGCGGATAAAGAGAGAATGGCAGAGAGAGAGAGAGAGAGTTATTATGTGGAAGTGAACGAAGAAGAGAAGAGTAAACGCTCTCTCGTATTTAATGTGAACTAACAATGTTATTTGTCCTGTCAAAACAAGCCATATAAGTCCTGTAGTGAACTCATTTTGGTCCGTTAATGGTATTTTAAATCATAAATTCAATTCAAACATACTGTGTATATATGGGATTTGAAGTGTATGTACTTACATATATAAGAAGTGTGTTTTATCAATTGAATGCGGATTTATGTATGTACTTATGTATGCATATAATCCTTTAGCAGCAAATGAGTGTTGGTGTATACAATGGCATTTGCGTTGAGTGTTGTTAGACGGACAATATAAATATGTATACATACATGTAAAATTATAACTGTCCGTACATTCAGCAAAATCGCCATTAGTTTCAATTACTGGACGAAGAGTCAAGACTATACACATACATATGTTTGTATATGTCCTATTTATCTCAGTTCTTTGTATTGAATAAAAACACTGCTTACTCGGTTACTCGGCTATAAGGATCTGCATAATGTTGTAATACATTTTTACACTTTAAAATTACTATTTAGAAATAATTTCTTGCTTTGTTTTACTACAGAAACGATAATTGGAGGCATGTTGCTGGCCGACGTACGATTAATTCTGTCTAGACCTAACAAAAGCAACAAATGGTTCGATTGGCAAGGCTTGGGCTCAAGTAAGAAACCGAAAAGGGAAAGAACGAAACCACTTTTATAGAAATCACAACAGTCGAGTACCTATTCGAAAAACGTCATTTTTTGGGTTTGGTCAAGTGAAGAGAGTTGAAGCCAAGAAAAAGAAAAGTGTAAAAAGGACAAAGATATATTCGCGAGAAAGTGGTCCAACAGAATGTTTGATTTCATTCTTGATCTAAATTCAGGTTGCAAAACTAAAGTTATGTTAACTCACACAGAAAAACTTACAAAGACAACAGCCGTCGCAGTATCGTCTTCATCGGGATCGTGTTGCGCAAAATGCCCTGAAGCTCTCGCTAGTGGTAAAAGATTGGCAACAAAATCTAGTGATTTTGAATGGAATGGGGATCTGCAGGAGCAGCAAGTGCTCAGTCCAAACCCAGCTACGTTAGCACTCTTAGGACCGAAGATGCATCGAAAGTGCAAGAGTAAAAGCAAGACCAAGATAACAGCATTAGAATCAGGACCTGTATCCGTTGTTGGCGCATCAGCTTATTCTTCGTCTGATGTTGAACAATTAAAGCATCTCGGCACATACCCCACGGCGAACACAACACAATCGAAGACGACTCACCAACCTTTGATTCATTCAACGACCTCTTCATCAACAGCAATATCCAGGGTAATGATGTCCCCGAAAAACTTCGAGAATATGACAAGGAGTAATACAATCTTAGGCGGAAGGGCAAAACAAAAAATGAGTAATTCAAGTCTATGTAAGATGTTACTCCCACTGCCCACTTTAGGCGCAACGTCCTTTGTCACTCTATTGACCGTAATCTGTATTGAAACTGTGCTGCTTTCTAATATGTCAAGCTGTGCTAAAACATTTTATATGCATTGGAATACTTCGAATAGCATGTGAGTTTTTCGAAATGTTGAGTAAATATATTTATGAATTTATCATATTTAGTATGTAAGAACAACACGAGTATACCCTCTAATTTGATATTTTCAGTCTTCAGTAACTTTTTCCGTTATATTACTTTTAGATCGTTGTTTTATGACTTATACCCAGGCAAAGTATACTCATATTGTATACAAAAAATATGTGAAAAAGCAAAGTTTCTGTTCTGTTAATTTTGTTTTTATATCATTTGTATTAATTTTTCACAAATAGCAAAAAATTGCATTGAAATTACAATTCAGATTCAGCGATCCAAAATATATATAACTGCATATGCCGCATTCGCTGGTCATGACATATTTTTCATTTTGTGGGGCTTTGCAAATTATTGGCATTAACCGCCGAAAACGAATTTTAAGTAGACGTACACCACGGGAGTTAAACAAATTATCCTTCCAACATCTGGGGTCGTATAAGTTGTGTTTTATGGCCCCAATAATAGTGAGCATGTTCATGTAGACCAACGGCTTCGAAAATTCCCCCAAACAACCGTCGAACGGTTAAATATCGAACGATCTTGGAAGCCGTGGTACAGAACAACATTAGGAGATAATGCTGTCGTTAAAAACTTTCCCTGTTGGTTTTGCGGGTAGTGTGGCAAGTCCTTATTGCTTGTACCACATAGTAAGCATAAATCGGTAACATCATGATGGCAGAAGCCTAGAATCTGCATTAAATATAGCATTTGTATACCCTTCGGCTATACTATATATACATATATACTATACTAACTTTGTGGAAATGTATGTAACAGGCATAAGGACGCGTGGCAGACATCACAAATTATATATATTCTTGCTCAGGATCTGTATCCGGGTCGATTGATCCTTGTCCGCCCGTCTGTTTGAGACAACAGATCTCACCAATTATAAAAGCTAGAGACAACAAATTTGGCATGAAGGTTCCTGTATAGCAGATGAAGTTTATTTCAGTGTGAATTCTGCACGCAGATCAAGTTCAAGATCCGCCTTTATAAATCGAAAAAAAAAAAAAAAAATTGTTTCTTCTACATGTGATAACCACCCTGCGGGCGTTTTGCGAAAGTTTCATTAAGATCGGCCGATAAATAAGGAAGATATTCAGGAAATAGTAGTGCCTTGTGTTTATGTCGGTTTTTTCTAATTCCTCAATCGAGACCCGAGTTCAACTAATTTGTTTTTAATTATGTGCACCGAAAATATTCACAATGCAATTTTATCGGTCATTGCGTAAGAAATACTGTTAAGCGAGAAGGTCCAGAGTTCAACTCCTAGGTGCGCGACCGACTTATCTTTACTTTTTTTTATCGTATCTTATATCTTTTTTTATTTTACAGTGTGTAGCAAAATACAAATTAGAGACGGAAAGAAATAAAAAGCAAGAACGCATTGTTTTTATTTGGCACGTGTTTTTCCGAAGAGTTGTAGCGGGTATACCACAGTCGAGTACGCTCGACTGTAGCCTTTCCGACTTGTTATACCCTTGCAGAGGGTATATTAATTTTAGCCAGAAGTTTGCAACGCACCTTAGGAGACATCTCCGACCCTATAAAGTATATATATTCTGAATCAGCATCACCAGAGGAGTCGAAAAATGGATGTCCGTCTGTCCGTCCGTCCGTCCGTCCGTCCGTCCGTCTGTTGCAACGCAAACTAGTCTCTCAGTTTTTGAGCTATCTTCATGGAACTTGGCACACAAGCTTATTATTGCTGTAGGCTGTAAATAAGTCGGAACGAGCCAGATCGGACCGATATATCGTATAGCTGTCATAGAAGCTATCGGCCGATTTTTGTTGTTTTTCAAGATATTGCAACAAGATTTGGCAAATCCTATTCTTATTACGTTCTTAATGTGCTGTCAAAATTGTATCAAAATCGAACCATTATAACATATAGCTGCCATAGGAACAATCGGCTGAAATCAGGGTTTTTGTATGCAAACGGGTTTTGTTTTTGGAAATACCGGACATTATCAATACTTTTTAATGTTATACAGTAACCCGCCCTTAGTTTTTCCATTTAAATATCTCAGACGTTTATATTCTATAGCTGTTATAGGAACAATCAGTCAGTCCGTCTGTCTGTTGCAACTCAAATTAGTCCCCCCAGTTATTGAGCTATCTTCATGAAACTTGGCACACAAGCTTCTTATTTCTGCCCTCTTTAAATAAGTCGGAACGGGCCAGATCGGACTGATATATCGTATAGCTGTCATGGAGCCTATCGGCCGATTTTCGTTATATTTCAAGATATAGCTATCAGGCTTACCACATCCAAATCTAAGTGTGTCCCTAATAATAAAGTTCGAAATCGAACTTTTATAACTTATAAAGATCAACGATCGGCCTCATGAAGGTTCATGTTGCAATTTTATGGAAATCTGAGTACTATTACAAAAAATCATGTAGCTGTTATTCAAACGCATTTTTGAATGAGAACTTTCCAAATTTATTTATATTTTATGACCAACAGATCCTTTACAACACAAAGACATTTCCTCATAACATTTTGTGTTAAGTATATAAGAAATCGAGGTATATACAAAAGCATTAAAAAGGTAGAATTATTTTTTTTCGAAGCAGGTGTTTGATTCATAGCCTTAATCAGGTCAAAATCTTGACTTCCTGTACTGTTATAATTGTTCAATAAATACCACAGAAACCAGCAGCAATCCAAATATATTTTATATTTTGTATAACTGCAAGGGTATGAAACCTTCGGCAAGCCGAAGGTAGCCTTGCTTTCTGGTTTTTTAATTTTTATATGGATATTGTTCGATTTATCATGAATTTAGGTAAAAATTATTTGTCGGAAACTTCTAGCTTTCTTATATTTAATTTTAAACATTACAAATCGGCTGATTTACCGAACAAGAGGCGAAAATTGATTGGAAATAAAAAAAAATATATTATTTAACATTATGCATCTTTTCCGAAACCGATTATTTTCCATTATTTTTAAAACTGCCTGTCACTGTTTTTTTAAATGAATAATTTTTTCTGTCACCTATTGTTTAGTCGCTCTCACTCATCCTGACACGCGCGCCACAGTAAAGCGACGCTGCGCGACGTCGACGTCGACGTCGACGTCAACTAATTAAAGAAGCGCGCAGGCTGCTGCCCGTATCGAACATTGAACTGAAAACGTGAACTTGAATAACTTCTGTGTTTTTGGTTCAATCGGACTGTGATTTGTAGGATAGGTTTATATCTATCATCTACATATATTCTGAATCAGACTGTTAAGAGTTCACTTCAATAAAACTTCAATTGGTGTCCACCTTATATTATTGCATCGTTATCCTAAGCAAGAATAAATATAATTTGTGGGGTTTGCCGTTTCTGCTTATGCCTGTTAGATACACTTGACCATTTGCAAAGGTCGAAGGGTATACAAATTGTAATAATCATATGAATAATTTGTTCGAGCTTATATCAGAAAAAGTCAAGGGTATAAAACAATTGCATAGTCAAAAGTTGATTTTATTTCCTAGTTAAAATTTATTTTAAATACCAAAGACTATTACTTTAATTTAAATTATTTTTAGCGTAACATGAGTACGTTGTAAATTCTGTCCAGGAAACTTAAACTATTTTTTGTATTTCAGTTTTCGGATTGATAACACTGATCACATAATTGACGTAAATAAAGGCAATCTTGCTTTTGAATTTGATCAGGTACACATTATATGCCCAGTTTATGAGCCTGGTGCATTCGACAATGAAACTGAGAAGTACATAATATACAATGTGTCTAAGGTAGAATATGAAACATGTCGCATAACAAACGCAGATCCGCGAGTAATAGCTATATGTGATAAGCCTCAGAAATTAATGTTTTTTACGATAACTTTCCGGCCATTTACACCACAACCAGGTGGATTAGAATTCCTGCCTGGGAACGACTACTATTTTATTTGTGAGTAAATTTTTCCGTTTTCTCATTCATAAAAATTAATTCAAAAATATAATCCTTGTAGCAACTTCATCGAAAGACGACTTGTATCGTCGCATAGGTGGTCGCTGTTCTACAAACAATATGAAAGTTGTGTTCAAGGTGTGTTGTGCGCCTGAAGAAAAAAATAGAACAACGCCGGAGAGTACTCTCGTAGGCAGTGCGTCAGGCGAAAATAGCTCTGGATCTACAGGCAATAGAATGGAGAATGCAGATGTCGATTTAGATTTAAATTCAAATGTGAATGCGAATGTGCATGGACATGGTCATAACTCAGTGAATACTATTGGGATAAGTGGTGTAAACACTGGGTTTATACCAGCTGGATCTGGTGGAGCATCACTTGGCCATAAAGCTGGACAGCTTATGCCAATCAACGGAATGGGTACTTCGATCAATACAAACATTGATCAATTTAACCGCATTCCCTTACAGCCGAATATAGTTGGTAATAATATCGGAGCAGCTGGAAATGGTCTTGGTACTGGAAATAGCCCTGGTAGTGGCGGTATTATTTTGTCACCTGGTCATGGCAGTATAAATATGCTGCCTCCTGGTCGTGGCACTGTCGGCGTCCACACGCCTTATCCGGGACATCATCACATCCAAACGGGAATACGTATTAACAATGTGCCAACGCAACAAAATAATCAATACACGCATTATAAAGGCAATGGTAATGCCCACAACAATAACAATGGTAAGGATATATTAAGAAATCAGTCAGAAGATAGTCAGTTCTATTCACAAGAAGTTGGAAAAGACAACGGCAATGCTATTCTAACCAACATTGGTCGGTATCTGCCACCAGTGGTTGATACGAACCACAGCAATATAGTACAGAGCACCATAAACTGGCTTTTACCGGCATGGGGTAGTGGCTCTGGCGCGGATCTAAATACTTCATCGATCATATCTAGCAATGAAACTTATGTCAAGAATAACATAACCTCAGACAATCGAAACAGTTCAGCTACACGTTTAACCAATTACACACCATCAACGTCCCACAGTCCGCCAGATCATGGTAATGATAAAAAGAAAAGTAAGTAGCATTCCCAGAACTTGACATTTCCGATTTCCAAACCAATACCAATTGCTATTACCTGCCACAAAAGAAATCCGATTCAATTGCACTTTCATGTCCAGATACATAGATCTGTTTGCTATAGTTTATTTTACATGCGAGCATAATTGTAATTAACTAAGAGTAGATGTTCGTGTTTTTGATCGAGGTCGTAGCTAAACAGAATTCTGACCGTGTTCTTTATTCCGTTGAGTAAAGAAAACAGAGCTGTGCCCAACCCGACCAATGTCAAACCAACTTCCTATGTATGTATGGGTACATTCTAAATAATAAAGGTTAAAGTTTTCTGAATCATGAGATATATAAAAAACCAACAACTTTACCCTATTTCACTATTTTAATTACAGATGAACATCACAATTATGATAAACATCCTAATGAGGTGGTTAAAAACGAAGAGCTAACTTATAACAGTGGTTCAGGGCAAGAGTCAAGATGTCACTTTAACGCTTACGTATGGATATTGTTCTGGTTGGGGACTTGGCTTCCTGGGAGAATTGAACCGCATGTCTGGATTGCATTTGGAGTTGTGAAAACCATTCTCAATGTACTTATATGCGCTATAGGATCGAGCAACCATCGTAGTCTGCAGCTTAATGATATATAAATATTGACAACTGCCTTAGTAGCTGCAGAAGAATTTTGAGGGCCATTAAATTGCATCAGTGGGGAACTACGTCTAGATAATAATTTTGAATATGACGACAAGAAAGATTATATATGAATTTTTTAGTGAATCGATTCGTCGATTAAGAAAATTGATGGTATAGGAAAGGAGAAAGGTGAAATAGAATAAATAAGTAAACAAAACAATTTCAAACCGATAATACCCTAGTGGATAGATTATAGATTTAATTTAACTTAACTTAAGTCACAAACAAAGCAGTGCAACACGCACGTTAAGGAGACAGCAAGACAGTTTGAAAAAGCGATGAAAATCATTTTTATTTTTAGCTTCACGCTATGCCAAATCCCATCTCAGCAAGATATAGTAGAGCTCCATGCAGTTGATGGCTTAATTGCAACCAAAACTTTCGATATCTAAATTAGAAAAAACAGTAATCCACTCTAAACTTATATCGATACACACCCTGATTTGCAAGTGAAGTTGATCTAAAATAACTTAATTTTTGTTAGATTTCGTTTTTGTAAAAAGTTTTGTTTTCAATTTGCATGTCGTTCCTAAAAAAGAGCTTGATCAAGTTTTGCAAAAACTCTACAAAGGCGAACAAGTTTTATTTAATTAATGAAAGGCATTGTTTTTTTGCAGTATGTCCTAAACCTTTCTTTTTTGTCAATTTCTTACGCGAATATATAACAATAGTAGCCAAAAATCAGTATGAGACTTGCTTAACAGCATACAAAAATGTAGTTCAGGCAAACCAAAGATAATTCTTAAAAAAAACAAATTTTAATATATATTTGGATTTTTATTATCTTCATTCTACAGCTCTATCGAACTTTAGTTAATTTTGAACGAATCAAATTATAATTCAAACGGGTCTATCGTTTTAACAGTAAACGTTCAGAAATCCCTCCTTGTTGTTTCAAAATAAACACCTATGCACACACAAGTATTTATTATACTCCTGTACAACTGCCTTGTACGACGACATTTTGACTGAAAATTAATATATTTATTAGATTACGTTTATATGGAACATGTGTAGAAAATTAGTAACTAAGTGACTAAAAGGCAGCAACGATATTGTAAACGTAAACATATAAACCCATTTAACGTGTATGTATGTTTCGTATGCATTTAAATTTAAATGAATATAGACATTTACATTTACACTTACGATAATATTTACAATATTCGTAGTAAGTATTTCGAATATGGGAAAGGTGAAATTCAAAGAACTCAACTGTAAGTTTTACGTTCTTTTTAAAGATGATTTTGTTTTTGTTTTGTTATATTTTTAGTTTATCATTTTGTAAATGAATCAAACGTTATATATTTAATTTTTTTTCGAATATAAAATTTAAAAATTATACAAAAAGATATATGGAGTAAGCTCATTACGAGGAAAATAACTAAACACTTTAGGTGAAACGTTACATTGATTGTATATTTCATAAAAAGAAGTAAAATATTTATTGCTGCATTTAGTACATTCAATCTATTTGAAAAAAAAAACGAACAAATTTGTATTTACAATAATATAAAAGTGACAATTCATATATTTATGTATAAAAACTTTCGCACTTAAGCTTCTATGATCAAAACATAACTAAACACAATAGACCACGCCTTTTTTCAAATCCATGGCCTAAAAATACACTTTCAAATCGGATGACATTGAAATTATCATGGAGTCCATAGTCAATATGTTACTGTGCATTATGTGGAAAAAGAAAGTTTACAATATTTCTCGAGTATTATTGTTTTTTATATGAATACACACACTCTCACATACATCCGTATCATTAATTATTTTACACTACTGGAGATTAGATTATTTAAGCGACTATGCTTAAAATTTCAAATTTTTAACTGCTAAGCAATAGCAAAGGCCCCCAGATCCTTCAAAGAATTAACCTAAATAATGACTAAACCGAATTTATATCATCCAAAAGCCTAACTCTTTCAAAATAGTGTACTGGGCATAGTTTGAAAATAATTTACATCATCATGGTTCGCAGGCATAGACACAATAGGATCTTTATAGATTGATTATATTTAAACACCATACAATACAATACAATGCAGACCATACATAACCATACAATACAATACCATACAATACAATACCATACAATAAAATACAATACAATACAATACATTACATTACATTACAATACAATACAATACAATACAATTCAATACAAACCAATATTTTACAATACAAACAAGTAATGCATAAATATATACGTAATCATACTTATTTTAGTTCTTCACAAACAAGAATGAAAAACAAATCTGGAAATGTGCACACCATTCGTTTGGACGTATACAATTATTTTATGCCTATACATTATTAATAAAAAGTCTTACACGCCTTTTCATTAATAATTTTAACTTACCAGTCAGAATTGGTTTTCTATTCATTAATATTCAATAATACAATCTCGAATACCATCAACCACAGACGCATGTCCTTTAATGTGTTGTATACCCTACACATGTGCCTATTCATTTAAAGTCGTAACTTGTACTCATGCATACTACAGAATCTTCATTAAGCCGCATTTTAAGAATAAGTCCGATGTGTCATAATGTGTAAAAATTTAAATGCGATTCAAAATTTTTACTTGTTATGGGAACCGCCGATATGAATACCATGCATATTCAAACTTATTCTAAACTACATACATATTTTTACATATTTAGTGGAAAACACAAGTATACACAGACAGACGATTATTGATAAATGTGTCGATTTGATAGACATGTGTACGTACTTAGTTGAAAAATTATACGGAAGGATATAAATGTAGGCTGACAGAGAGTATTAAATTGTAGGTTTTAACTGTAGCACAGCATATTTATACCTACTTGTAAAGTAAGCTAACGCATTCTAAGCTGACGAAACTACATATGTATGTATAATGGTAAAAATATGGATAACAAGAAGTGTTGAAGATGAAATGTATTAATGCAAATAAAACAAATTTGAATTAACAAAATACTTTTATTTTATCAATGAAGGATTTTTTACTTTAAACATGTAGGAAATGGCGGGTATGCGGCATATGCAGAATTTTATTTTGGGGACTAAATCCGAATCCGCAATTACGTGTTGATTTCAATATATCCTCACAAAACTGAAAACTTTTTCAAGTCCCCCCAAAACATATAGAATCAATATATGTGTATGTCAAAGCAGAATGTTAAGATTTTAATACTTTGCTTAGTAATCGCAAATTACCGATTTTCGTGGTATCTGAACTTTGTAAAAAACTTTATCTCCTCCATGCCAAATTTGGTGTCTAGCTTGTTTAATAGCGGAGATCTGTAACCATACGGATATATACCATATGTGTCAAGGTCACAACGAATAGAGGCTGAACGAATATATATATACGTTACGGGAACTGCCACGCTTCCTTATGCCTGATGTATGTATTTTGCACAAAGTTAGTATACACTTTTTGACACATTTTTTACCATTTTCAATTGTCGAAGGCCGCAAAAACCAATGTTTTGCCGATTGCTCCTATGGTCCTATTTTGAAGAACATACATAGTATGTACATAGAAGAAAGAGGCAGAGTTAGATTATGTAAGATTGATTACCATAACTTGAAAAAGTGCGTTATAGACTTCTTAGTGCCCTCTGCAAGTTACTAAAATATGAAGTACTTTTTCTGTCGTCTATCGCTTTCATGTCGAATTTATTGTTTCTATTGAGTTGAGCTTAATCGTATTGGCCATTGGGACTGCCCCTTTCCTACCTCTGCGCAAAGTGAACACCCGCTTTCTTTAACGTTTTCCAACGTCGAAGGATTTAACAATAATGTAAAATCCTATAATTTAGAACAGCAAATTCTGCAAACATTGTTCTGCGTTCTTAACACACTTTCTAGTGAAACGTTGCGGTGGAAAAAATCCAAGCAACGCAGCTCTTAACTATGGAAAACGTATAATTTAATAACATGTCCAATCAGTATATAATATTAAGATCGTACTAGATATAGTACTCTTTTATGTGTATGACAAAGCAGAAGCAGTGGAGGCGTGGTACCCCAGTTTTGATAACAACTAGAGGACTACTTTTGTAATCGGAACCTTTATTTGCAGATTAAAAGTTGAACGAAAAGATATGAATCAGCACGTCTAAAACCTCCTCTTTGCCTGTTACAGAAAGTAATTACATTTTGACCACAATTTTCATTCCTGTAGGGAATAAAAAGTACGCTTTATGACCTATATCAATACATGCTATATTTTAATTTTTTGTCAACCAAAAGATGCCTATCTAGACACTAAGAATATAAATATATTTATATTTTTAATCAGCGCTACCAGCTGACGCTGATGATATAGCTTTGTCCGTATAAATTCTATATTACAGCTTTTACAATTGGGCTATTTTTAAGCTAAGCCTCCATATGTCCATATAATTTATCCAATTCTGCAAATTTGTTGGAGATCAAGAGGGTTTTGAAAAAGCTCTTAAGAAAATGCAACACAAAATACTTAATTTGGAAGCTTACAAGCGGTAAGCGGTTATAATACGGTGAAGTACAATCGACTGCAGGTTTAATGCTTCTTGCAAAAGGTTCAGTAATAGCAGACACTTCGGTGATGCATCTATAGATTACGTCTTAATCTTTTCTGTGCGTTGAGTTAGATTTCAAGAAGAGTATTATTTTATTAAGAGAATTCTATAAAGTGATGCGTTAATTTACAAATGAACTAGTTCAATTTTCAAATCGTCGTGTTGCCACTATCGCGCGATTTAAGGGAAATCGCTTAGTTTCTCTCCTTCTCGACGGAGAGAACAACCCTTAACTTGTACGTTTCTTAGTGCTTTAGAGTAATACAGTGCTCATATTAAAGTCAAAGTAAGAATTGTTTTAATTGAAAAAACATTGAAATAACAAAAGTCTTATTAAAAAAAATTAAGAAATGTTCGAGTAGTGCAATCAATTTTAAATATACCTAACCCTTGCATGTCCTGTATGAATACATACAAAATTATCCAATGAGCTACTTTTGGGTATTGCATGAAAATGCATTTAAAATAAAAGTTCCACTTTATTTATACAAGGTCACGTGTCTCTACAAGGCCGACAGCTGGTAGTCTGCTCTGAGTGGCACATCTTTAAAGTGCTTCAATCATGAAAAATATGGTTTAGGTTTATTATCAAATTAACTCTTATGAATTTTGAAAGCGAATGAATGTGAAATTTAACATTCACTACATTTTTCAATTCTTGTTCAAAGTATACTTTTCTAATGTTTCCCACCAGGTAGAAAGCATCGTTAACTTGTTAAATATTGTAAAACTTCTACATACATATGTAATTGTTCACTTGTTGTTCCGATGCAAATTATAAAAATGGTGGTAAAACAATCGCTAATGATATATGTATCTAAGTACATATGTGTGGTTATAACACATACATATGTCAATTGTTTATAGCCTTGAATATATGCATGTGTATGCATTTACTTATACAAAACGGCCAGTGATATCCTATAGCTTTAAAGGTCAAAATAAAGATTATGATTATATGTCTACAGAAGTAAGAGTTCTTAAGTACCTATTGACTACATGAACAATGTGCATGGACTACTATATATAATTATAATTTGAAAAATCGGTAAAGACTAAAGGCAAAAGCTGCACGGTTCCTTCTTGTTCTTTTATAAATTATTTGAATGCGATAATTAAGCGAAGTATTGAAATCCAAATCTCCTACTATATGAGTTTATAGCATACGCTATTCAAAATAACGATTCGGGAGCGATGTACTGTCAATAGTTTACATTACGTCGTCTTAGCTTTTACTTTTCGTGTTTTATGTACATACACAAAGGCATATATTTGTTCATAAGGATTTCCAAAACAAGTAATAAGCTTATTTAATTTATAAATGCAGTGGTCTTTTATTGTTTTAATGCTTAGCGTCAAAAAGTAACAGTCATGTCATGGGACAGCATTGCATCTAAGGACCTGCTAAGGTATGCATACCTTATTTTACTTTATTTTTTAACTTTTAGTTTACTACTTCCTTACTTTTGTCATGTATATATCTAAATATCAAATTCATTGTTTTCTGTTCGTTAGCATACCACAAAGTCATAACTTGTCGGCGACACATCTACTGGCATCTCCCGATGGATCACGCTACCTGCTAGATAATGCCAATGGTCGGTTAGGGAGAGCTCAAGATTTGAATAACACTTACCGAAATATAATAAGCTTGCTAACTATTGATTTTATTGTGTAGATCTGTGTCAGTTCGATGAAAGTTACTCGAGGATTGCTGGATATGGTTCCAGCCCAGAAGACGACTGTTCTCATTCCTTGTGGGTACGTAATAGCTTATCGACTCGTTCTAGGCAGGTCAGTTCTATGATCAGTTGTTTATTTGCTTGTCAAAGAAGCTTACAGCAGTACATCGCCAGACGCAAGGTGCGTACATTTATGTATACACACAGACATGTGTAGGTATATTGAATTAGTATACTATTCTTAGATTGAACGCGGTCTTCGGCTCTATGAGCAACACAACCAAACGGCGGCAGTGCGCACTTGGCTCAGTGCGTTGAAGAGCACCTGCCGACGTGAGGACTGCTTTCAGCTGTTGGGTTATCTATATCAGGCACATATGGATTGGGGGAAATTTCGAGACGCCATTGACTTTGCCCATCAGCAACTCGGTATATCCGAGGAACTTGATTCACCAAACATGCGTGCTGAGACCTATCTAAACCTGAGTCGCTCCCACGCCAGCCTGGGTGGTCTGGAGCGGGCTCTGGCCTATGCTCGTCATTCTCTTTACAATGAATCAGGAACGAAATGTCGGAGTGGGCTTGTGCATTTAACCGTAGCTCGAGTTTATCTGGAAATGGGCGGGTTTTCAAGAGCTCTAGAAGGATTACAGGGAGCACACAAAATAGCAACTTCCATTGGTGATCCTTCACTTGAGTTGCAGGTTTACGTGACCCTCTCAGAACTTTTTGGTCGTCTACAGGACAATGAAAAAGGCGCAATCTATGCATCCAAGGCGTACGACTTGTCACGCTCCTTACAGCTTGGCGATCTTAATTCGTGTCATCATCGGGCTGCTCTCTTGCGAATGGCAGCTTCACTTCGAAAGCAAGGTGATCTTGGAGATGCCCACGACTATTGCATGGTATTTACTAAAAATATTCACATTTTACATTAGTAATCATTTGTTTTCCTCATACCATAGGAAGCAACTCGCCTCTCTCTAATTTCCGGAGATCAGGCAACATATACGCGCAGCCTTCGCGTGATGGGAGACATTTACCGTAAAAAGATGGATATTGACGTATGTATTGAATATATATAGGCAATATAGTGGCATAATACATACAAACACATTCACTTACGTACAAAATTTGCATAACAAGCGCAAATTAATAATCAAGACAGGAGTGTTCGGAGTTCTCGACATCTGGGTAAAACATCCTCCTAGCGTTGGTTCCAATAGAAGCCCACAAGCGCACATTTTGGAATGGCCTTTAACTCGCGCTTGGTTTTTTACCCAATACTTTTGGAATTTAAATCTTCTCCTAAAATCAATAGCTGCCATTGGAAGGCTTTCTTTATCATTATACCTTTCGACAAACAAAGTCTATACTAACTCTGTGAAAATGTATTATTGCTAAGGATCACTAGCCAATTCGATTGAGCCATGTCCGTCTATCCGGCTGTCTGTCTGTCTTTCCGTTTGGTGTTTGTGTAAATGCACAGCTCTCAGTTATTATAACAGTTAGAGGCATCAGATTTGCAAAAAGATTTCTGTATATCGTAGGCAGTTATCGAGTTAATGTCCACCGCCCCGAAAAGTCTTAAGTCAGCCTTGGTATACATGTTGTTGGATACTATATACAACCCGTTCAGACCATTACCACAGAAGTTAGTCAAGTTAACGTTTTTAGTGAAAATGTTTGCTACGAGCAGCAGCCTGCCCTGGTTTGAGTAGTTGTCATCGACGTCTTGACGCTTCGCTTTACTTTTTGCGAGTGTGTGTGTTTGTGTGAGTGAGAACCAGTAAGATTGTTGATAGAATAATTAGTGCAGCATTCTCTGATTAAAATTAAAAGTTAGTTACATGTTAATGCAAGGGCTTTTCAAATTTGGGCGAAGGGTAAATTACTGTCAGGCGCGCTCGCTTTTAATTTTGGTTGTTCAATTCTCCTCGTGGGGCCGAGAGATCGAGTCATTGCGCGTTCTTAAAATGAAATCTTCTCTGAGAGAATTTTTAGTTTGTTTATAATACTTCGGATTTCACATAAGTTTGACCCAACAAAGTGCCTATTGAATAAATATATTGGTTAATTACAATTATCACATATTTCTTAATCCATATCTTTTATTTTATTTAAAACGGCCGAAATATTTGCTTTTTAAGATCCCGCAACTAAGCCATTTGAATTATATTTTCCTTATACTTGTATACAAAATTTTGATAGAATCGGAGAGTATGTATGTATATACATTTATTTTATATCATTTTATATCATTTTATATCATTCAGACATAAACATTCATTTGTCCTACGAATAAGAATTTCGTATTAGCAGGCTAGTGAAAGCAGAATAAAATATTAAATATATAAATATCTTGCTTAAAATAATATTTTTTTAAATATATATTGCACTAGAGGGCATTCCGTCAATATGAACAGGCAATGGGAACGTCTGCCACTCTTGGCGATCGCATGGCTCAAATGGAGGCAATGGATGGAGCAGCGAGATGTCTAGAAACTCTGCGGTTGCAGAACAAGATCTGCAATTGCCGTCCTTTAGAGTTCAATACGCGCTTGCTGGAGGTAGCTAGCTCAATTGGAGCTAAGGTACTACGTCTGTTGCCATATTTTAAACTTTTTTAAGTGGTGATATGACATACTAAAGAGTAGAAATCAATGCAATAGAGTTATTGAATTTTAGCTGCTTGTCCGTAAGATTCGAAGTCGACTAGCTCTTATTTACCGTGCTCTGGGTGACGAGGATCAGTGCAATACTCATCTTCGATTGGCGGATCAGACAGATGCTGCCTTGGGCCTTACTTGCGGCGCGTGTGGTAACGTATTCGGATTGCAGCCTGCAAGTCTGGAGGCATTACCATGTGCGCATATACTTCACTCCAGGTAATATAGCCCCGACTAATTATACCCGCTACTCGAAGAGTATAAGGGTATTATAACTTTGTGCCAACCGAAAATGTTTGTAACAGGTAGAAGGAGAAATCTCCGACCCCATAAATATATATATATATATATATATTCTGAATCAGCATGAACAGCCGAGTTGATATAGCCATGTCCGTCTGTCCGCCTAGATCTCAGCTATTATAAGAGCTAGAGCTACCAAATTTGGTGACAATATGTGTTAATTCTGCACGCAGATCATGTTTATTTTGGATTTTTGCCACGCCTCCATCCGCCCCCATAAATCGAAAAAAAGTCGATTGTAGCTGCAAATATAGCTCTACAGCAATCATTTTTTATACATGTGATAAAAAACAACATGCGGGCGTGTTGGCAAAGTTTCAATAAGATCGGCTGATAAATAAGGAAGATATACAAGAAATAGTATTACCCTGTGGCCATGCGCTTATGTCGGTTTTTCCTTATGTTAGTACCCGAGTTCAACTCCAGCAGCAGACAACTTTTTTTTAATTATGTGGCAACTTTTTTTTTTTAATTATGTGCACCGAAAATATTCATATTGCAATTTTATCGGCCATTGCGTAAGAAGTGCAGTGGTCGAGTGGTGATGGTAGTTGACTGTTAAGCGAGAGGTAGAGGTCCGGAGTTCAACTCCTGGGTGCCGCGGCGACTTATATTTATTTTTTTTGTATCTTATATTTCTTTTTATACCCTTGCAGAGGGTATATTAATTTTAGCCAGAAGTTTGCAACGCACCTTAGGAGACATCTCCGACCCTATAAAGTATATATATTCTGAATCAGCATCACCAGAGGAGTCGAAAAATGGATGTCCGTCTGTCCGTCCGTCCGTCCGTCCGTCCGTCCGTCCGTCTGTTGCAACGCAAACTAGTCTCTCAGTTTTTGAGCTATCTTCATGAAACTTGGCACACAAGCTTATTATTGCTGTAGGCTGTAAATAAGTCGGAACGAGCCAGATCGGACCGATATATCGTATAGCTGTCATAGAAGCTATCGGCCGATTTTTGTTGTTTTTCAAGATATTGCAACAAGATTTGTCAAATCCTATTCTTACTACGTTCTTAATGTGCTGCCAGATCGGACTGATATATCGTATAGCTGTCATGAAGCCTATCGGCCGATTTTCGTTATATTTCAAGATATAGCTATCAGGCTTACCACATCCAAATCTAAGTGTGTCCCTAATAATAAAGTTCGAAATCGAACTTTTATAACTTATAACGATCAACGATCGGCCTAATGAAGGTTCATGTTGCAATTTTATGGAAATCTGAGTACTATTACATGTAGCTGTTAAACAAAAAATCATGAAGCTGTTATTCAAACGCATTTTTTAATGAGAACTTTCCAAATTTAGATTTTATGACCAACAGATCCTTTACAAAGACATTTCCTCATAACATTTTGTGTTAAGTATATAAGAAATCCAGCTATATACAAAAGCATTAAAAAGGTAGAATTATTTTTTTTCGAAGCAGGTTTTTGATTCATAGCCTTAATCAGGTAAAAATCTTGACTTCCTGTATTGTTATAATTGTTCAATAAATACCACAGAAACCAGCAGCAATGCAAATATATTTTATATTTTGTATAACTGCAAGGGTATGAAACCTTCGGCAAGCCGAAGGTAGCCTTGCTTTCTTGTTATTTTATAGTGTGTTGCAAAATTCAAAATAAATTTTTAGTATATTTAAAGCCACTTAGAATCGAAAGAGACATTGAGCAGCAACACAAAAAACAAACGACAAATCTAATTAGATATGTTGAGATGTATTGTGAGGCAGCATATATGTATGTATGTATAGGCGTCTCTATCACACATGCATAATTTATAACTGCAAAAAAAAAGCAAAGGGCAACATCCAATAAGAATCGAGTGGAACTTGCATAGGCAAAACAAATTAGAGACGGAAAGAAATAAAAAGCAAGAACGCATTGTTCACATTTGGCACGTGTTTATCCGAAGAATTGTAGCGGGTATATCACAGTCGAGTCAGCTCGACTGTAGCATTTCCGACTTGTTTTTGCTTTTGCTTTATCCCTCTATCCATTAGAATGGCGATCATAAGTATTATATTGACGAGTATTTGCCTAATTGTAAAACTGTGTGAATTTCATTTTAAAAGATGCGCCCATGAAATTTTGCGACGTCGGGATAAAAATAATATGGCTCGCTCGTGTCCTGCGTGCAACAAACTTCTGAGCTCCCGTCTTCATCTCTGCGGAAGTGGAAGCGTTGTGGATAACGAGAACTTTGACGGGAGTAGCATTACTACTGTAACACTTAACGCTAACGGGCTTGCGTTAAATGGCGCCTTTTTGGCGCCCAAAACCGATTCGATGCTGCCCCTGCCTGTTGCTTTACCTCTAGCTACACGTACCTCAAACGACGAAAGAATCTTCTGCAATGGTCTTAAGAACAAGTCAATGCCCAGTATCGATAGCACGGCTCTGTTATTGGCAGCTAATGCAACATCGAAGTCGGTTTACCGCAGCAATTTGTCGCTCTCCTCACTCAGCATGCGCGCATCCAGCCTGACGATCGACAGTGGGCGCAACGTAACCTCTTCCGTCTGAGCTAAAGGGAAGTAAACTAACTCAATGTCTAACCTAAAACTAACATAGGAACCTGAAGAAGTATCTAATCACTCGGGGTTTATCCCTAACTTCATCTAAAAATTAGCTTACTGTCTATTCCTTTAAAACATCTTCGAATGGAAGTGTTTCCACGTATCGATTCAGTAATGTTTAACGATAGACGGATGTTGAAGCTCAGAGAATCCATTCATACGCACCACACTACTATTACAAACCTATTTTCCTGGCGATACGAAAATAGGCTTGTTCATTGCAAACTCCAATTCTAAAATGCTTATCACCAATCGGCAGTTGAATGTAAAACCGTTTGAGATATCTACATTAATGTTATAGGTATTGATTAAGATAATAGTCGTTAAGCGCATAGTTAAAAGTTCTCTTTAATGCACGAGACCCTATAATCAGAACTTCCAATAAAAGTTAAAAAAGCTCGAATTTTGATTAATTAGCGCTGGTTTAATGAATGGGCTTAGGATCATTTAAAATTAATATGTATGCAAATGTTTACTATACTTTACTGTTAAGAATAATGTAGATCGAACTGCACTTCGGTGTAGGTAAAATCAATCCTTGATCAAATCAATTTTATCTCCTGTAATATACATAGTTGTTAATAAATTCTGTTGATAAACTCTATATGCATTTGCTGAAATTATGCAACCAAAACAAATATGAAATAAAGTTGCCCATTGCAAATGATTTATAAATAGCGCTTGCGCGTTGGAACCCAAAATGTACAAAATGTAAATGTGTCAGCACTCGTTTAAAAAAAATTCAGAACTAATGTTGGAAGGGGTTGAAGTTCGAAGAGTGACAAAATCTATATACGTTTTAGGAATAAGTTCCTCGGTCTTAAATATTGGCTATTATTACAACATATTACAGCTTACAATTGAACAAATTTCAAAGAAATACGGCAACTCTAAGCAATCTATGAGGTTTCTTAGTTTAGGAGAGGATCAGAGAAAGTTAAAAACTGCTCGAATGATTTACAAATAATTAAAGTGGTAAACTAAGGTTGCCATATCTCGAAAACTTGGTGCAAATAAAGAGGTAATTACTTCTGTCCACCACCTAACTATCTTTGCGATATTTCGAACTAAGATCGACTTAGGCAAAGAGGGATGGAGTAAGTGGACATGTGGGACTGTCCTCTCGACTCGGAGACTCGACTCGGCTCAAGAGTGCTCAACTAATAAGAATAACGATAGGTGGCAACTCTGTAAAATAGCGATGGGGTGGTTGGTTTGGTTTGATGATGAGGCGGATTTAAGGGTGGAGGAAGCGCTTGCAGGAGAACAGCGCTGCTGGCAGTAGTTCAGCTTGAGCTGGTATGTACATGTGACTGGTTGTTCACTTTATTTCAGTTCAAATTGGATATATTTTGTGTGAGGCCGAAACTTGGCGAAACGTGCGGTCCCACGGTCATATGGTCATATAACAGCCTTTTATGTGCCTGCGTTCGCGTTTAATATTTTGCTAAAACAACGGCCTAGTGTAGTGCCTAATTAAAAAATTAAAAATAAGGAACTTTGATCTGAAGATTGTGAAATATAAAAAATAAATGCTTAGCTTACGGTTCTATGGCACTGTAACTTCCAGTTCTATTCGACAGGCGCAGACGCAAGCAAAAATGTAGACAACTATGCTGGGAAAACCTTAAGGTAAGGTAAATTTTAAATACGAGTATTGTACAAATAATATTAAATGGTGAAGAGCAACCCCCAAAGCAACCCCAATAACACCCATGTACATATATACCAATTAAACATGGTTGAGACTCAAATATAACGTGAAGCTTCCCAAAGTTTCAGTCGAGTTGCAATCAGGAAAGAAAATAAATTTATTTTCAATACCTAACTAGTGTTTATGCATGTGAGTGTGTGGTCTTTATGTAAACAGATGTATGTTTGTATGTATAAATATACTATAAATATGTGTGTATATACCAGGTGATATACTTCTACTACTACTACTACACACTCTTATGCGAATAAGTATGTACATGCAAGTATATTATTTGAAACCAACCCTTAAGACTTGGCGGCGATGGCAACGGACACGACAAAAACAAAACGCTACGAATTGCGGCTGCTGACAACAAATAAGAAATACTCACTTCCACGCATTCATATATACATAAATATACATATGTATGTATTATAATATATTAACATACATCTCGTTGTTCATATGTAATATTTTTAGCATATCTAGCGGGCCAGATAAGCAAGGCTATTGCGATTTGTTATTTTATAAAGGCAGGCTTTCTTTCTCTTTTCATTGCCTCGCTCTTTAGACCCAATTTTGTACCTTACTTAAAGCGGAGTGAAAAGGTTTCCGCTCTACTCTCGACTTGACAACGGCGGAAGAATTTGAAATTGTTTACCTAAAATTCTTGAGTTCCGCAAGGCCAAATGATAATAAACAATTTCTTAATGTTTACTGAATCTACTGCCAAGGGAATATTACATATAATTTTAACTAAAATATGTTTTAGTTAATATTATATGTCTTATTTATAATATATTTGTACATATTAGAGATCCTAATGCGATGTTTCTTAGGACCGCAAATATCATACGCATAAAGCACTAAAAATTGGTGTTCCAGTCGGTACTCGACGCTCTCCCGTTTTGTGGGGTATACTTATTGATAGGGCTTACACACCAACTCATTAAACTTAGAAGGCTACAAAAGAAACCTTATTTATTGAGGGTCCCTCTACATATTGTGTACTGATCCACTTATGAAAATGATTGGTTAATCATCCTACTTACTTTAGTTCACAGTCCAGCTAATTGCTGATCCGGATTCAAATCTAGAATCCAAAAAGTATTGGCGCCGAAGAGGTGGAATGGAATCATTAAACGATAACATCGATCAACAGGCACCGTTCGGTCAGCAGTTGGTTGACGAAACAGGTGAGATCATAGGACTTCAAAACAGAGCGGATGAGATTGAGCCCATTTGCGAAGGCGACGAGACTGGAATTAGCTTTGTGGAACGAACAGATGTGCAGGATGGCGCTTCACCGACGACGTCGTTTAACAGCACGTTGCAAACACTGATTGCCACAAGGGATGACAGCCGGATTCACGACGACGAAGAGTCAGAGTCTGTGGTCATGGTAATTGACGGCATGGACCACGGAATCCAGTCTATTCAAACAACGTATCAGATAGTGCCTCAACATTTACAGTTGCAGAGTGGCCGGAGTATGCCGCTGTCTCTGCTACCACTGCATCAAACACGTCATGAGCGCTTGGCCGAGGACAGCCCAGTCGATTTTGTAGGATCTGACATTAGTCTGGATAGTCTGACGGTAAGCACAGATTCACAAATTGTGGCAGTCAAACAGGAACAGAAGCTACTTATTGTGCGCACAGATGATGTTAGCGTAGGTACTGGCATTGACAATCGTACCGGAAATGGTAATGGAAATAAAAATGAGAGCATTATCCGTAGACGAGCTAGTCCACATATTAATCTCAGCATGTCGAGCATCCATGTTAACTCTATAGATGAGTTATCTTCCGATGGCGGTGTCGAAGAGGTTACGCTGAATCAACATCACCAACAGCTTATGGAGGTACACCACCATCATCACCAGCAGCAGTATAGCCACCGCCTTGTTAGTGCATCCCACTTGATCAATCGTCAGCAGCAGCATCATCGGCAACAACAGCAGCGAACTGTCCAGCTAGGGATGAACCATCATAGAGACGAACTATCAGTTATAGTCCAAGCAGATGAGGAAGACATCGATGAGGAGGAAGAGGATGATGAACAAGAGCATGACCACGACCGAGACCGTGACCGTCATGTCATTGGCGATCATGGTGGACATATGCTAAGTCCGACCTTGGAGCGGAGCACGTATCAGACGCTGACTTCGGTTAATACCCGAATATCTCCGGGCTTCAGTCCAACATCGTATGCTACTTTAACTCCTATCCAACCACTTCCGCCCATATCGACAATGTCTGATAAATTTGCATACGCAGGGGACCACATCTCCGGCAGCGTGAATGCATCCGTTAATGGGGAAGGGGTTACGCCGACCGACCGAATTATGAGCTGTGGAAACGGATCTAATCCAGTCGATGGATCCAGCAGTGATTGTGGCTCTTTTAACAACTTACCCAGTATTCCCCATCCTGGGTCTCTTAGTGGCCTAAGTTTGAGCGGATTAGGCAGTGGAGTTCAGTCACCTTATTCTTCCTACGACAAATTGCCTTCGATGATTTCAACTCCGCCTCACAACTACGCCAACTCCCCGTCTCACGATCTTTCTGGTATGGTTGGTTCATGCGAATTGCACACTCATAGCTCCTCGGTCCCTTCACCCATACCAGGACTGGTGTCTCCCCATTCACATTCACCTTCACTGCAAGTTAATATGGACATAAATGTGCATAAGTCAGATGCAGTTGACCAGGGAAATGCTCATGGTCTTGCACATAAACATGAACATAATCAAGCGCATGGGCATATTCAAAAGCATACACTTGAACAAGGACATGGAGAAGAACATCTACATGGGCATATACACGTGCAAGGACATGGACACATCCAGGACAGTCATGCCGGGCAGCAAGCACAAAAACATGTCATTAGTCTTTCGCAGTCAAGTACCATTGCCGATGGCGGTGTTGTCAGGGATTACGAATCGGCTTACGGCAGACACCAGCATGATCATGAGCTTATTATGTCCACATCCTCGTCGACCAATTCATCGGGCGGACGTAGCTCCCAGCTATGCCTGCAACACAGTCCAACGCTTAGTCCACACTCGGCTGTTTCATCTGGTTCTGTGATTTCAATGTCGTTACATTCGCCGGCGTCAATTGTCACCCTGCCGAACATGAACGGATCCGTAGCAAATCTTTCGGTTGACCTGCCCGTTGTTGTCTCACTTACTCCGACACCGCCACCTGGCAATAATGGCTCTATTACTATTGGCATTGGTGACATTGTGCAGCGTAATGAACAGGAGCAACAGCAGCCCCTGCTTCAGGCTGACGTTAAAGTTCACCCAGATGATTTAACTAGAAGCAGTCATAATGTCTTTAACACTACCCAGGAGCACCACCTCCATACTCATACGAATGGATTTCTCGGTGAACAGCAACAAACACAAACCAAGCTGGCAACACATTCCCCTAAATCTGTTTCAGGAACGACATCCGCAATTAGCACAGGGGCGGGAAATCGATCCGGTAGCAATGATATGGAGGAGATAAACACCAAAGAACTGGCGCAGCGTATTTCGGCAGAACTAAAGCGTTACAGCATTCCGCAGGCCATCTTTGCACAACGTGTACTCTGTCGATCGCAGGGCACACTCTCCGACCTGCTACGAAATCCGAAGCCATGGTCGAAGCTTAAATCAGGTCGCGAGACTTTTCGGCGCATGTTTAAATGGCTACAAGAGCCTGAGTTTCAACGCATGTCCGCTCTCCGTATGGCTGCCGCACAAATACCGCAGCGACCGGCAGGTTCAGTTACCTCCGGGGTATCTGGTGTTGTTACAGGAACGTCATCGACGGCAAATGCAGGTGTAAGCGGACTTTCGATTAGAACAACGTCTGCATCGCCGGCATCCGATATAGTTTTAGTAGACTCTATTGCAGACGACCCACATGCCTCCAGCTCAGTTCCAAATGGTAATAAGAAACCTTCGATTAAAATTCCTAATAATAGCTAATCGGTTCTCTCTATGCGCAGATATGCTGGGCACATCTACATCAGGCTTACCGAGAAACGATGGAGCTCTTCCAAGTGGAAGTTGCCGGCGCAAGGATGAGCCCCACATTGAACAAATGCCGCAGCCGAAAAAACCGCGTCTAGTCTTCACGGATTTGCAAAGACGAACTCTACAAGCAATTTTTAAGGTGAGCGATCCATCGGTCCAGCAGAATAATTGCTTATACCTTATTAATTCCATCATTAGGAAACGAAGAGGCCTTCAAAAGAGATGCAGGTCACCATTGCCCGTCAGCTGGGACTGGAGCCTACTACGGTGGGAAATTTCTTTATGAATGCGCGTCGCCGCTCTATGGATAAGTGGCGTGACGATGACACAAAAAATGTGCAACACATGTCCAGTCGGCAGCATTCTCATGGTATCATGCAGCAAGAAGAGTCTGAGGAGATGGAGCTGGAGTTGGAGGAGGGAAATATTGCAGAGCATGCTCAATACAGTGGAATGCACACGACGGCCATGTCACCTTTGGGCAATTTCGACGACGGAGCCGACATGGAATTGGCATTGGAGCACCATAATTTCTTGGTCGACGATCATGAAGGTGACGAGCACGACGATATGTTGTGACATAATGGCAATCTTAAGTCTCTCAAGCAGCAATTATTATCTCAGCAAAACATTTCATATACTCGCGCTCGAACGCATATCCGTACTAGCACTCATAATTGCAACAGAATCTTGAGCCGAAGCCGTAACCGCACTCGAACACGCAACCAAACAATGTACAACAAGCGGTCCAATTCTGAATGCGATGATGGCATGGACTCTGGCAGCTATACCAAACTACAAAAGGGTAAACATCGAAAGCCCGGCAACATGACAAGCATTTTGAGAACAAACTTCGTTCTCAAGCATGAGGAAATTGACAGCGACAGTTATCTTCGACTAAAGCAATTGGAATTGAAGTCGAATCCTCAACTACAATGCAGCGGAAGCGAGGCAAACGGATCTCATCAAAACCATGCTTTTGCACCGCTCGAATGGCCGTATGTTGCTTTCCAGCAATCGGACGTATCCGACGAAGAATGTATTGAATATCTGAACAGACGAACAGATGCAAGCAGCGATTTTAAAGACAGCTCTGACTCGATTAGGATAACGTCCATCCACTTCGGTTCAAAGTATTTTCAAGATCGGAGCACAAAAGTAAAGGAATCGTGGGTTCACTAATTTTGGTTTTATTCTAATTTGTCTGTTAGAATGGTTTTCGAACTTTTAGTTTCTATGCTTTTGAGTAACGGTGCTTTAACTATTGCACAATGATATCTGAAAATATTTGGTAATTGTCTGAAGTGCGAATTCCGGTGGCAGAGGAGAAAATGTTCAAACCATCAATTCTCACAGTTAGGAAATCGACAATGATGTTGATAATAACAGTTTAGTGATATATATAGAAAAACATAAATTAAAATTCTCAAAATGTATAATTAACCAAAATTAGAACTCCAAAATCTTTTCACATCTGCGTGTTGGTGCGAGTAATATGTATAGCTCGCCAGATAAGAGTGACGAGTAATATACTATTACATTTTCTCGTGTAACTAACTCAGATACTTATATTTGTTACCTTATGCATTAGATGAGGTTAAAATTCATCAGAATTTTGTTGACTGATTTTGTATTCCTACAGAGGATATTTTGGCCAGAGCTTTGCAACGTATATAAATAGACAGCTCCGAGCCCAAAAAGTATTTTTAATCTAAATTAGCAATAATAATAGCAGTAGAGCTGATCTATCTAAGTCAGTCCTTTTATCTGTTGCAAAGCAAACAGGTCTCTCAGCTCTTCAAGTTATATCACTTCGGCAATAACGTATAGCTGACATTAGAATAATCGGTTAAAATTATGGTTTTTGTTATCCACTTAACATAATTTAGATATTCCTTTTTATTTTTGTTTTATATTTTAAACCTTTTAAAGGAACCATTGGTGGAAAAATAACATTTCAAACACAATATCTACTTACATATAACCGCCAATTTTAATTCTAAACTAACTATCTTAATCAAAACTAAATAGAATTACATATAATTAGCATGGGAACCACCTTCGGCATATTGAAGGTAACCTCATTTCAACAAAAGTAGCATTTAGACAATTACCAGATATTTAATTTACATTTTCAGTGTCAAGCTTTTCAACTTTACTATGAGTGTTAATATTGTAATACCGATTGTTATTTTGTATTTATTAAATGACTATAAGTTGTTTATTTATTTATTTATTATTAATTGAACATTTCTTACCTTTTATTTGTTTTTATTTTTATTTTTAATCGGTTTTACTCACCCTAAACCTAACGCCTTCATTGCATATACATAAGTAGGGAAAACTGTTTTGGAGTGGCAATATACTTATTTACTAGATTGTTATAAAAACTAAGATATACAACACGCATTCACAACATTCATGTACATACATACTTACATAAACTGAGAGCGATTCACGAGGATCTCACAATAAGAAATTGTCAAAATGTAACTATCTAGTCAAATTTAAAAATAAACAAAACTACTTTATTATAAATAAATTTTAATGGTGCAAAGCATTTTAATATTGATCATATGTTTGCTAATAACTGTATGAAGTAGACCCCGTGATCGATTTATTATGAATTTAGGTGAAATAATTATTTATCTGAAGCTTATGTTTTCTATATTTTATTTTGAAATTTGTTAATTTTTCATGTATTTTGTTGTTGCAAATTTGTGTGGTGCTCTCGAAAGCATGCAACATTTTGTGACGTAACAGTGTCCTACAAGCCAATTTGATGAAAACGAAAGATTGCGACCATGAGAAATAATTAGCCGAAGGTTAAACATAGTTAAGAAAAACAAGTCGGAAAGGCTACAGTCGAGCTGACTCGACTGTGATATACCCGCTACAATTCTTCGGAAAAACACGTGTCAAATGTGAACAATGCGTTCTTGCTTTTTATTTTTTATTATTTATTGGATGTTGCCCTTTGCTTTTATTACTTTGCAGTTATAAATTATGCATGTGTGAAAGAGACGCCTATACATACATACATACATATATGTCGTTTGTTTTTTGTGTTGCTGCTCAATGTCTCTTTCGATTCTAAGTGGTTTTAAATATACTTAAAATTTATTTTGAATTTTGCAACACACTATAAAATAAAAAGAAATATAAGATACAAAAAAAATAAATATAAGTCGCCGCGGCACCCAGGAGTTGAACTCCGGACCTCTCGCTGAACAGTCAACTACCATCACCACTCGACCACTGCACTTCTTACGCAATGGCCGATAAAATTGCAATATGAATATTTTCGGTGCACATAATTAAAAAAAAAAGTTGCCTGCTGCTGGAGTTGAACTCAGGAACTAACATTAGGAAAAACCGACATAAGCACATGGCCACAGTGCAATACTATTTCTTGAATATCTTCCTTATTTATTATCTTATTTTTATCACATGTATAAAAAATGATTACTGTAGAGCTATATTTGCAGCTACAATCGACTTTTTTCGATTTAAGGGGGCGGATGGAGGCGTGGCAAAAATCCAAAATAAACTTGATCTGCGGGCAGAATTAACACATATTGTCCCCAAATTTGATAGCTCTAGCTCTTATAATAGCTGAGATCTAGGTTTTCAAACGGACAGACAGACGGACAGACGGACATGGCGTTCATGCTGATTCAGAATATATATGTATACTTTATGGGGTCGGAGACTTCTCCTTCTGCCTGTTACAAACATTTTCGATTGGCACAAAGCTATAATACCCTTATACTCTTCGAGTTGCGGGTATAAAAAAACGCTGGCGCGATCAGTCAGTAAAATACATTTCTCCCAATTGTGAAAATCCGTTTCAACATGTTCGCACACTTTTAAATCAAAACTGTTAATTCTGAAGATACTATTCTGTAACCTATTGCTTACTCGCTCTCACTCACACAAAAAGATACGTGCAAAAAGTAAGTTTGCTGCTCCTACTGAACATTTGTACTGAAACAGTTAACGTCAATAACTTTGGTCCGATCGGATTGTAATATGGAGGACAGGTCCATATGGTATTATCTAAGTGTGTTTATCTATGTGTATACCGAAGAAAGATTTGACTTCATTACCTCGAACCAAAGTTTACAACCAAAGTGTTTTTGAGTTTCTATTCTACCAAATATTCTATCAAAATCAAACTGTCAAGAAACACAGCTGATTAACAGATATACCGAAGCCAAGCATCTTAGCAAGGTCATAATACTGGTGATTTTACTTTTTAAGATTTGGTCACACAGATCGGAGTTATCAGAGGCTACATATCCTAAACTAAGCCAAATTAAAAATTTAATATTTTTTTTCGTCTTATTTCGTCGAGTTCTAAAAGTAGTATCCCCGAAAAAATAATCAATGTTTGGTTTAGTCAAAAAGAATTTATTAAATCTACAAGAATCTATTACGATCGGTTATATACTTCAGCTGTTCACGTTGGAAGGCGATTTGGAGGGAAAACAGAAGTTCAAATTGGAGTCATTTTTTGATTCTATTATAATGTATAAATTATAATACTTCATTAGTCCACTTCAAAACGAAATTAGATTCTGTTAATAATTTAGGACAACCTAAGTCAGAGAAATAGAAGCAAGCATTGTTCGGGAATAAAAATATTATTCATATATTTATTCAGTGAAAAGCAATACATTTTTTTTGGACTGAATATAAAAATTCATTTTATTTTAAATGTATAGCTTAGGCGGATTAAATTATCAATACTGATATATGTTTTTTTTATTATAATTTAAAAATATAAGTCTCTAAGGAGTTAGTAATTTTGTATCGCAAACTTGACCTAAACGAAAAGCTCCTTATATAAAAAATGTTTTTATAATTTATTACTCATTTTATTTAAAAGATTACTAGACAAGTTTTTCTGTAGGAAACGAATTTGAATTTGGTAACTGTCACATGTACTTAAAAGCAGAATAATACTAATATAAAATATACTGCGTTTATCTGTGGCAGAAGTGCGAGACAAATTCGTCAGTAATTTGTGGGCAAGCGCGCAAATGCGTGCATTTTTTCCTCCACACTATTTGACTATGAATTCAGTCGAAATGCGGGAAATGGTGGTTAAATTAGGTGGCAGCACCATTCGTAATATGTAAACAAACGTAGATAAAATCAAAATCAGTTGCGGCCATAAAATAAGCCCAGCGACATTGAAAATAATTTTGGATTTTTTGTTCTTTTGTCTTTTTTAACAGCTGACTACAAATAGTGGTGCGAGTCTACTAATATAAATATGTGAGTTCGTTTAACTTGCATAATCTGGGCTTACTTCATTTCACGCATAAATTCACAAGTCATGCATGTATAAACGCATATATAATTCAAGTAGCAGTGACTCGTTACAAAAGTGATTACTTTTGCCGACGTACTTTGCAGCGACATTTTATGGAATTGCATTTTAGTATTTTCCAACACACGTCTATGCTGTAGAAGAGCATGCCAAGTGGCTACAGGATTTGCTTTAATAATTAATACACAAAAAACAATCAGTTCGGTTCAATCCCTGTATATATCGTTATGTTATATCTGTGCGGAAGGATTTGCCAGTGCAGCTTTGGTTTACTGCATTAATGCCAAAACAATATTTTCGTTAATTGTGACATGCGTTAGTGTGTGTGGTTTTGTGTGTATACAGAAATTTTTTTGTTGTTTTGTTTGAGAAGTATTAGGTGTTTATACACAAATGCATACATACAATGTATACAAGCATGTGTGTGTAAATGTAAGTGCACCAGCAATTTGCTGCAGTTAAATGTGGAGCCCAGGACTTTTTCAAGAAGTACAATAGTACGAATAACTTATTTGCAATATAGTCGGAAGTGAAATAGATAATATAAAAGGAGCTTAAAGCTCCATCGAAATAAAATGGAAGCAGCATAAGACCTTTGTGATGCACTTGTGTTCTATGTAGGCTAATTGAGAATGCTGTCCACAACAACAGGAGGCGCTAGCCAATCAACAAATTCTGATACTGCAGAAGAAGTTACTACAATTGCAGTAGAAACCACGGCAGTGGAAAGTTCTAAAACGGTTAAGGTTCAGGTGAACAGAGAACCGTTTACCTCCCTATCCCCAGGTGAATTATGAAAATGTCATATAATCGCAAAAACAAAAATAAAGATAAACATTTTTTAGAGGACGTAAATAATCAGTCCAAAACTATGTTAGATGAAGTGGGTGGACATGCAAAAAACGCTACGTGCAGAAATAATAACAATAATAACAGCGGTAGCGGAAACCCCAATATTTCTAACACAAGCAATAGCAGTGGGGCATCGGCGGGAACAGAAGCTGGAGTCGGGACGGCATCAGGAGCAACTTCGTCGTCGGGAGCAGGCGGAGGAAGCGTTGTTTTACGACAGAACTCAACTTGTAGCATCAATTCGCCATCCACAAATGCACAAAATGGTAGTGATCACTCCAATTCAAATAGCAACAGTAGCAGCGTATCTGCCAGTCTCGGGCAGATCGTAGAAAGTGATCTAAATCCGGAGGAGCTGGCAAAAAAGAAGCAATTGGGAAATAGAGAAGACGACAGCGGTAATATTTATGAATACGAATTAATAATTTAATATAATTTTTTTTGATTACTCATGAGCTGAATAAATTAAAATGTGTGTGATTTATATTTTATAGCTATGTTGTCTAAGAAGCAGTCAACAGGCCCTGGAATTGCCTCGTTAGACAAAGAAAGTCAAAACAACACACCTGCCTGCAACATAAAAGGTAACTTGACAAGTATCACAACAGGTGTTACTTCAACTACTATAAAGGAAGAGCCCGCCGATATATTGGGTCTAGTGAATATGAAAAAGGAAGACAACTTTTCCCCAAGTATGTCTCCCGTCGGATTTGGGTCTCTTGGATCCATTGGCGTTACCGAACGGTCTGTGACGCCCGGTAGGTCAAACATTTACCTCTTTTTTTTTACTATTAATAAAGAAAATTGTTATTGTTATGGGTCTAGTTAAAATGGACATCAATGTAAATAGCACGAAAGCAGCAACATCAATAAGCCTTAACAACGATGACTGTAACTTACTTGGAAATACATTGGATACTGATCGAATAAGCGAAGCATCGCCTTCATCGAGTGGGAATGCAATTAGTGGTTCCAATGGTCCCGGGCACAGTCATGGACACTGCGTATCACTTGGTGTCAATTCTTCGCCCAGCAGCGGACCAGGAAATTTCATTAATAACAATACCCTTGGTAGTTGTTTGGATTATATGCAACAGCAGAATCATATATTTGTCTTCTCTACACAACTGGCAAACAAAGGAGCAGAGTCGGTTTTGAGTGGACAGTTTCAAACCATCATTGCTTATCACTGCACACAGCCTGCGACAAAAAGTTTTCTTGAGGATTTCTTTATGAAGAATCCAATGAAAATGAACAAAATACAGCGTCAAAATTCTTTGGGATTAGGAATGCCGGTTCCTGCGGTTAGCCAGACATGGCATAATTTAAATGCATCCCAGCCCAACAATACAAATCTGAACACAAATTTAGGGAAATCACTTCAACCGCAGCAGAAACTGAGCGCAGCTGGAGCTAAAGCGCACTTCAACAACCAGGCTGACAATGGCAATAAGCGAACTAGTTTCCCTGATAATTCCCCAGCTAGTTCACTAGTAAATGAGGGCGATTTAATGTGCTGGGAGACGGGAAACCAGTCAAACGCCAACGTGAACAGAAACCACCTTGAGGGTGCGACGGATTCGCAAGCGTTGAAATTGATGGAAAGCGTTGACAGTGTAGTTAGTGGATTGGTCAAGTGTAACACTGAATTAAGTAGTGATAACAACATAATATCTTTACAAGGTGTTAAAGTGCCAGATGAGAACCTCACGCCACAGCAACGTCAGCATAGAGAAGAACAATTGGCGAAAATTAAAAAAATGAATCAGTTTTTGTTTCCGGAAAACGATAAGCTGACTAATTCAGATGGGCCGATGAGCAATATGTTGATGAACATGTCAGGGCCAGCGAATAGCCAACTGCGCCAGATGCAGGCGCAAGTGCAATCTGCACAAAAACCAGAACACGTACAGGGTCAGTTGGGCGATGATACTTTAATGCCAATCCCGTTATCACTTTCTGGTGATGTCATTGGCGAAATGGGAGCCATAATCTCGTGCAATAGCGGTCCAAAGGGCAATGTACAAACAACAATAGCCTCATCAGGAGCTTCGACTGTCAGTTCCGTTCCCGGATGTGGAATTGCACCTGTTCCTGGATCAGGGCTAGGACCTAATATGGGAACAGGTCCAGCAAATGGAAATAGATCTGGAAATGGAACAGGACCTGGAAATGGACCAGTTCCTGGACCAACTTCTGCATCTGGATCTGGGTCTGCACCTGCACCTGCAACTGGGCCTGTACCTGCATCTACAACGGGAACTGGGTCTGGACAAGGACATGGACTTAGTACTGGACAAGGACATGGACCTAGTACTGGACAAGGACATGGACCTAGTACTGGACAAGGACATGGACCTAGTACTGGACAAGGACATGGACCTGGACCAAGTCCTGGATCAGGACCTAGTCCTGGTCCTGGTCCTACAGGAATTCAGTGCTCTGGAGCGTCAAATACATCAGGTATTCAGTGCTCTGGAGCGTCAAATACATCAGGTTTGACTGCCAATTCTCCGGAAATTGGAGCGTCATTTGGCAATGCAAACTGCGGTTTGGTGGCTGTTGGTACTGACAAGGGAGCCATGACTAACCAAGAAGGTATACCCATGTCCCAAGGTGGAATGACCCAAGCTGAATGGACCAAAATACACCAACAATTTTATGAAGAGCGGTTAAAAGGTGGAAAAGTACTTAACCGACCATCAGGAATTGCAGGACCTATTTCAAGTCAGATTACAGTTGGCCAGGGTTCCGGTTCAGTAATTCAGCAAACGCCTGTAAGTGGTGTCAGCGGCGTTCCCATTGCAAACTCATCTAACCCATCAATTCGTAATAACGTTCAGGGCCCTCCGCCTCCGTATCACCCAACACAACGTTCTGCCTCTGTCCCAATAGCTACGCAATCACCAAATCCTTCGAGTCCAAATAACCTTTCCCTTCCTTCTCCCCGTACTGCTGGAGCTCTTGGACTGCCGTCAAATTCACCAAGTATGGAATTACCAGCAACAAGCACTTCAGGCAACACTTCTACGAGTGTAGGAGGAACGAATTCAAAGAACTGTTTTCAGATCGATAATGGCTCGCCTTCAAGTCGCCATCGGGGCAACTCCACGAATGTGATTAATCATCAGCTGAACAGCAACCCCAGTACACCGTTATCTCATATTTCGCCTAAGGACCTAGAATCGTTCAATTCCACACCAATTGCCGGTAAGTTTTCATTAATTACACAGCCTCACAAAAAAAAAAAATTGTCATGATCTGGGTATGCGGCATATGCAGTTTAATGTATTGTGGGTCGCTGGATCTGAATCCGGAGTCTGAAATTTGCCATCACGTCTGGATTTCAACATAACCTTACAAATTTGAAAAATTTGTTAAATCACCCCAAAGCATAGAATTCTGTTTTGGTCATGCGATATATGTTTTCTCATGTATTTTGACCTTATATCCTTCTATCCGATTCTGCAATTAAAATTGATCCTGCATGTCAAATTTTCGACTTAACCTCAAAAAACATGAAAAATCTTCAAAGCTCCAAAAAATAATGACGACCATAATATATGTTTTTGTATGTATTTGGATCTTCTTAACCCGAATCCGAATCCAAAACATGTAACTGCATATGCCACATACCCAGATCATGTCATTTTTTTTATTTTGTGGGGCTGTATTATTTGTATTATTCATATAATATTACTAAAAGGACACGCCAAGTTAAAACATTTATAATTTTGTTCGTTTGTCAGCCATAGTACTCTTTATAAGTTAAATTATTTCCTACATTTTATTTATTTGTTCGATTTCAATCAAAATAAATTACTAATGATTTACTATGGAATTACAATAATTAACAGCTGAATTGAAATGTACTCGGCCAAGTCCTCAGCGTCTTCGGTCGCCTGGCAACGGTGTTAGCAATCCAAGTTCTGGAAATCATCTGAACGAACCAAATAATATGGACTCAAGGTTCCCTGTATCTAGTCCTGGGCTAAACCATAATTTCAATACACATGCACACTTGCAAAACAATCCAAATACTGCCATGAATGCGTACAAAGGACCCAGCGCTAATAATCCCCTCGAAGTTAATGTAAATCACAATTATTATTTTCTATTCTTGCTGACATTAAATGTAAAATTATTGTTTTTTTCGTGTAGCGCCAAAATTGTGGACCTGGCGGTCCAGGTCCTGTACAATTTGTCCGCCGCTCCGATAATATGCCGCTTAATCCAAACAGCAGCAATCGAGCTTCTCAAAATAAAATGACGCAAAACTTTGATCCAATATCGTCCCTGGCGCAAATGTCACAACAACTGACTAGTTGTGTATCTAACGTGGGTAGTCCCGCCGGCGGGATGAATATGATCGGCCAAGTCTCGGTTGATATGAATATCGAGCATACGGGCATTGTACCAAGCTTAGACTCTACAGGAATGGATCAAATGAATCATGGAAATTTAGGCAATGTACCTGGCAATTGTCATTCTATTAACCCAATCATGAATACGATGGGTCAGCGCATGTTAAGTCCTAAGATTTGTGGTCTGGGCTCTGGTCCCAACGGAGTAGTGCGTGATGGTTCTAATTCTGTGCCTGCTCCGGGCTTTCATGGGATGTTGACACCGGGAACACGAATGATGGGTCGCATGCCCATTAATTTCGGCCAAAACTTTAGCCCGAATATCCAGGTGAAAGCCAGCACACCAAACACAATACAATATATGCCAGTGCGGTCTCAAAATAACAACATCAACAGTAGCAATAACAACGGTGGGAATATTCGGATGCCACCTAGCATAGAATTCCTGCAGCGCTACGCTAACCCACAGTTGGCAAGTAGTGGTGGTGGTGGACCTCCGATTGGTCATACTATCCCTAACGATGGTGGATCTATAATGATTGGACCTGGACCATTAAATTTAAACTCTTCCAGTGAACAGCAACAACAACAGCAAATTCAAAGCAAAATGGGAAATAATCCAAGCAGCAATGCTAATGGTATAGGCATGAATTTTTTTCAAAACTGTAATCAAATACCTGTCCTTGATGACGACAGTCCAATAACAGGTGGAGGCCTTACCGGCCATGAGATAGGACTTTCACAAGGACCAATGATTCGTGGAATGCGACCGCATGGTATACGACAGCATAGCGGACTAGGTTCACGGATGCAAGCACCTGGTGCAAACATTGGAAATCGGCAGCATGGCCAATTTAACGTCTCGCCTGACGGCATGGATTGCAACGATCCGACAGTTATTTTTAACAATGCAGGATCTTGTAATAGTACTTCTGGCATGTTCGCTGGATCCCAACAAGGGCAGGGATCGAAGCCACATCTTCATAAAGCTATGCCTTCTAATATGTGCCATACTCAAGTCGGCCCTAACATTGGCATGCAAGGCCCGGCTCCGGTCCAAGTGCAAGGTCAAGGTCACACAGTCATGGGTGGTGGACATAACAACAGTAATCTCCTATCAGTTGGAGGGAATAGTGGAGCCTCCGGCGGGGGTCCAAACGTCGGTGTTAACTTTGTTGGGCCTTCATCAAACGACCTAAAGTATGCTCAACAGTACCATAGTTTTCAGCAGCAGCTTTATGCTACTAACACGAGAAGCCAGCAGCACCAGCTTCAACAACAGGGTGGTACTAACATGATCGCCATGCCACCGAATCCTACATTCTTTGTGAATAAATAAACAAGTATCGATTCTTTAAACTGAATCATTGGCATACTGTCTACAATCAGCTCACGATTTCAATTAACAGCAAGTATAAGCAGATTTCTTCTGGCATTCTCTAAAAAGTGTAATTAGCTTATTATCGTAGTTATTTTAAGAAAAGAGAGCCCAAGAAATGTACCGTTGTGTACTTCTGTTTTAAATTTAAAAACTTAACCGTATCATGCAAACGAGAGAATGAGAGAGTGAGCGAGAGGGATATGAAACATGAAAAAGAGGATCGTAGGCTATATATATATAAAAAAAAGTAAAATTAATTCAGATATACTGCAGATCATTAATATTTATGTTCGCTGTACTCTGTATTAAATGCAATTAAGCAAGTGTATGTAAAATAATAATAATTTGTAAACCTACGACTTATACTTGATTATTATTAATCTTAAGTCAACTAAGTATACAAGCGTGTAAATTCTTCCATAAAATATTAAAAATTAATGCAACAACGACAAAGTTATATCTAATTTATCACCGGTAGCTGCTAACAAAAGCTTTGCTAGTTATTTTATGTTTTATTCTTTTGAAAGTTATCATTACCAAAATCAAATTCGTTCAGCCCTTTCTGTCTGAGCAGTATCCATGGAATCAGCTATTATAGGAGCTTGAAGTACCAATTGATTGATTATTTTTCGACCATTGAAAATTGCCAAGTGTATCTAACCCGAGAATAGATACCGACCCAACGGTTCTTTTGCGCTTTGGACTAATGATATACATCGAGCATTGAAAATTTATTTCACATGCAGAAAGGCGTGTTAAAACCAGTGTATTCTTGTTCAGGGCCTATAGCCGCGTCGAATGTGCGTCCGACTCTAACTCAGCTATTAATAAATCTAGAGATACCAAATTTGAAGGTGTATAATATAGGTAGATCGATATCAACTTATTATGATTTTTGCCCCTACAATCGGTTATTTACAAAGTATTTACAATCCAAAACAAATATATTATTTTGGTTATCGTTTTCAGTTCTAATGTACGAGCTGTGCTGCCATAAAGCTCTTGAGAACAGTTGATCGCAGGATGAATATACGCATACGCCATTCTTGATCAGGTAAACTTGCTGAGACGATTTAGCCGTGTGTGTCTGTATGAGCGAATGATTTCCAGCTATTAAGAAAGCCACAGAAAGCACATATATGTTATTTTGATTTCATATGTCATTTTTAGCAAAGTTTTAAAATCTAAAATTTCTGTATGAACCTATCCTATAATTTGCAATCCGATGGGATAATAAACATCGAAGTTAACGTTTTTGATTACTCTGTAAAGACAGCATATTTACATGCTCGCTGCAAGTATGTAAGGCAGTCGACTGCCAAACCAATAGTCCGAGGTTCGAAACTCGGGAAGGGAAGTTTTCAGTTATTATTTTCATACCCTTCGGCCATTGCAAATGGTCAAAAAGGATATACTTACGTTGTGCAAAACTATGAAACAGGCATAGGAAGGCGTGGCAAATTGAGCCATATCCGTCCGTCAGTTTGTCCGTTTGAGCTAACGGATCTCATCTAAAAGCTAGACACGCCAAATTTGGCTGCCCGCTGCTTTGAGTAGTGGACGTCGAGGTTGACTTTTTTGTCTCTGTGTGAGTGAGAACGAGTACGCAAAAGGAGGCTAAATAATATGTGCAGAATTTTCTGATTGAAATTAAATGGTTACATGTTTGTAACGGATTTTCAAAATTGGGCGAAGGGTATCCTACAGTCGGGCGCGCTCGACTGAGTGCCTGCCCACTGGCTTGTAGTAGTCACTACTACTGGTTAGTAGTAGTAACAGGCAGAAGGAGACATCTCCGACCCCATAAAGTATATATATTCCAAATCAGCATAATAAGCCATGTCGATATAACCATGTCCGTCTGTCTATCTGCCCGTCCGTATGAAAACCTAGATACCAGTTTTTTTAAGAGCTAGAGCTACCAAATTTGGTGACAATATGTGTTAATACTGCACGCAAATCAAGTTTATTTTGGATTTTCGGCACGCCTGCATCCGCCCTCATAACTAGAAAAAATCGATTGTAGCTGCAAATGCAGCTCTACAGCTCTTATACATGTGATAAAAACCACCATGCGGGCGTTTTGCGAATGTTTCGATAAGATCGGCTGATAAATAAGGAAGATATTCAGGAAATAGTAGTGCCTTAGACTTTGTGTTTATGTCGGTTTTTTCTAATTCCTCAATCGAGACCCGAGTTCAACTCCAGCAGCAGGCAACTTTTTTTTTCTAATTATGTGCACCGAAAATATTCATAATGCAATTTTATCGGTTATTGCGTAAGAAATGCAGTGGCCGAGTGGTGATGGTAGTTGACTGTTAAGCGAGAAGTCCAGTTAGGCGTGACAACTTCTTTGTATGCCCGGAACAAAAATATTAAAAACAAGTCGGAAAGGCTACAGTCGAGCTGACTCGACTGTGATATACCCGCTACAATTCTTCGGAAAAACACGTGCCAAATGTGAACAATGCGTTCTTGCTTTTTATTTCTTTCCGTCTCTAATTTGTTTTGCCTATGCAACTTCCACTCGATTCTTATTGGATGTTCCCCTTTGCTTTTATTACTTTGCAGTTATAAATTATGCATGTGAGATAGAGACGCCTATACATATATACATATATGCTGCCTCACAATACATCTCAACATATCTAATTAGATTTGTCGTTTGTTTTTTGTGTTGCTGCTCAATGTCTCTTTCGATTCTAAGTGGCTTTAAATATACTAAAAATTTATTTTGAATTTTGCAACACACTATAAAATAAAAAGAAATATAAGATACAAAAAAAATAAATATAAGTCGCCGCGGCACCCAGGAGTTGAACTCCGGACCTCTCGCTTAACAGTCAACTACCATCACCACTCGACCATTGCATTTCTTACGCGATAACCGATAAAATTGCACTATGAATATTTTCGGTGCACATAATTAAAAAAAAGTTTCCACATAATTAAAAAAAGTTGTCTGCTGCTGGAGTTAAACTCGGGTACTGACATAAGGAAAAACCGACATAAGCACATGGCCACAGTGCAATACTATTTCTTGAATATCTTCCTTATTTATCAGCCGATCTTATTGAAACTTTGCCAACACGCCCACATGGGCGATGATTGCTGTAGAGCTATATTTGCAGCTACAATCGACTTTTTTTCGATTTATGGGGGCGGATGGAGGCGTGGAAAAAATCCAAAATAAACTTGATCTGCGTGCAGAATTAACACATATTGTCTCCAAATTTGGTAGCTCTAGCTCTTATAATAGCTGAGATCTAGGTTTTCATACGGACGGACAGACAGACAGACGGACAGACGGACATGGCTATATCGACTCGGCTGTTCATGCTGATTCAGAATAGGTCGGCCTGTTACAAACATTTTCGGTTGGCACAAAGTTATAATACCCTTATACTCTTCGAGTAGCGGGTATAAATATAAGATACGAAAAAAAAATAAATATAAGTCGGTCGCTGCCCCCAGGAGTTGAACTCCGACCTCTCGCTTAACAGTCAGTTACCATCACCAATCGGCCACTGCACTTCTTACGCAATGACCGATAAAATTGCATTATGAATATTTTCGGTGCACATAATTAAAAAAAAAAGTTGCCTGCTGCTGTATGATGTACATGTGTAATATAAATTAATATGGCTTCGACCAAAAAAAAAAAAACAACAACGGAACAAAATAAAACAAATTTATTTGTTGGGCCCATGTGGAATCGAGCCATCGATCTCCAAAAATAAAATCTCTACTAGCAGCCACTACTTCCACTGTGCCATCACCGCACTGACACCACTGACGCTGAGAACTAGGTTTTCATACGGACAGACAGACGGACATGGTTATATCGACACGGCTTATTATGCTGATTCAGAATATATATACTTTATGGGGTCGGAGATTTCTCCTTCTGCCTGTTACAAACATTTTCGGTTGGCACAAAGCTATAATACCCTTATACTCTTCGAGTAGCGGGTATAAAAATAGAAAATTAACTCATTGACTCATTGCAGGTCTCGGTTCCTTAAGAACCCTAAACAGTTTTATAGTTTTGTTAACATTAAGCTCAAAATTTTCGGTCCAATTCTGAACGAAAGTTTACTTGTTAAGAATCTTCATTTGGTTAAGCCAGTTTTTCACCGATTCATCTTTTGTTCTTATTTGGTAGGAATCTCTCATCATCCCCTTGCAGTAAGTCTGATTCCAGCAAATATAGAGGTATTTCTAAATTGTCGGTTATACCTAAACTCTTCGAGAATGTTTTAACTCTTCACTTGCAACATTTTTGTAGATCCGTCATATCGCCTTCTCATCACGGATTTATGAAACATCGTTCAACTAAGACAAATTTGCTTGAGCTAACACTATTTTTTATACAAGGCTTTCAGGAAAATCTTAAAACTGATTTTATTATACCCTTTGACCATTGAAAATTGGTATGTAATAGGTGGTAGAATAACTTGTGCAGAACTATTTGTTTGAAATTATAAGTGTGGTTACAACGGAATTTTTGTAACGGAATTTCAAAATTAGACTAAGGGTATCTTACTGTCGGACGAGCTCGACTGTAGCCGTACCGTCCTGATTTCATTAAAGGATTTAACTCAGTTATTCATTCCCTTCTCGCACATAAAATCAGCCTCCTAGGCTTCTCAATGACCTTTCTTTGGCCATAGAAAAAATTACCCTAGTTACCTTGAGGTTGTGTGGACCAAAACTAAAATTTCTAATCATATTTCCCATATGGTCAATAAAGTCATGGGTGTGCTTGACTTTATTAAGAGATGGTCTAAGGCCCAATTCTGGAATGCGTGTAGTGTCCTTAGTACACTAGAACCATGCTAGGTGTAGTATTTATTAATATCCTCACCCATGTCGCTTGCTAACGTGGTTAGCCAGTTACACTTCTATGTCCCTTGCAGATTAGCCCGTAATTACTTACTTCCTAGTTGTAGATCGAGCTGTGCCCTTCCCGATTCGTGTTGGGTGTTGTTTCTAACACTTGTTTACTTAACTTGTTGCATGCCAAAAATCTGAAATCCTGTCTTACCTATTTAGAAATTAAGTAATCTCTTCTCGCAATTGTGTCTTATCTATAAATGTACTTGCATGATTAAAAAAGGAATAATCGGTAAAGACCATAACAAACGCTGCAAGGGTATAAAGCCTTCTTCCTGTCTATTATTGTTTATTTTAACAATTTGCAAAAGTTGCATGTATTTTGTTGTTATATATCAGAGTAAAACGTCAATATTTTGCACACAGGTCATACAACCGATGTATTTCGAACGAATTTTTATCGACTGCTGCTCGTATCGAACATTTGTACTGAAAACGTTAGCTTGAATAACTTCTGTGTTATTGGAATAATCGTTATCTGCTTATCATATATATAACCTTCATGCGAAATTTATAATAGCTTTGATCTTTGCGTTCACACAGACAGCAGACGGACATTGCTCAATCAACTCAATCGACTCTGCTAGTGTTCATGAGCAAGAATATATATACTGTTACATACATTTACATAAAGTTAATAAACCCTTTTTGAAGGGTATAAAAACTACGCCTTATTGAAAGCCTCTGCGACATGGCCCCAGGGCCGGGTTAAGAATTCGAATCTTTTTTCATAAATCACATCTATACATGATTTTCACAAGCTACTTGCATATTATAAATTGTTATAAATTCTAATTCAATACATTAATAAAATTGAAAAAAGCATTAAGAAACAGCCATCATATTTGAAGACCATCTTAAGACAGTATCCATTCTAAATTGCTTTTAAATGATAACAGATATATAACTTGAATGTAAAATAGTTGTTCAGCATGGGGTGGAATGCTATATAACAGCCCCACCAGACCAATGTTTTTATGGACCCTGAATATCGCAAGCTTTATTTTCCATATTTATTCGGTCATTTAAAATGGTTTAGAAACAAAATACGCATATTTTGCACTAGACAAGTCGATTAGGCTATGTTCGTCTGCCATTCCGCATCCTTGATTACACAGATCTCGGCAACAATACGAGCTAGAAACTCCAAGTTTGGCTCGTTGGTTATTTTATCAAATATTTTTTTTTATTTATTTATTTATTTATCAAATTTGATATAGCACAAAAGTCGGTAAATGCCGATTCCTCCTTTTTTGTTTACAATTGCCGTTCCATTCGATCTGAGTTGATTGGGCTACCGTTTTTATAATATATTTTTTTTTTTTTTTTTTTTTTTAAAAATTTTTTAAGAAGAGAAAAAGAAAACCTTTCAAATAAATTAAATTTATTTTTTTATTTATAAAAAAGGCGAGATTGGTTTTGTTTTTTTTTTTTTTTTTTTTTTTCTTTTTTTTTTTTTTTTTTTTTTTTTTTTTTTTTTTTTTTTTTTTTTTTTTTTATTTTTTTTTTTATATTTTTAATTTTTTTATTTTTAAATTTTTTTTTTTTTTTTTTTTTTTTTTTTTTTTTTTTTTTTTTTTTTTTTTTTTTTTTTTTTTTTTTTCCCCCCCCCCCCCAAAAAAAAAAATTTTTTTTTTTAAATTTTTTATTTTTAATTTTTTTTTTTTTTTTTTTTTTTTTTTAAAAAAATCATTATTTGGGGGGTTTTGTTTTTTTTTAAAAGTTTTTATAAGTTTAGTTGGTAATTTTTTTTTTTTTTTTTTTTTTTTTTTTTTTTTTTTTTTTTTTTTTTTTTTTTTTTTTTTTTATTTTTTTTAAACAAAAAAAAAAAAATTTTTTTTTTTTTTTTTTTTTTTTTTTTTTTTTTTTTTTTTTTTTTTTTTTTTTTTTTTTTTTTTTTTTTTTTTTTTTTTTTTTTTTTTTTTTTTTTTTTTTTTTTTTTTTGGGGTTGGGGGGTGGTTGTGGTTTTTTTTTTTTTTTGGGGGGGGGGGGTGGTGTTTTTTTTGGGTGGTGGGGGTTTTTTTTTTTTTTTTTTTTTTTTTTTTTTTTTTTTTTTTTTTTTTTTTTTTTTTTTTTTTAAAAATTTTTTTTTTTTTTTTTATTTATATATATTTAAAAGGGAAGGAGGGGAGAAAAAAAAAAAAAAAAAAAAAAAAAAAATTTTTTTTTTTTTTTGTTGGGGGTTTTGGGGGGGGTTTTTTTTTTTTTTTTTTTTTTGTTTTTTTTAAAAAATTTTTAAATTTTAAATTTGAAAAAAAAAAAAGGGGGGGGGGAAAAAAAAAAAAAGGGGGGGGTGTTTTGGGGAAAAAAAAAAAAGGGGGGGGAAAAAAAAAAAAAAAGAAAGGGTTTTTTTTTTTTTTTGGGTTTTTTTTTTTGGAATTGTTGTGGGGGTTTTTTAAAGTTGGGGTCGGCTCGACTGTAGCCTTTCCGACTTGTTATAGTTCCGATTAGCGTTGCCTGCGCCCTGTGCTCATGCTTTAGTTTCCTCCGCCTGCCCTCAGTTGATTAGTTCGAGAGTGAGAAAACAGTAGGCGCAGAAGACCCTATTGTTTCAGTACTTCTGCAAACGTTCGATTAAAACAGGGAGAGGGGTATCCTAGTCGGGAGCGCACGACTATATTCCCCCTGTACTTCGTACTACTAAGCGGCTACACTATTCACATGTTTTGCAATGTAATTCGTAAAGTTCAGCCATATTCCCCATATTGCATAGAGATTCGCATTACCAATAATCCAGTTTGACCTTTTGGCCTTTTAAGAGTAGTAATGTTCTTACACTGAGCGTAGTAGTGCTCCATCAGAGTGTCGAGCGCGGAATGAACCTGGTCGCGTTCTTGGCAAGTCACACACACAATCCCAGTAGAGAAAACTTCGACTCACAATACATTTACGTATGTGATGAGTACACAAGCACATGTGTGTGCTTGTGCATATGTTCTTACACAGAGTAACGTACGATAAGCCAACCCGACTGGTTTGACTGGTTTCCTATCGGGTTAGCTCGGCTGAGCACCAAAACCGAGCTCGGAAATAGCCCTGATCTCTCTCGGTTTGAAGGCCGACGCTATGCAAATGCATGTGCGTGCCCGCAACTGACCTATAGAAGAGGAAAGCAGGACAGTTTCGCACACAACCCCCTTGGCAGTCCACGTGTCCGCTGGGCCTTGGCCTTAGGTAAAGAGGTAAATAAATTTAAATACTTGCCGCGGCAGCTTTTACTTTATTTGAGCTGATGTCCTGCCACTGTCCTATCCCTCTCCCAGTCTCCGTCCCTGTTCCTGTTTTTGCTTCTGCATTAGAGCCAAATGCGATGACAGTGAGCGAAGGGATGCGTGAGAAAACCAGTTTCCCAACTGCCGCCCAGTAAGTTGGAAATGTCCGGTTTGGTCACCAGCTGCTACCACTGCCGCTAAACACAGTCCCGCTCCCCTAATGGCAACACAATCCGTGATCAGGCTTTGCAAAAGGGTTTAAGTGTGAACGTCTTGAGCTATCCGAGTGCCCCTAGCCTCTAGCATCTTGCGGTCTGCTGGTGGAGGGTCTGTCCGACCTGGTGCTAATTTGCATATTCGTACGCAGATTCAGCGTCGGACCTTCAAATACATATTTTCTTATAGCAGATATCAGTTTTCTAAATTTGATTCCAGGTAACACTTTCTATTTATCACTCAAACAAATTACACAAATATATCAAGCCCCATATGCTACTTGGCTACCTTTCACCTCTGATGTTCCCTTTTTCCCCCAATGTCCACAAAATCAATAAATCGCTGTACTTTATATTCTTGTTTTTATAAGCGATGAGCATAAGACTTAGTTTTTTCAACGCAACTGTACTCAGTCGCATCACCACACTCGTTAGATTCGTGCGCGCCAATGTCCCATTCCCATTCCCATTCCCGTTCCCGTTGCCCGAGTTCTCCACCCAAAATACTCTCGCTCGGTCCACCCCCAGACTCAGCATCGCCATCATCGTCGTCGTCGCCATCGCCATCGTCTCGCACTCGCCTACGCCTTTTTCGTCGCCTTCCAAGCACAGAGCAAGCGGGTGATTTAAAAATTTAATGCCCCGCGGCTATTAATGGTGGAAAATGCTTGCTTGTATAATAAAACAAAACGGCAAAGCGTTGTGGGGGGTGGTAGAAAGTGGTGGACGATATGCGCAGGACAACCATCGAAACGACCGTCTCTGCTGTCCCATCCCATCCCATCCCGTCCTTTCAGAAATTGTAACGTACAAAACGAAAAGCAGGGAGGCGAAAGAAAAGAAGAAATAAATATGGCGCGTGTTTTGCAAAATAAGAAATTTTAAATTCAAATATTGACGATGACGGCGACTACGACGTCGACGAGCGAGTGTCCTCTGCCCTTCCTTCAGGGGCCGAAACCTTCTTCGGCGTTCGGCACTCGGCCGTTAGGCAGAGAAAGGCCAATTTTTCTTTGGCTTCGTTGCTTGCTAGCCTGTCATCGTTATTCCTTATTTTTTTGCTGTCGACGCCAGGACATGCCTTCGACCTGCGTAGTGGGTGCTGTGCAGAACGGGGGAGAATCAAGTTGAATTGTGCCTTGAATCTTCAACCTGGTATGAAACTCTGTCGACGCTGGTGGTTACTTTTGTTATTTATTCAAATTCTTTTCCTCTTTTTTTATAACGAGTACTAATGGTACATTGGAAACGAAGTATTTCGAAAATGGAAATTGTTTTAGCTGGCCGTACATAAAGCTTATAATAAAGAGTAGGCGACATTGCGATCTGAAGCTGTATTAAATTTACGTTCTACTCTATTATTTCATAAGCAATCGTATTTTTATTTAAATCATATTTATAAAATGATTGATTGTCCCAAATTAAATTGTACTGTACTCATCGCCCTCATTGTGCAAGCACCTTCTTGCTAGTTTGTCAGTACATCTACAAACTGGAATGTACTAGGAAAGAACGATATCTTTTACCTGAAATGGCAACAGGGAGTTAGGAGTAGGGACATTCAAATCTGTCAATTGGATTAAACGGACAGAATGGTCAAATGGTACTGCCTACGGCTGTCGAGGCCCTTTTTAAGTTGCTATAACCGCAGGAGGTATTGCAGATAATGAATGCTCTAAGTGTCCTCTTAGAGTTTTTACGGGCTACTCGAGGGCCACATCAGGCTTGGGGCCTGCATCAACAAGCGAGGAAGAGATTGTATAGTGGGTCGTGAAACCGAAGCACATACTTACAGATTGCTCGACCTTAGCCCGTCAAGATGTGCAAGAACCTTCTTGGAGTTAAGATAAGGGCAACCTTGGGACAATCAATCAATTTATAAATATGATTTCAAGAAAAACAAGAAAGCAATGCTACCTTCGGCTTGCCGAAGGATTCATACCCTTGCAGTTAAACAAAATATAAAATATATTTGGATTGCTGCTGGTTTCTGTGGATTTCTTATATACTTAACACAAAATGTTATGAGGAAATGTCTTTGTGTTGTAAAGGATCTGTTGGTCATAAAATATAAATAAATTTGGAAAGTTCTCATTCAAAAATGCGTTTGAATAACAGCTACATGATTTTTGTTTAACAGCTATATATAATAGTACTCAGATTTCCATAAAATTGCAACATGAACCTTCATTAGGCCGATCGTTGATCGTTATAAGTTATAAAAGTTCGATTTCGAACTTTATTATTAGGGACACACTTAGATTTGGATGTGGTAAGCCTGATAGCTATATCTTGAAATATAACGAAAATCGGCCGATAGGCTCCATGACAGCTATACGATATATCAGTCCGATCTGGCCCATTCCGACTTATTTAAAGAGGGCAGAAATAAGAAGCTTGTGAGCAAAGTTTCATGAAGATAGCTCAATAACTGGGGGACTAATTTGCGTTGCAACAGACGGACGGACGGACGGACAGACGGACATCCATTTTTCGACTCCTCTGGTGATGCTGATTCAGGATATATATACTTTATAGGGTCGCAGATGTCTCCTAAGGTGCGATGCAAACTTCTGGCTAAAATTAATATACCCTCTGCAAGGGTATAAAATGAAAACTACGACTGTTTATCAAATAATAATGCAGAACGTTAGTAAGATCTAATACATATTCCTTCGAATCTTTTAAAATTTGAATAGTATTAAAGTTGCATATCTTTCAAATAAAATACATGTTTTCATAGTAATATCCTAAATAACATTAAGGTATATTTAAGCGATTAAACTAAAAAAAATCGACGTAGTCGCCGTCGTCATCATAATGAAAAGTTGATTCCCACATTTTTCTTAATAGAAAATTTCTAGAAACTATTTAGTCGTCTTCAAAGTTCTTAAAAACAAAGTAATAATTTAAAAAAGAGTTGGATACCGATACCAATTATACCGCGACCTTACAGATCTATTGTACTCCCTGCTGAGCTTAGAGCTTCCTATCCAGTCCGGTTATTTCGTTATTTCAAGGATATCCATGATATTGCCTGGGCTAGAATTTATTTGATAATCTGGGGAAGGAGCTTGCGTTTCAGTTTGCTAATCATATGATTCACCTAGTTTAAAAAGGTGTGCTCTATAATTTTTCCATAAGAATTAAACTGAGAATGTTAAAGTAGTATTGCTGAGGAAAAAAACGAAAAACTGAGGTTATGACACAAGTCGTCTTTGGCAGCAGCATAACCTTCTGTGTTTATCGACTATCAATTTTGCATTTTTGATAATGAGGCGTCTATGAAAAATGAGTCACTACAATAATCTCGAGGGTTGTTAGTTAAAACTTTTGGTTGCTCCAGCACATATAGATTTATATATCTCTAAAATCTCGTCTGAGCGTAACATGATCTACTGTGGTGTAAAATGAGGTTAGTTACAACTTTGGGGGATCTCCTTGTAGTTTTAGATATCTAAAACTCTGGCGAAAACTCCAATGATTTTATATATTTTAAAACCATGGAATAAAACATGACAGCTTTATGTTATGGTGATCCGATAAATACTACTTAAAATAATAATAAATACAATATATATATAATAAATAAATAATTGTAAATACTACATATCTACCATATAAAGGGCGGGATGACTTCGTCTGTGTGTTGAAAACTTTTAGAGAGAATGATATACAGACATCAAGGGTATAACAGTGGCATATGCAGAATATGCGGACACTATAAGTAAATTCAAGTGAGGAAAGCTTTTGAATTACATTTTAAAGTGGATGTGGGGAAGTGAGAAAATTGCCTTTTTGAACAGCCAATGAAAATAGAGATGTGCGTATCGAACCTCTCAAGAGAGGAATCGTGCGAATGAAGAGAAATCTACCCTGATATGCCGAAAGAGTAAAAGTTCCCAAAATGGAGATGAACTTTGTGAACACATTTTCCACGAGATGGCGCTGCATGGCTTCAGACATCGACATACCGTGGCGCTCACTGGCATGTCCTCAAACATTAGCATACCGTGGCGCTCCCTGACGGCGAACAGCTCAACTATGGTAAAAGTAATGCGGACAGCGCGTTTTTGACGTTGAGTGATTTATGAACAAGCAAAATTATTTTGTGCTGAAAATGTATTTAACAAAAAGAAAAGACATTCAGATTCTCCTCGATCAGTGCCAGCAGCCAAGTCGGTATTATTTAACCAATAATATTTGTGGACTTCGGGTTTTCTCTTCAGCCTGAAAGTATGCAACATAAATAAAAATATCATGAAGTTCGATTTATTTTTGTCAAAGTTAAATTTGTTTTTTTTTTTGCTTGAAAACTTATTATTTTTCGAAATATTTTATTCAATCCGTTCATTCGGACAACTATTGCACAGTGGCCGGGCGTATATGAGAGAGCGGCCATTTAAGCTATAGGTTTAAAATTTTTTTATTTCCCTCGATAGGAAAGTCACCTTCAGCAGGCACATCACAAATATCCAGCAAGCGTTCAGGGCCAAGGTTGCTTGGATGTCTTGTCTTGGCTGCAATATCAAGTCCATAAAGACCACCTGCCTAATGAATGATTTCTGGCACTCCTTGATAATATATGAGAATAAGATACATCGACCGCGACCTCAAGGTGCCCAAATTAGGAAACAAGCTCCAGAACATCGCCCAAAAATATATGAAACAACTCAATGCACTTCCCAACAGCCTAAGAACTGCAGCTGAAAGTCTTAGAACTAAAATTCATTAGAATAAATAATAAATAAATAATAAACATTAGAAATTAACTATTAAAAATCTGTTAGTCTTAAGTAACCAAGAAACATTCTTAACTAAAATGGTTTAAGCAGATCAAATTAAGTTGCCGCATGGGTGACAATAAGAAAAACTTCATTTTTAAAAAACTTAAAGAAAACAATTTTTTACGCTTACAGTACAGATTAAAAGACAAAATATCAACTACAAGTATGCTCTAAATTTGTTTAAGGAAAAACATAGTGCAAAAACAAAAATTGAGAAGTATGCAAAATAAACAAAATAATAGATATAATAATATTAACAGACATAATTGAATAACATCATCAAAGTATGATAACTCAGAAGCTTGCAAATATTTAAAGCTGCAGTTTTCAACACATCATTTAAAAGCATTCACGAATGTTTTCTAATTATTTTCATCGTTATATTAGATTATGTTTCCTTAAAAAGTCTAAGTGAAAATTTAGTTTATAATTATTTTATAATGACAGCATGCCAGAATCTCATAAAATGTAAAAACCAATAGTAATACCTTTATTTACAATATTTAATAGTTCCAATGCAAAATAATTTTGCGACCGTCGCGTTTAAGTAGCGCGAGCAGCAAAACCAAATAGATTTGATGTTCCATGTTTGGAGCTCATTCGTTAAGAGAATAGTTAAAATAAAGGTCATAAAGACCATAAGGCTCTGTTTGCCAGCCAACCTCGGTGTCGCTATCGTAAAAACTGGCACCAAAAGCTCTAATAACTACCGAAATTTTTTAATTTTTTTTGTTAATACGAATGGCTTTAATTAATGCTTTAATTTCATAACTTCATCACAGAATAATGAAATTATTGTTATTTGAAATTATTTAAATAATAAAAATAAATAAATATGTTGTGGAATTTGCTTTACAATTCAAATTTGTATGGTTTGGCAGCCTTTTCTTGCCTTTCCGTCTCCATGTCGACTGTACCACCCACCACAGGCAAGAAGGCGGTCTTCTACCGTCTTATGTGGCATCTTCATCTTGTTGCGTTTTGTTTTTCCATAGCCCTTAGGCGCAGCGCGAAGGCAGCGCGAATTCAAGCAGCCAATCAAAGCGCGCTATCGACAAGGCTGTCGCGCTGGTGGTGTTGTATAGGGGTGTTTGCGTCTCGTGTGTTGTGTCGTGTGTCGTGCAAAGCTGTCTGTATGTGTATGTGTGTACTTGTGTATGTACACGCATGTAGGTATACAGCCTTAAATAGAATTAGCGAAAACTCGCGACTGGCGCTGCCACGAGGAAGACATCAAGGAAAGAGGAAGGAAACAAAAAGAAAGTGTACACAGGAGTCGAGAAGGGGAGCGGAGCGAGAAGAACGAGGAGGAACTTTCGGCAACATTTTTAAGCCGGCTCCCACACTAATGTGCAAGCACGAGTAGAATATAATATTACTTTTCTAAGCGCAACTGTACCACGAACGTATGTTCACGTCTGCGTAGATATAAACGCGTTTGTGTGTATGTCTTGTGCGTGGCAAGCAGGACCTTAGCTGGAATTTTAGGTGAGGGATAAATAATAAATATGATTATACATATATTTAATTAAAGTGAGCTACATAAGCCTTTCAATGGGTACGGAGAATACAAAACCCTACATTAAATTTTGAACTCCAAGAGCAGCCGTAACCCATACCTTAAGCAAAACTCTTAATTCAATTTGTTCAATATTAATAATTCTGATCCAACATTTCTGTAATAGTTCTGGCCCAAGTGCATAGATTAAGAGCTCTTCTTCTTGATCATCATCAGCAGCCCAACTGTTCCGTTTCACATTTTAAAATTATATCGAATGACAATGAACGATTTTAGATTTTAGTTATTTTTCAAGGGGTAATATTTGTGTTCAAAGATTACTTCCATGCTTTACACAAATCTAAATCGATTTAATAGTAACAAATTTAAGTTTTGTCTTCAATTTCTTAAAAGAGCGAACTACTATAACATATACATTCATAAGTGTCATAGAACAAAATTAGGTTATTCGTAAACTCATATTCCTGCATACACAGATGAATTCCATGTGAACCTATCATCCAAACCCGATCGGGCAATAATCAGAAGCTACTGCATCTTACTGTCTAATGCGGCATTGTATTGTATGATTGCAATGCACTTTAGACATCTCCGACCCCAAAAAGTGTATATAATTGCAACAAACTATCGTAAAGCTGCCATATCACGATGTCGGGTTAGTTTTGCAATATGTATTGCTGCGGTAGGAAGGATTCGGGAAATGGCTCATCATAACAATTTTTACGCCAACTTTATTTCCAGCTGTTAAAGTTCCTTACGTTTTTACCTACCAGATACATAGTACAAACTTTGTATTGTTATACATATGAACTTAAGACCTTTGCCGTTATAGAAATGAAAGAAGTTAGCTACCCTTTTATTCATGGCTCAATGTAATATTTGCCGCGTAAAGGCAACTTTAAGTGGGAAAAGTCTTACATAAGAAAGCACTCACAACTGGGAACGTCCCACAATTTACACGAGTTTGCGCGAAGGAAGGGCTAAGATAGTTGGTAGGGCTAGTGGCTTGTAAAGCGTAAAATAAGAAATAAAACTTATACGAAAATAATTTTCACCAATGGCGAGAACTCAAAGCGCGAGGCAACGTGCCTATTGGCGCGGCACTCTGCATTCATCGCGAACGCTTTACACGCCGTATACACATTTCTCTCTATTCGCACACAGCCCAATTTTCCTCCTTTCCTGCCTGTCTCTGCTACGGCTTGCCTACGACTGTTTCAACAACTGTCTTAAAATGACAAATTCTGCGTGTTCCTTAAAAACACGTCCGTTCACGTGGACGTAAGAGAATTCTTACGGTTTATTTTTATTAAAAACTGTGAGAGAATAAGCCTGTTTTGCCTTCACAAATCGCGGTCAAACCAGTCTGTCCACATAGTTTTCTCACAATATCTCTTGTTTTCTTGGGCAAAAAATAATGATAAAGTTCGGAAATTCACTGACCATTGTCCTTCTTTGCTGCCGTGCAAGTAACGCTTGACCAACCCTTTTATGACGATCGTATCTCCTCCTTTTATTATACCCTTGCAGAGGGTATATTAATTTTAGCCAAAAGTTTGCAACGCACCTTAGGAGACATCTCCGACCCTAGAAAGTAAATATATTCTGAATCAGCATCACCAGAGGAGTCGAAAAATGGATGTCCGTCTGTCCGTCCGTCCGTCCGTCTGTTGCAACGCAAACTAGTCTCTCAGTTTTTGAGCTATCTTCATGAAACTTGGCACACAAGCTTTTTATTGCTGTAGGCTGTAAATAAGTCGGAACGAGCCAGATCGGACCGATATATCGTATAGCTGTCATAGAAGCTATCGGCCGATTTTTGTTGTTTTTCAAGATATTGCAACAAGATTTGGAAAATCTTATTCTTATTACTTTCTTAATGTGCTGTCAAAATTATATCAAAATCGGACCACTATAACATATAGCTGCCATAGGAACAATCGGCTGAAATCAGGGTTTTTGTATGCAAACCTGTTTTGTTTTTGGAAATACCGCACATTATCAATACTTTTTAATGTCATACAGTAACCCGCCCTTAGTTTTTCCATTTAAATATCTCAGACGTTTATATTCTATAGCTGTTATAGGAACAATCAGTCAGTCCGTCTGTCTGTTGCAACTCAAATTAGTCCCCCAGTTATTGAGCTATCTTCATGAAACTTTGCTCACAAGCTTCTTATTTCTGCCCTCTTTAAATAAGTCGGAACGGGCCAGATCGGACTGATATATCGTATAGCTGTCATGGAGCCTATCGGCCGATTTTCGTTATATTTCAAGATATAGCTATCAGGCTTACCAAATCCAAATCTAATAATAAAGTTCGAAATCGAACTTTTATAACTTATAACGATCAACGATCGGCCTAATGAAGGTTCATGTTGCAATTTTATGGAAATCTGAGTACTATTACATATAGCTGTTAAACAAAAAATCATGTAGCTGTTATTCAAACGCATTTTTGAATGAGAACTTTCCAAATTTATTTATATTTTATGACCAACAGATCCTTTACAACACAAAGACATTTCCTCATAACATTTTGTGTTAAGTATATAAGAAATCCAGGTATATACAAAAGCATTAAAAAGGTAGAATTATTTTTTTTTCGAAGCAGGTGTTTGATTCATAGCCTTAATCAGGTAAAAATCTCGACTTCCTGTACTGTTATAATTGTTCAATAAATACCACAGAAACCAGCAGCAATCCAAATATATTTTATATTTTGTATAACTGCAAGGGTATGAAACCTTCGGCAAGCCGAAGGTAGCCTTGCTTTCTTGTTTTTTTATTGTAATTGTAATAAGATTTGAAACAAAAAATATTAAAAATGGACTTTTTACGTTTAAATGAATTTCTATTGCATCGTTACGGAATACCGGTCTAGCCCGGCTCAATCTCATTTACTCAAGGCGTATTGTTTTTTATATTTAATTATATATTTAATTATATATTTAATATTATATTTAATTATATAATATTTATTTACTTTAGCCAAAATTAGTTATGATCAAGGTAATTATACAGTCGGTTATTGCTATATCGAATCGGACGTTGGCTCTTTGGCCCAAATTTACAAAATATATGAAAATGTGAAAAAAGAAAAAACCAAGAAACAAGATAATTAACCTGACGGATCTACAGAAATGTTGTAAGTGAGGAGTTAAAGCATTCTCGAAGAATTTAGTTATAGCCGACAATTTAGAGATACCTCTATAATTGCTTGCTTCAGATTTACTGCCCATCTTAAACAAGGGAAAACAGTTTGAGCAATGGATTACTTAAGGAGTTTGCACAGAACCGAAGTACACAAGCGGGAACACTGTCTGGACCTGGTGAAAAAACTGGTTTAACCAAGTGAAGATCCTTAACAAGTGAATTCTCGTTTAGAATAGGGGTGAAGATACCATTTGAGCAAGGAATGTTGTATGGATAAACATGAATCTTTTGTGTAGTAGGCGAATACGTGGTTTGAAAAAACCTAGCAAACATATCGGTCATGGCCTGGTCACATTTTGCGTTAAGGACCGAGAAATTTAATCGTGCAGCTAAAAAATGGGAAAAAGCTAAACTGCAATTATTAATTTTATATTTGTTAAATAAAGTAGATTTTAAATTTTTAAGGCGAGACAGCTCTTTTGTAAACCATGGTCTGATAGTCTGATAGAAACGCGGTACACAAATATCAAAGAAAGAGTCAATGGTCTTATAAAATATGTTTACCGCTACTGAAATGTCAGTAGTCGAGTAAAGCTCTGACCAGTCGCAGTTGGAAAGTAAAAAGTTCAATAATACAAAGTCTGCTTTTCTAAAGTATACGTTTGCACAGTTTTTCATGTTTAACAAAACATTTACCTAGATCAAAAGTAGCTTCAAAAGTGAGATGATAAGAATCTTCTGGTAAAGAAAGTGGTTGAGTCCTTTTTAGAGACACCCTAGATGGATCAAGATCTGTTTCTAAAGTTTTTGATATATCAAACAAACCGTCAAATAGGTCATGCTGCCGAGAAGGCAATAAATAAGTAACACCAACAATTGGTGTCCAGTCACTTTCAGGTCAGTCAGTCAGTCACATTCTTATTGAAACCTTCGCAACTTTCTAGCTCTTATAATTGCTGAGATCTAGGTTTTATACGGACGGACAGACAGACAGACGGACATGGCTATACCGACTCGGCGGTTCATGCTGATTTAGAATATATATATATTGTCGGGTCGGAGATGTCTCCTTCTGGCTGTTACAAACATTTTCCCTTCTACTCTACGAGTATAGAAAAGCGGGTATAATAAAGTGCCACCTCGCGACATCGACAATCATAGCAGCGCGAAAGCTGTTGCTCATACCCAATATTTGAATAACTTCAGTGTTACAATCAGTCAAATTACCTGTTTGCGGGGGCGGTGGACGTGGCATCTGAATTTTGAAATAAACTTTTTTTGCTTATGATATGCGGAAACATCCATTCCAAATAATATTTATAATAGCTGAGATCTTTGCTTTCACACAGACACAGACATACTAGCCGGCGCCGGTCGGACGCTTGATCATAAAAAAGTGAATATTTGCAAAAAGAAAGTACGATTGGGTTTTTGATAATTCTGCCATTTTGCCAAATTTATTACTATTTTCAATAATATTTTAAATTTACAAAAAAATATACACATTTTTTCCTTTTTACGTTTTGTAATTTTGGCTTTTTACGTTTTTATTATCAATACTTTTTCTATTTTATGCTTTTCCCGTTAAAAGCCGCGAAGCCGGGATTCGCCCTCTTTTTCAATGCGAGCAATGCGATTATCCTTTTCATCGCATTGATCGCAATGATCGCATTCTGTTTCACTCTGATTGCATTGATCAAATTGATCGAATCATCGCAAGTATCCGACATGTCGAAAAATCAAAGCCATGATCTAGATCTCAGCTATTATAATAGCTACAGCTAGCATATTGTGTCTTATATTTTCAACAGATGTAGTATATTTTGGAATTTAGCCACATCCCCATCCGCGACCGTAAAACAATGAAATAAAATAACTAGTGGACATTGTGTGCTGTAGTATATAAGTAGTATATAATCTATTTAAAATATAAACTTAGCAGAACCACTCAACTTTCAGCGATTAAACTTAGTTGTACCTTAAGTTTACAAAAAACTAATCGGAAAGGCAACAGTCACGAGGTAACTTTAAGAGGCCATGCATTTTCAGGTTATATTCTTATATTCACAGAGCAATCGAAAACGTTATCTTGCATAACTTTTATATTAAATATCCGATCGGATAAGAAATGTAATAAAATTTAAAATTAACGTTTAGTGCTTGGGATATACATGAATCTTCTTAGCAGGAGAGTAGCTTTTCTAATAATTGAGAAACAGACTCTCATACAGACAGCAGATACAGTGTATATCTTTCGATTTTTTTGGTAGGCTGCCTATGGGTATGGCAAACACCAAGACTTGAATAGTCACCTTTAAAATATGCTCTTAATTTCTTTGGCGTTTCTACTTAGAAATAAAAAGCAAGAACGCATTGTTCACATTTGGCACGTGTTTTTCCGAAGAGTTGTAGCGGGTTTATCACAGTCGCTCGACTGTAGCCTTTTCTACTTTTTGATTAACAGAACATGCACCGATTGCTATGATGGCTGCACATATGTACCTTCGACCCGGTGCAATAGTTGGAGGGTCGAAAGCTTTCCAACCGTCGGAAAATATTATCAGAAATAAATTCTGTTACAGTTACAAACTAATCACAAGGCCATGGATATTCAGGCTATATTCTTATATTCACAGAGGAATACAAAAGTAGCAAATTAAGCTACTTAATTTTTATATCCGATAGTATGGCAAATTATATTGTTTATATTGTGCTTACCTAAGTATATGTTGTATTTTAATACTTTGCATATTATATATCCATGCAACAATCCAAACCGAAGGAAAGGTACGAAAGACAACTTCCTTTATTTTTCAACATCTAACCTATTCCGAGTAAGTGTCCTTTATTAACATTTTTAAAATATCACTTATAATCAGAAAAATCTTTGCGGATAAGGTAACATTTTCCATCGTAGGAACAAATTCAGAGAATAATTATTATTATTTTTTTTATAAGTAAAACATTTTAATTTGTTTGTAAATTAAGGGAGCTATAAAATAAAAATGCGACTTCAGTTTATTTAAATGAAACCATAGTTTTTCAGGTCTGTGGGATCGAGACATCCTTCTGTTGGAATTCAAAAATTCTGCAAAATTCAAGTAAATCAATTTATGCCCCAAACAAACGTATATTTAATGTTTTTACATTAAAGTCATAATTTTCCAATTAGTTTCAATGCTTTCTGATCACATTCCATCTCATTCTCAATGTTCTAGACTTCATAATTATATACAAACTCGTTAAGAAGGGGCGTATCAGTTTTCTGCGATTTTTTCGCCAACGAGAACTCGCTAACAAAAACAGCGTTCGCTAAAAGGGCGTGGCTGTCGCGAACATACATTATAAAAACCTCGCGCAGACTTAAGCACGAACACATAGACACACACAAGCACACATACACAACCACTTACAGGGAAGGAACGTTAACGTGACTGGTCTTTGAACAAGGGCGGGATCGGGGATGTAGATACTAACACGGTAGGGTGAGTTTTTCTTGCACTGCACCGAATTTAGCAGAAAATGGGAGCGGAAAAGAAAAAATAAAAATTATTTACTGTTCAAGAAGTAGGTACACTTACTTAAAAGTTTCTAGAAATGAATAAATTAATTCTGTAATATATATATAATATGTATATACATATATACATATATATATAATCTACTCCCCTTATTTACATTAATCATATTTTCATTTATTTTATTTTAATGTAATTTAAATCTATTTTCCTTTTGCAACATGCCAGGTTTCTTCAAGTGTATCGCTCGATAAGACTTGCATAATATATGTATGTACATGCATACACGTCCTTACATACATATGTACGTCTGCGTGTGCGCGTGCTAAGTATACTAAACAACACCCCAATAGGGCCGAACGTTGGCTCATTATGCTAAGCAGCGTCGACTTGGGGTGAACTTTAAGAAAAAGACAAGGAGGATAATAGCAACAGCGCATGTTTCATACACATACACATACACATACACATACACATACACATACACATACACATACACATACACATACACATACACATACACATACACATACACATACACATACACATACACATACACATACACATACACATACACATACACATACACATACACATACACATACACATACACATACACATACACATACACATACACATACACATACACATACACATACACATACACATACACATACACATACACATACACATACACATACACATACACATACACATACACATACACATACACATACACATACACATACACATACACATACACATACACATACACATACACATACACATACACATACACATACACATACACATACACATACACATACACATACACATACACATACACATACACATACACATACACATACACATACACATACACATACACATACACATACACATACACATACACATACACATACACATACACATACACATACACATACACATACACATACACATACACATACACATACACATACACATACACATACACATACACATACACATACACATACACATACACATACACATACACATACACATACACATACACATACACATACACATACACATACACATACACATACACATACACATACACATACACATACACATACACATACACATACACATACACATACACATACACATACACATACACATACACATACACATACACATACACATACACATACACATACACATACACATACACATACACATACACATACACATACACATACACATACACATACACATACACATACACATACACATACACATACACATACACATACACATACACATACACATACACATACACATACACATACACATACACATACACATACACATACACATACACATACACATACACATACACATACACATACACATACACATACACATACACATACACATACACATACACATACACATACACATACACATACACATACACATACACATACACATACACATACACATACACATACACATACACATACACATACACATACACATACACATACACATACACATACACATACACATACACATACACATACACATACACATACACATACACATACACATACACATACACATACACATACACATACACATACACATACACATACACATACACATACACATACACATACACATACACATACACATACACATACACATACACATACACATACACATACACATACACATACACATACACATACACATACACATACACATACACATACACATACACATACACATACACATACACATACACATACACATACACATACACATACACATACACATACACATACACATACACATACACATACACATACACATACACATACACATACACATACACATACACATACACATACACATACACATACACATACACATACACATACACATACACATACACATACACATACACATACACATACACATACACATACACATACACATACACATACACATACACATACACATACACATACACATACACATACACATACACATACACATACACATACACATACACATACACATACACATACACATACACATACACATACACATACACATACACATACACATACACATACACATACACATACACATACACATACACATACACATACACATACACATACACATACACATACACACATACACATACACATACACATACACATACACATACACATACACATACACATACACATACACATACACATACACATACACATACACATACACATACACATACACATACACATACACATACACATACACATACACATACACATACACATACACATACACATACACATACACATACACATACACATACACATACACATACACATACACATACACATACACATACACATACACATACACATACACATACACATACACATACACATACACATACACATACACATACACATACACATACACATACACATACACATACACATACACATACACATACACATACACATACACATACACATACACATACACATACACATACACATACACATACACATACACATACACATACACATACACATACACATACACATACACATACACATACACATACACATACACATACACATACACATACACATACACATACACATACACATACACATACACATACACACATACACATACACATACACATACACATACACATACACATACACATACACATACACATACACATACACATACACATACACATACACATACACATACACATACACATACACATACACATACACATACACATACACATACACATACACATACACATACACATACACATACACATACACATACACATACACATACACATACACATACACATACACATATTGGATATCGGAAGCATTAAGGAGCGCGCTACGGATGTGGAATAGCAGCCACGCGTACAAGTTAGTGGTGGATTCAACGCCAAAATCTAAATATTGTAAGACGCACACGAGTGAGTATACACGTTGGTTGTATGTGTATATTAATATGTGTATATTTAATGGTTTCCAAATGACACTTGTGTGTATGTCGTATACATACAGTTTAATATTATACGGTCTGACACAGAGCTACTCTCTCCCTCATGTATATATGTACACACACATATATACATTTATGTATATGTAATGCGAAGAGAGGCAACCATTTACATAATACAATGTATGTATGTGTGCAGACATGCTTAATCAATTGTAGACATTCTGGGTAAGTTGTAAATATGAAATGAGAAATTCATGGGCCGAATTTCTTAATTATTACTATTTTTATTTCCACATATGCCCTACTACACCCCCAACCACCCCACCAAACAACGCAGCATAGAATAAAGAGTCGAGCAAACCCGAAGATACCCTTCGTCCAATTGTGAAAAACAGTTACTGTAACCACACTTATAATTTCAATCGCAGAATTCTGCACAAATTATTCCTTTTTTGATAATTTTCAATGAATTCTCATTATCGCATTTACGGTTAATCGCAATTAACGCCGTAGAGTATGAACAAGTATGAACAAGGTTGAGAAACACCTTTTTCGAAGGCGGTCGTGCTTGCATTCAAACATTTTATCTTTAAAATTGTAGGAGATTTTTTCAAAACAACAATTAATAATTTATAGAAGAATTTAAGAGCATTATTCAATGCAATTTTACAAAAGAATTCCGCAAATTTATGTTCTTGACGCTGTGCAGTCCATCTTTTGGGAAACCCTTTCGCAAGGCCTTAGCCCAGAGTATTCTAAGAAAGGAAAATGTTTTTTCCATTTTCACTTTTACGTGTTTGAAAAAACTTTAAAGAACTTTCAACTTATCCTTCATGGTTGCCAATCTGTATCACCTTGTGGACGTGGGTCACAACAGTAAGACGTTAAATAAGCCCATTTTTCTGAAATTTTAAATATAAATAAAACGGCGTGACTGTTAGCGACCATGGATTATTCGCAGGCAACGCTTCCAAGAGCAATATAAAATGTTAACTTGCATAACTTTAATGTTTAATAACCGATCGGATAGGATTATATTGTATTTATCAATCATATGACATTTATAGCTTCCCTAATCGCTAATACAACAGACAGACATGGCTAGATTTTTTAAATTACTTTTTTTTAAGTCCATGATCTAAAAACGCACTGCTTGTTTGTTGGGTAACAGAGCGCTAACAGAACATCTGTTTGACTGACGAATTTTTCAACGACTGCTTGCACTGCTTGCTAAGAATATATGGAAAACAAAAACAAAAGTTAACAGTCAGTTAAACTGGACATACAACTAACAGCAATCGGCTCTTATGTAGTAACATTTGTATGTAAGCATGCTAAGCATCCGAAGCTTATTGCTTTGAAAGGAAATTTAAGGAATTTCCCTGCAGAAACATACCAATGAGTTATGCAGCAACAAGCTTCTGTACAGAACAATAAAAGAGAAGAATACTTTTGGAATGAAGGAACCCGAAGAAAAAAATAAGAAATGAAGAAATAAAAAATATAAAGAAAAAATTAACTTTTGGCTTAAAAATATCGAATTATTATCTTATTTTATTATTATTTTGAGATCGCCAAACCAACTATCTTATCTTAGCAAATTTAACTTTAACGATAATTTCACAACAGATTATGTTAATTACTACCGTCGTGGTGCTGAGAACATACATACCCACATCATATACATTGTACAAAAAGCTATAAAACAGTGGTGTAAGAAGAGAAAAAAGGAAATTGTGAATGGAAATGGAAAGTTTTGCAGTCCTTTGGTTTTGGGAATATAAAAAGTGGGCGCGGAACAAATGCAAAGCACGACCCTTATGCCTTGTCACTGCCTCTTGTGCCACGATTGGACTGGGATTGGCTTGGCGTGGTGTTCAGGCCGGGCCACGGGAAAGTCACGTGGCTCCGCCCAACAGTCTCTGCTTTTCTTTATTCTCAGTTCCAACCTTTCCTGCCCGAGCACACATTTTTTGCAGCGCGTTGTCTTTGCTCATACCACAAGTTCCTCTTTAGCTTCCTTTGCACTTGCGATTCTCTGTTCCTTTTCAATGCGTTACTATTTTTCCACTTTTTCGAGGCTTCTGCGTGTATGAATGATTCTGTGTGCGTGGGTGTGTGGGTGTGTGTGTGCGTGTGTGTTCGTGTGACTGAAGATACTTACTTACCTATATATGTAAATATATATGTATATATCCCATGCACATGCGAGTGTATTTGTAAGTTTTGTCAGCTGCGTGACATACACTCCTCATTCCACATAACCTAAAAGCACGCGTACATAAGTGCCTGTGTCTGCGTATGTATGTCTGCTTTCACACACATGTACACTCATTAATACATACGGATCCCAAAACTAAAGAAGCTTTTTAAAGAAAATGCTTAGCTTCCCCCTTTGTGTTGGGTTACAGGGGGAGGGGGTGTTATCCTGGGCCACAGCGAGGAGTAGGCCGACAAGTAGATGAGGTTTGGTAGCGCTTAGCGAGGGGGACAGGGAGTGAAGTGAGAGAAAAGTAAAGTACAGTTGCGCCCACATAGAGAATTTTAAATTGACGGCGCATAAAGCGGTTTAAGGTGAAGGTACCGTTCATAAATGGATATATATATTATATAAATGGGATAATTGAAAGAAAACCTGAAAATTGGTTGCACAATATAATCAGGAATCTGGGATTTCCCAGTTCAGTAGCATCTACATACGATGTGCATGGTTTAAAAGATTCTAAGTAACTTTTAGGAGGTTTTTATAAGCAGACCCCGACGTGAGGTACTTCCGAGATTCTCAGAAAGTTCTGTTATAATGCCCTTGCACAGCGTACATTCGTTTGCCCCATAAATATATTTTCTATATTCATGTATTCACCATATATCAACAGGCAAGTGGTTCGAGTCCGGCAGGATACCTTCTGCATGGCTTCCTAATTATACATTTCAAAGATAATTTCAATCTAGCTATGGTATACCCGAAGCTGTACATGTATATTCGTCATATTTTTCAATTTTCCCTACTCATGTAGCCAGGCTAGCCTTTTTCTGGACGGACCTTTCCTTTCATCTAGCTTCATATAATTGTATAATTATTATTGAATTGCTCATAAATTTGACATACTAATACATAATATGACCGATTGAACTAGACGAATTAAAAATATCATTTGTGTAAGAATCGCTATTCCGGACTAACAATTGAATTGTATTACAATTCTATAAGAAATATTTTTGTGATGTTTATATAATATGCTGTAAACATTGAGCAAGCTATAGCATACTTGGGTTGGAAAATAACGCATCTATTCAGTATTGGAAATATACATTGACTATATCGGTCATCTACAACCTATAGCTTTCGTAGGAAATGAAGATATTTTACAAAATAAATTAATGTATTTGGTATATGAATAGTTGGTAAATACGGAGCCAACTACATATGCCTATGAATAGAATATATACTGGAATTCCCTTATTCATTTTCTTAACCCTTTTTTGCTCGTGTTAATTTTTCAAGAACTTCCGTTGCCTTTTCTGTGGCTGTGGCAGCGCTGCCTTAATCATTCTTTTTTTGAGCCCCTCTCACTCGCACTTCTAGTCAGTGCAGTGACAGCCCTACCAGAAGAGAGTACGCCCCCGCTGCGTTACCCCATTCCATATCAACCCAGTCCACTTGAACTACCATCATCTCCGCAGCCGCCGACGCTGACGTCGACACCAACGACGCTGTTGCGATTGCCGTTGCCTTCGCCTTCGCCGTCGCCGTCGCCTTCGCCACTGCCTCGTTTCGCCCATTTTCCTTTTGGCATTTTGAAACTTAAGCCACCACTTGTGTGTTTCATTAAAAAACAACACATGCAGCTACAGCATACATGCAAAACTTACTCTCACACGCATTCGAATACATATAGAACGAGTCGCATGCAGAGCCGGAGGAAAAAACTCAAACTGACGGTGAAATTGAAGAAAACTTGCTCAAAAATGCTCAACAAAAAATTCTGCTATGGCATTTGTGGTGAGGCACATCGGGTGTGCAGGGGTGGTCCTCCGCACCATGCTGCTGCACCTTCGCCTCATTCTCGTTGCTGAAAGTCTGTTTATACTAAGTTATATGCTCGGCGTGTGCGCAACGAGTGTGCCTTTCTGCCAGCAGCCACTCCAGCTCTGGTTTTGCGCGAAAATATGGTTGCTGAGACTCCAGAATCTACTTGGAATCAGCAGCCAAAACGGAACCTCAGCTAGGAAATTAGATATAATACAAGTACATACAAATATAGTAATGTTATATATTCTATAATACTGATAAATGATGATAAAATAGTTATAAAATACTTATACTATTATACCCTGGGTAAATCAAGAGTTTATGATTTGAAAATCGTACTTTCTTTTAGGAACTCGAACTCTTATTTCTAAGTATCGTAGTACAATTACAACTCGGCATGTATCTCTTAAGAATAATATGAATCTCAAAAAAGCATAATGTTCAAACTAAGATATGAATACGTAAAATTTAATTAAACTACAATTAAGAGACGACACAAGCATAATAATAAAGTCGGAAAGGCTACAGTCGAGCGTATTCGCCTGTGATATACACGCTATAACTCTTCGGAAAAATACGTGCCAAATGTGAACAATGCGTTCTTGCTTTTTATTTCTTTCCGTCTCTAATATTTTCGGTGCAAATAATTAAAAAAAAAAAAGTTGCCTGCCGCTGGAGTTGAACTCGAGTCGCTTCGATTGAGGAATTAGAAAAAACCGACATAAACACATGGTCAAAAGGCTTTTCTATTTCCTGAATATCTGTAGAGCTATATTTGCAGCTACAATCGATTTTTTTTTATTTTTGGGGGGTGGTTGGAGTCGTGGCGAAAATCGAAAATAAATTTGATAAGCGTGCAGTAATACATATTGTCACTAAATTTGATAGCTCTAGCTCTTATAATAGCTGAGATCTAGGTTTTCATACGGACGAACAGAAAGACAGACGGACAGACGGACATGGCTATATCGACTCGGCTGTTCATGCTGATTCAGAATATATATACTTTATCACAAAGCTATAATACCCTTCTACACTACGAGTAGCGTGTATAAATATATAATACTACTCGGCTTGTATCTCTTAAATATAATAATATAACAATCTAAAAAAATCATGATGTTTAAACTAAGAGATGAATACATAGAATTCAATTCAATTACAATTAAGAGACGACAATTAATATAAGCATAATAATAAAATATACAATACTAATACTACGGTATTTAAAATCATTCACTCATGTTTTTATTCCCACTTCGTATAACGGAACACCAGCTAGGAGATTTGATATAGTACTAGCAATAACACATATATTCTATAATACTAATACATTACCATTTACTTCAATTTAATTTAATTTAATTTAACCGTTTCTTCTGGCACAATCCCACAAAGTATATATTTTCTTGATCAGTATGTTTGTCATATGTATTTGAATTTATATGAGCGCATAGATCCCAAGACCTAAGTCTAAATTCAGTAACATACTGTTTTAAAAATTTCTTTGAAATTCAAGAAAAAACACCAAATGAAAATAGTTCTAAACCCAATTTAAAAGACTTAGGGGTGGGTCTAAGCCTCAACAGTGGTTGAAGTGGAATCTTACAAAATGGCTTCCACGGATTGTAAATTGCTAGGGTGGGAAGTTGCGGGCGTGGAGGGTGTACGAAACAGGACACTTTTGAATAAAATACGTTTTTAGGTGAAAAATAACTTTTACAAATATGTCTAGGACTATTTTGTATACCCTTCAGAAGGTATATACATATACATCATTTATATCTTCATATTTTTAAAGCATCTAAAGTAGATTTAGATGTCTGTGTGTTAAAAATAATTCATTAAATTAGTCTCAATTGAAAAAATACTGTAACCCATTTATAACACCATTTAAAAAAAAATGTGAACAGTTGAATAGTACTAAAACACTACGCCCTATTATATATACATATTTAACATAGGAATAATCGGTTAAGGCTCATACCTTACCTAAGTTGCAATGGAATAAAACCTTCGGCAAGCCTTTCTTCTTCTTTAATAAGCTCTCGGCTGCCTGTCCGCTCGAGTTTTAGATTCATTTAGATTTATCAATAATGTATAATTCATCTTAAATGTATAGCAAAGCAGAAAGTTGTGAGTAAATAATTTATGTGTCCAAAATAAAAAACCAACGACAGCTACAGACGAGCGAGCCCGACATAAAGATACCCCCATATTGAAAAATCGGTACCAATACTTTACCATACTTATAATGTCCAGCAGCATAGTCTCTACAAATCCTCTCATTTAAAAACTCGAGCGCTTATACTTTGGTATCTAGTATATACTATCTATGATAAAGTATATTTTTTATATACCATAACACTAATTATTTGCAGATTCTAATAATATTCTTATATGTAAACGTATTTAAAAAGATGTAACTTTAAAACAGAAAACTGATTATCGTAAATATCCGATTTGCGCGGGATAGGATCCAAAATTGGAAACATATTTCTTGAGCTTATTCTGTATAGTACCCTTCATACCAAATTGGTGTATCTATCTGTTATAATAACTCAGATCTCTGAGTTTACACAAAAATACAGACGACAAGTACCATTATATTTTAGAGTACAATTTCATTTTCTGTGCCATTAGTTTGCTTGGTCTATTCTGTTTGTTTGTAATATAGTATACTGTACTATGTATCGAAAGACGTACCATATAGCTAACTTTCAAATATGACACTATATAACCAATATAACAAATAGCTATCATAGGAGCAATCGGCCGAAATTAAGTTTTTGGACGAGTACATTTGTGATTTTACAAAATATTTGTATGTAATATCTCTACGAGTAACCCATATATATATTTTAAAATTGGGCAACTATATCCTATGGTTTGCATAAGAACAATCGGTCTAAAATTAAGATTATTGTCCACAGCCAATAGACTTCGTAAAGGTCGAACATAAGAACAATACTTAAATACTGTGTACTTAGTAACAATGATTGGCAACATCGGTTCAGGCTTATACAAAAACTGCAATTAAAAGGTAAGAAGAAACTCGTTCTATTTTTCTTAGTAAAATCATACACATATTCCTGAATTGTTTCAGTACTGCACTGCTTATACGTATGTGTGTATGTGTGCCTGTGGACACTGCACTGATAAGCAGATGTCCGACTGTGGCGTGCTGTAAAGCTAATCCTTGTCTAGTCTCGCGTTACACAAACAAAAATTATGTAAATCACGAAAGTTCCAAATAGAAAATCATTGAAAATTGCATAAAAACGTGCGCACGAAATGCGGAATAAATTAGAGGGTTGTTCCGCAAATTTGATTCAACGAGAGACAGGAAGTTGGAAAAACACATGAGCATAGGCGAATGTGGCTGATTATGACTATTTCCAGAGCACAAAAACGGGTTTGTATTCCCAGCGTACTCTTCACGGGTTACTTTGGCGTGAAACCAGTTGGTCTTGATCGAGTCCGTGTCGCAGTAGTGACCGAAGAAGTAATTCCGAACTGGACATTCCCTCAGCAGGAGAGAGCTGTTGCCAACAAAGGATAACAGTGTGTTTCTGACCGTTGGTCAGCTTGAGAAAAGCAATCACCAAGACATAACCCTTGGGCTGACCTACCCAATTGTTTTTCACACAAATTAAAAATAAAGCCTATTCCTTGGGTTGTCATATGCCTTTGAGCAAAACAGATTTATGATAAATACTCAACACCGGTTTATTTCCAGCTAAAACAGCTGAACCTCGAAAGTAACGAATTCTATATCTCCCGCCTTAATAATAGCTGAGATCTGTGTAACGCATACTCACATAGTCGGACACTGCTAAATCGATACTTCAAACGAGTTTAATCAAGTCAAGTGTATGCCCCGTTTTCCTACTAAAATTTTTAATTAAGTAAGTTAATTGTAGGTGATTTCCTTAACATTTATTTCAACTGATATATTCTCTGGTTATCAAGAATATATAAGTTTTATGTGTTTGCTTTATCTGTTATCTCGAGATTTCCACAAAGTTCTGATACCCTTCAACATTCTTCGAGTATGTTTTTCTCGAGAACAATTTCAGATTTTCATTCAAAGCCCCCTGCAGCTTGATCCTTGTTGGCAATAACTTATATTCCGATTAATCAGCTCAATATAAAAATCTTATAGTTTAAAGTTCTTACCCATTAATCATGTGTTCTTCAGTACTTCTGTCTGAATCTATAGGATAAAGTTGGTCGACTTTAACGATTTGGTGCTATTGTTTACTTTAAATTGAGATCAATATAATGATATAGTTCACACAATTAAATAAATTTGCATATATAAAAACTTTTTTCGGCCTATTATTCCTGAGACAGCTATAGTGTATAGTGTATAGTGGTCCGGTTTTGATTAAATTTTGAGGGAATGTTATTGAAATAGATATAATGCGATGTTGCGGTATCTTCACAAGTCACCCGATAGGTTCTATGGTAGCTATAAGATGTATGGGTCTAATTGGGCTTGATCCGACGTTTGTCACGTTTTATCAAGATATATCTCAAATTGAAAGACTCGTTCGCATTAAACAATCAGACGGACAGATGGACATGGCTAGATCGTCTCCCTTGCTGATTGTGAATCAGTCAACATTAATATACCCTATGTAAAGGTAAGAAAACACCTTTCGTGTTTTCCATATAACGTACATAGATGCAAAAAATTTAGCCAGAACATTTTATTGATTTATTTAGGATGGAATGAATAAGGTGGTCTAGCCGGCGTCGCTCTCTCGCTTGGTCCCTTATTATTATCATATATATATTCCATTTATATTTCAGACTACATTCGTTGTAAGTGCACGTAATGCTAGTCGCCCATTAGGAGCTTGATTTTTGAGTTCAAATGAAATATTATCCAATCTCAATGTTGTCTTCAAAACTTTAACTTTAAATTTATTATAAAAGAAGAAAGAAAAGCTACCTTTACCATGGCGGAAACACACCATTTTTGGTAAAATGGTTCCTATGAAAGGTACAGGATATTACAATCATTTTTTTTTTGTCCAAAAAATCTAATTTTGACCAGCAGTCCGATTTTCACAGTTTATTATATTCATATAATGACCCCGATGCATGTCTTTTAATTACAATTTTTTGAAAACAAATAAAATCGACCGGTTGGTTCTATGGTACCTATGTGATATATCGGTCAGATCCGGCTAGTTCCGACTTAGTTACAGCATCAAATAAGATACTAGCTTTAAAGCTGAGTGATTAATTTACGTTGCAACAGACGGACGGACAGTCGGGCTTTTTCTACTCCTATCGATCGATGGAAAATTTATATATAGTTTATGAGGTGGATGGTGTCTCATAAGGTGTTACCTCAGGCAAAGCTAATGCAAGGAAACTGCAAGTAAAGATTTCTACAGTCGACAGAGCCCCCGTTACAAAGACGTTATCAGACCTATTACTGCTAGCAGCAAATTCTGAACAAATACTTATGGGTAGCATAGCACATAGCACTGTTAAGAGGACTGCGACTTACTTAGGTTAATTCTCTCAGCATTAGGGCAGAAGTAAGAGAGCGGCAATTACTCGAAGGCCACATGTGAAGAGCGAACCAAGAGGCAGACACGGCAATTCACTTCTCTTCTACCCCGCTCATATGTGCGAGTCTCAGTATTCGGGAAAAAGGGGAACGTCGCGACGGGCTAGTCATATGTGACAGTGGATGACTTGCTGAGCAGAACGGGGGGAATATAATGGCTTTTTTAAAGAAGGGGACATTCATGGCGCATGCAAAAAAGTCAACTTAGGTGTGTAAAACACACGTGCACGTGAGCAGGAATATTCATCAGCATATGCACATACATACGTAGTATATGCACATGTATTTAAGAAAAACCCGTCCGAGGCTTCTTTTTACCACCAGCAGCAGCAGAAGTATAAGCTCATCTGTAGCCCAACGTAGTAGAACTCTAGTGGGAACACAGAAATAAATATAAAAAAAAAGAAATCGAAAAAAATTAAAACCATGTAACTAACAACGAAAAATAAGAAGGGAAAACGGCACTGGCAAGTGCATCTAATTGTTTAAAGGATTATGCGTTGTTTAACACTCCGTTATGCCTTCGGGCAAGCCTATAAACATGATTAGCCCCGTGTAAACAACTGCATTAATAAGTTCATACATACATATATATGTACTTTCGCTGCTAGTAAATAATTTGATTTAGTTTTTGTGTTCTCAAAAGAGGACGGTGTTTTATTTAATAATTTCCGTTTCCGGACCATAGTGCAGGGTACACACTAAAAAGTAGCATACTTTTAAGCGGCAGCAAAATACGTTTGTATTAAATTCTGTTGCATACTTGTGTATGCTGAATCCATTCAAAACGCGACACTGTGGTGTGTGTATGTAGAAATTTTAATACAAAATGGATGTTTACTAAATAATTTATATTTCAATACGGTCTAAATATTGCAAGGTGGCAATTAATTTAAAGCTCGACTTTATTTTATTAACCGACTGAAAGAGCAGTGCAGCAATTAAACGGCAAGACAACTTTTTGCATGACTTCCTCTATAGAACTGTAGGCTGTTTTCCGTTTCAGTCTCCTCACACCAGTCCGCGGTCCTGCATTTCAGGCGGATGCGGTTGAGTTTTTCTCAAGGCGTTCTCTTCCGTTGACCGTCGCGAATCGCGACGGTTGTCGGATTTCGAGTTTGTGTCTGTTAAAGATTTATATATTTGATCTATCGCAGGCAACTCAATTGTCTGATTTAAGGAAGCCGAAAGTTAAATTGCAAGGGAAGCATGGGCATGGGCAAGCATCAATGGGCAAAACACTAAAAACACGACCTAATCTCCTGCGGTCAACCTTCGCCAACCCAACCCAACCCAACCCTCTGCCCCTCCACAAACAATTGGACGGCACGACGATGCACCTCATTCACTTAATTTGTTGCCCAATTTTTTTGTGATTTGCAAATAAAAATGCAAATTGACGAGAGTTTGCCAAAAAAAAAATTAAACCGAAGCACACATATGTCTTTAGGATATTCGCAACTTTTAATAGAACATGATACGCAGCGTGGGAAAATCAAAATATGTTTAGCATATTGTTGCATTGTTAATATTTATATTAATTAGTAACAGTATTCATTGCATTAGTATTATCGCATTAGTCGCCGCGCTGCAATCAATTATTTTATAAAGCCTTCAGAAGTATCCATAGTCGTTCGTTTACGAGTAATTAAAATAGATTGAACAACCGATTTCGGTTTCGATTGATAAAAGATCTGTATTGAAACATTTGTATTACTCTTAAAATAAAGATCAATCAAATTGCAAAGCAAAGACTTTGACAACATATACAAAAATACCAAAATATCTTCATATTTGTTTTATTTTGTATAAGCACACACACAAATTATAATAACACTAATTGTTGTACGAATCATTGTAGGGTAAGAAAAGTTCGAGGCGATGATTTCAACATTTGTTCCTTGTTTCGTGCTGCCTCTTTTTTCGGATGCGTAAGTATTTTTTTTGTATTGGAAGCAACAGGCGTGAACCGGCGCGAACAGGCAAAGAGGTATTCCCATTCGCTTTCGCAATTTACCGTGGCTTGCCAAAAAAAAGACTTGGCCCGAGAGGAAGGAAGGTCCAGGCCTGACTGCAGGTCCACGCCGCTACTGGCCGCATGTTAATTAACATGACTTTGTGGTCAAGTGCTGTAGATGTGGACGAGGATGTGGATGTGGATGTGGATGTGGATGTGGATGTGGATGCGAATGTGGATGTTCCCGTAGTCCTTAGTGGCGCCGCACAATATTTGTCCAACAACATAATGTGTTTGTTTAAATGCCAAAGTGGCCAGAGCCATCATCCCGCTGTTGCCGTAGCCAGCAGCTGTGAAATGTGAGAATAAAAACAATTTAAAAGGCGGCAAATCGCGGCAATTATGGGCTCTGATCCCCCGGGACATTACGTGCTTTTTTTGCATTCGTATTCGCATTCGCTTTTGTTTTAATTTTTGAATTCTTGACGAACGGCGTGTTCCGTTTTTTACTAAACACGGTCGCGTTCACACTTTTTCTGCACCTCCTTTTTGCGTTTTTTTTCGCCACAAGAATTTAAATCGGATTTCATTGGCGCCCTGAGCGGCGTTTCTATGTTAATTAATTGCTTTGCGGCTTTGCGACTTTTTAAATCAATTTTCTGGAAGGTGAATATCAATGGACATTCGGACATCCTCTCGATGCTGGTGAAATGATGTGAGTGAGGTGAAGAGAGGTGAGATGAGGTGAGGTGAGGTGGGGTTGGATGTGGTGAGGTGAGGTAAGGGACCTTATGCCACTAAAGACCGGTGGTGGTTACAAGTGGACTAAGCCGACGAGCGGACCAGGGACGAGTCCAATTGGAGTCCAAGTGAACAGTGTGTTGCGCGCAGTCGCACTGTCGCTTCCAGCCAGTAGATGTCGCTGTTGAAAAGTACCGAGGGATATTTTGTCTTGGTTCTCTTACGTTGACTCTTTCAACAGAGACACTTCGTCCCGAATGTGAATTTCACGATGTCTCGGCAGTTTAAAGCTATATTAGGACGGACATATGAAAATTGAACAGTAGAAGATCTTTCATGCATGGACAAGTTACAGTTCATAAATCTTGAATAAGACCAAGAAACAGTAAATATGAAACTGGAAGAAAGGCTATTGCGCAAAGAATATTTTCGAAAAGTTTTCCAATTTGATTTTTGTTGCTCGAATGGTTCGCAACATTCGCAAATACCTAACTCGCTCGTAGCAACCTTTATTGGAACTTTATAATGATAAAAGTTTGAGTACTTTTTATTTCGTATTTTCCTCTGTTTAGCTTGTTTAAATGCCACCACTGTGTTTCCGCTGAGAACTCGGAAGACCGGGCAGGGTCTGAATAATTTAAAATTTATACGTACATTATGCAGACAAAACATGACTGAATCCGCTTTAATTTCTGTTAATTGATATATGAAGAGTAACATATTGATTATTACAGCCTTCAACCTGACAATCATTTGCAGATCGATTGGCTGTGTATCAATAAGCACATATGTAATATCATGTGATCCTTCTGCAACCGCTAGAAGAAGCTTTCCTATACTGCACACAGGGATAGGGATGACGCCTGGTAACAGTTCACGTCGACAGTGCAGACAGCAAGGAGCTGGCATCGGTTACCGTTACCTGACACATAGAAGGGTCCCACTTTGCAAAGCGAGAGGGTAAGCGAGAGGGCAAGCGAGAGGGAGACAAGGGCTACAGCCAGCGGTACCGGCAACAACAGCAGCCGACGCGACGCAGCTGAACGTGACGGTCAGCAGACGCTGCCGCAGTCACAGTGTTTTAACGGTAACGGGAGTATGCTCAAAGCGACCGCGTAAACGTTTTAAGCTCTGTAATTAACTATATTTCATGCAAGAGTCTGCGTGTGTATATGCGTCGTATGTGCGAGCGTGTACGTGTGCATGTGCGAGTGTGTGTGCTTGCGTGTGCAATGGAAAAGTGCGTAGAAGGGTTAAAAGCGCGGCTTTTTTTTACCGGGAGACTGCAATCCATTTTGTGGTAGCAAGGGTTTCGCATTTGTAATTCATATTATTATTTCGAGTAAGCAACCAAAAAAATGAAATTAAGAGAGATAGTTAAGTGGGTTTTGCTTTTGTTTCCTTTTCTTTCCACTACGCATTGCGCAAGCTGCACACGCACTCAGCCACACACACGCACAGGCCTCGTGTGTCTAGTTTTCCACAGGTGTCTCACAGCCCATCAGCCAGTCAACCCATCAGAACGTCCCAATCCATCAGCTTGCCCAGACCCGTCTCCCGTTAGTCTTCGTTTTGACCTTGCAGCGATTTTAGAACTCTGTACGAAATGCGTACAAGCACATGTACATAGATATGTACACATATATATGTACACACACATATATTCATTTACCGAGCTACGAATTTTCCGAGGAAGTACTTGTTCACTTCTTTTTCCTGCTCACACATGTGTGTATATAAAGAGGATTCTAATCAACAGATGGCTACGTATCGATCGCAAGCGGAAGAACGAATATGCATACGCTTCTTTTTCGCCAAATTCGACTTTTATTGAAGCCCAACTGCGGCTAAAATGAGAATTGTAGAAGAGAACACTTCTTTGACGGTTCTAAAAGAAATCGCCGTAGTTACCTTTTTTTTGTACCTGTGCAGAGTGCTAATTAACTTTGTCTTGGCCTTTGCAACCCCATGGGGAGTCACCTCCGCACTGATTCATATTTTATGAATCTACTAGAACTCTCCATGTCCGCCCGTCATTTAACTGTCATATAACCTATCACCCGATTCGGTCGCTACGCAATTTAAAGCAGTCAAACTCTTCTTTCATTCATGTACCTATACACCTTTAACCGGTATAGGTGCCATTTGAAAAATCACCCGAAATGAGTGGTTTTACATACAAACGTGTATGTTGGATATAGCTCATCTGATTAGTATCAATGCAACTATTCTGTAACCCCATCCAACTGTACCATTTAATTAAAATTGGGAAACTATATAATAAAGCCTTCAATGAACAGTCAGTCGACAGTCGCCTGGGTAGCGCACTGTCTCGTTATTATTTTTGTTTCTGTTTCGCAATTTTGACTGTTTCTTTTTTCCGTTTTCTGGTGCCAGGGAGTCTTTGTGGTGGGGCCAATCGCGAACCCCAGCCCAACCCAAAAGAAACTCTACTCAGCCCAGAATAACCCTACACAACACACCCAACCACCACCAAACCACCTCGCAGCGCGCCACTTTCGGACAATTAAACAAGCCAGCAAAGATAAAATAAAGAAATACAAAAAAGTAAAACAACATGAAGGAAACAACAAAAGGAATGAAACTAAATCGATGGGAAGCACAGAACCAACAGCAACAATGCGAGGCAGTCGGGGAGCTAAAAGACGAGGGAAATATAGTAGATAGAATTGCCAGAAGTCTACGGAAGCACTACGGAGTAAAATTAAGAGATACATTCACATATGTATGCATACAAATAGTATATTGGTAAGCTAATCGGGTGAGGTATGTAATACGATAATGGGTGCAGAGTATTTTGAGGTCGCCTGTGCAGAACTTTCCGCTGGGGTCTCGTCATTATCAATTCCTCTTTTGTTGATTTTTCAGGAAAATTAAATTTTAAATTGTTACGCGTACACCAAAAGTAAGTAAAATGTATAAGAGCTGGTGAGTATTACTGAAACGGCCCACGCCCCATGCTATCACTCCTACCCATCGTTCTTGTAGCGTATTTCCAGCACCTCTTTACGCCTGGACCTGGGCTGGTCAAAGTTGGTTCTTCCTTCAATAAAATTGTATTTGCGCAGGATTTTTTAGCTAGCGTCTCTACTCGCCCCCAAGCTACCTCTTTCCACCTTCCACATCAAAACACCGCTCAACTTCGTCCACGTCCCCTCATCTGCCCTGGCATAAACCCAACGAAGCGCTATGCTTCGATGCTACTGCCTTCTTCACGAATGCTGTTTCGGAAGGAAATGCGTCATGCCGAAATCTGAAGACGAAAACCTAAAGGTCTGACAAAAAATGTACAACTCCAACTGATGATACTGCTGGCAGCGGGGGTATGGGTTCGGGTCACACTGGTTGCGCTAGGTGGCGGTTAAGCGAAAGGAAAGCAGTTTCCTCGCTCTTCCCAGCTCCTCCGCCTATAGCCGCCAACAAAACGGCAACGTTTTCATTTTTCCTTCACACTTCCTTCACTGTTGTGTCTAAGTACTTTTTATTTTTATTTCATTCTTCGCTCCTCATGTTATTCCAAGCACTTTGTTGGCAGAGCCCAACCCCACCCACACCCACACCCACACTACGCATCTGACCCGACTTCAACCAGCAAAGTGGGCAGCAACCCCCGCACAGCTTGGCTTGCAACAGATGATTGATTACTTTCCCCAAAACAAAAAGAATGCGAAGCCCATAAAAAGCAAAAGCTCCTTGCATAGTATTGTCAAGTATTCGTTTATTCGTATTGCTCATTTCACGAATATTTTTAATGAAAAATACAAAGAAAAGTCAAGTCATCTTAAAACCTCATCTTACCCTAAGAACCAGAGGTCGAGGCCCGGTCTAAAGCTTCAGCTACCGCTTGTAGATAGAAAGATATTTGGAGATAAACCTTAAGAATAACTCTATTCTGTACTCTATGCTCTTCTGCTACACCAAGCTACATTGTACATATTCATATTCCATATATTATACATACACTTGGACAGTTGGACATTTGAACGGGACAAACGTTATGCAAATGAGCCGTAAAGCGGTCCTTGTCTGGGGGTCCAGGTCATTTTTCAAGGGATGGACAGGGGTATGCGACAAGCGGCAAGCGGCAAGCGGCAAGCGGCAACCGGCAGCTGTCGGCGATCCAGTTCGAATGCGAGGCGATCCGGAGAATCGAATCAGTGTCCAACCCTTCCGGCCTGTCCATCTGTCCGTGTGTGATTTCAGTTTGTATATCACAGTATTTACGCATAAATTAGCCTGCGCCCCTTTCGCATGGCAGTATAACGGTATAACGCTATAACGGATCGCACCGGTCGGTTCCGCTCGCACTAGTCTTGTGAACTGTCCCTCACGTGCAACATCTGCTGGAGCCAAGCTCACACACAAACCTACCTATTTACGTATGTATGCAACATAGTGAAGTTCGAGTTTGCGCGTTTGCTTCCAGGTGCCTATAGGATGGATGCTACAATGTGTGGATGAATTCGCAGAGGGTTAGACGAATTTACGGAACTTCTAAATAGTAGAGGTAAAGCAACTACTATGAACACGAAGCACAATACTCGGAAGTCAAACTAGTCTGGAAACTCAAAATAAAGTATGAAACTTCCACCCTTCCTCTTCTCCCTTTTCGCAAGAGTAGACTGTTTCGCAATCTTGATCGTTAAATGTGAATGGGGAATGTAAAACACGTTTTAATGATCTTTTTATTTCTACGCTTCATGTACATTGACCCCCCTTATCGATAGTAATAGTAGCAACTATATAGTCTATAGTAATAATAATAATATAATCTTTAGTAAGCATAGGTACTATTTTTAAACATAGTAGCAGCCATCTATCGATGGAGTTAAACTGTGAAGATGGTAAGGTTGCATTAGAACGTTACTCACCCCTCGAACGCAAAAAATGAACAAATTCATGCACACCATCCACCCCTAACCCATCGAGCCGTCACACCCTCACACTACAGCAACAAGATGGCCGCGCGCGGCAGGGTACTGCCTGCACTGCGAATAGTTATACGCTTCCAATCTCATGAAGCCAACAAATCGCATAAAAACACGCCCACATACTGCATTATGTCGCCATTGATGTAACCTCGCGAACGTGAGGGAAAGTAAACATAGCTGACCTTATGAGTGCTACTACATATGATGGTGTGGTGATCATAATAAATCGGTTTAACTCTTGTAATTTCCTTAAAATAATATCAGTCTGACCTTAATAATGTGCATCTACCATACAGCACTATTACGGTCGAGTTGATTTAGCCTGTTCGACTACCCGATTGTCAATCGATCCATTCGAACCGCGATCGTGATCTTTGTGAGCATCGATTCAGAGCTTTCAATCTTGGCACGCTGCTACGAGATACAGCTTGTTTCAAAGGTTATTTGACTTTTAAATTATATTTGTAAACAAAATATTAATAAATAAATTATCTGCTTCGCCATAAACTTTGTTGTAGTAGTTCCATCGAGGCTTGCGGAACCAGGTTAAGTTAGAGTGCGACATCTTCGTTAACATCGTGCATCGGCTCTCATGTTACTCTATCCTCATGCACTCATTCAGCTTTTTAAACGGGTCAACTGCACTCGGCTCAATGAGTTGTAGAGCCCACACTCAACTGACCCCTCACACCCCTGTCATATTCCAAAACGAATAAGAGGAGCCGAGATACATGTTCGTGTAGATACACAAATATGAAGCTGAGGCTGTAGTTAAAACTAAAACTCATACAAGTTAGCTATGTAGTTCTTAGGCTAGTTTACGTATCGACACAACAAGGCATGGTCCAGCAGACAACCTTGACATAAGTTTGGCCTTGGTAGATGCCGTCTTTCACCTCATCCACAGTCCCAGTCGCAGTTGCAGTCCCAGCCCCCGCCCTATTCACACCCTCAAGTTACTATGAGGATTGTGTTTATACTTGCTTGTTGTGAACTTTCAAAAATACTAAAATACTTATTCAAAAACGAGGCAAAAGGTGAGACTATACGTACACATACAAATTGCGTATATATATTGAAAAGTTTGATGTCGTCATCGTCATTCTGTCCGAATCATTTACTATGTATGCGAGCGAAGCATTCTGTAGTGCAACAGAGACCGGCTACTTTATAAATATTACATAACGTATACTTATAGTTACCCTATACAAGGCGTATATATATCGTCTAAATGTACCAGTGTTAGTATATACTAAACAGAGTATATTCTAATTTATTTTTCAAGACCCCTTTATACAGTTGGAGAGCCGAGCTCTCTATAGAAACGTTCATTGCAACCAATTTTGGATACACACAGTGGAGGCGCTCATTCTATGTACCGTATAATCTATATTATGCATATAATGCGGACGCACTACGTACGCGTTCGCACTCACATTCGTATATATGTCCACCTCATTTATATACGAATTAATATTAATATTCGGACACACACATCTACATCAGTAAATATGTACATGCATGCGTATGAGTAGATGCAGAGAACTTACGCAGATTCTCGGCGACATAGCTGTACATAGGCGTATAGGGTCTGTAGCCAGGAAACTGCGTGAACAATTTCACAACCCCCCAGGTACCGCTCAAAACAAATAATATTTGGGTACAACAGAAATAATTCAAACTCTGCAGGTTTTTTAGAAATAGAATTCAAGGATGTTCATTAGTTATATATACATATGGATATGTATGTAGTTTATACCGCATAGATAATTAAACATTATATTCAAAGACGTACATGCAGTCGATTTGGAGTTGATTTTAAACGAATTCTTGTATCATGTATTTTCAAATAACAATTCTGTTCATATGTAAAACTTGGCATTCTTCCTACACTCCTACACCCTTAAGATGGCCAGTGTTATTCGAATAGGCGAATATGCTTTCTACAGAGGAAATCAAAATAATAGGATCCAGGAACACATTCAGAAGGATCTAACAGCAATGATCTTTGCGATTATATCAGCTGGACACCATATTTAGACTGAAGGTGTATAATAAGCGGACAGGGTTTATTTCCAATTTCAGATGCCACGTTAACACCGACCACACAAATCGATGATTGGAGCCTTTAGAAAGTGCTTGTATCTCAAATACGTTGCTTGCTAATTGAATGGATAATCTTGCGGGGGCGTCCAGTAATAAGAAGGATGAGTGTTCAATTTCAATAATTCAATATAGTTCGGTTACAGCTGATCAGACGCAAATAAAGATCTCTGATTAAAGTCGGAAAGGTGTCCCTAGGCGGGATGCAACGATTTGACTAAACTGAATGCATCCAACGAAGTGGGAGCGCCCATCTTTAGGCTTTTCTGAATCTTCAAGCGTTGCTTCCGAAATCGAACGCATAATTGGGTAAATCGATAAATTCGGATGTCCATTCGGCTAGACACAAATCGATGAACCCCGAAACGTGAAGTGGAAGTAAAAATGTACAGGCTTTTAAAAGACTAGAGACGATGTACATATTGATGTATTTATGTACTTGTGTACATATGTGCCCAAGTGCATGTATGTAATATGTATGTACTATATTTATTTCAAATATGCTTTGTGTTTCTGTACACAGTCATGTCGTACATAGCACACGCACGCATTGGCACGCACGTATGTACAGATACACGTATGGCCGACGCCAACACACACACGCTCGCACGCACTGCTATAGTTAATACGTGTGTGTTGGTGTGAAACTGCACATAAATGAACCACCGGGATGACAAACGAAAATGCATCCTGCAACATGCATACAGATGCACCACACACGCACATACCCATGTCTCATACACACACATACACACATATATATGTGTATGTGCATGCACAAAGTCAATGCATTGCGAAAGCATAAACAGCCAGACAGAAAGAGAGTGGGCTGGTAATTGGGAGAGAGAGCGGCCGAGGCAGAGAACGAGGCAATGAGAGGAATAGGGACAAAAAGCGTTAGTGAGTGAATGCTGGCCAGTGAGAACGGGACAGCGAGATCTTGACAGCATACATTAAATCGTGCTCAAAATTGTAAGGTGGCCGAGAGAGCGGGGAACCGGGAGTATAGTGATGGTAGTGGTGGTGGTGGTGCATTACAGTTGTCCGGGCTGAGGTGAGTAGCGTGTTGCCGGCAAATAAGGGATGTTACTGCACAAAGTGCAGCAAATGCAACGTTGCAACGTCGACGCCGACGCCGACGCCGACGCTGACATCGACGTTCGCTGCTGCGTCGACGTTCATGAAAACTGCACTTGATAATGCAACGAGCTGCGTATGTGTGTGTGTGTGGCTGGCCAGACGAATTTTGTTGCCCCTTTCCCAGAAGCAGCAGCAGCAGTGGCGGCAGCAACAGCAACAGCAACAGCAACAGCAACAGCAACAGCAACAGCAACAGCAACAGCAACAGCAACAGCAACAGCAACAGCAACAACAACAACAACAACAACAACAACAACAACAACAACAACAACAACAACAACAACATAAATATAAACGAAAGACATTTGACTGCAACGACTGGCGAGTGACGTCTGGCGACTGCAGCGACAGCGAATGCAGCAGCAGTTGGCGTCGAAGTCAGCTACGCCTCTGACGCTAACCTCGGTACAGGCAACAGTGGTACGAGATGTACAAACACAGACAAAGAAATTGTTTTAAATGTTGCTGCGTCGAAAGAGTGCCTACCTCACTTGAATATCGATACATATCGAAAAAGTTGTCACTCACCTATCGATGTCGATATGAATCGAATCTCCTTTTTTGTATTTATTGATTCTTCGCTTGCTAAAAAAAAAAGAAAAGTGCTTTGCCGCTCTTATTCAGTGACAGAATTAGCGTAGCCAAGAATGAGTTTCAGTCGGAGCTAAGTACCTTGCTCCAGTGTGCGCATTGGTGTTGTGTTGGAAAACGGGTGGACCGTTAACGTCGTAGCCATGTTGTTGTTGCAATCGCAACTGCAGTTGATGTTGCAGCCGACGCTAGTAGAACATCCCGATGCAGTATCCAAAACCTTGTACACATCCCCAACGCAGCGCAGCTGACGCCGCAGTCGCCGCAGTCGCCGCTGACGATTTTGTTTATCACCGAGAATTTTTATCTCATAATAAGCCTGCCAGCCGCTGCTTTAGTTCCCCAACCTCCACACACAACATCCCCAACATCCACATCGAAATCGGCGCTGCTTTCTCCAGCAACTGCAGCGAATTTTTATTCTTCATTATTTGGTCAACGTAGTCAGGAACGTAATAGTCTATCGAATAGAACAGTCGACTGCGGATCGTCCAGCCCTCGCGGAGCATTTTTATTTCTCAAATGTGAATACATAGTGCTAGTGGATATATAACATATTTAGCATGATGAAGGACAATAAACAAGCCAACCATTCCCAGTCCCAATCCCTAACATCTAATCCCAAAACCAATACCGATACCGATCAGATCGAATCAAATTTATTGTGTTGTATTCATTGCGGAATACAGTATATACATATACTAGTGATTTCATTAGTTCTTCTCTTTGTTTTCAGATCATCATAATTTAAAAAACAATAGACCGAAAATGTTTTCAAACCAAAATTGCAACCCCAAAGCAAACAAACAACAATAAAGCTCTTCATGTCAACTAACCATAATTCAGTTCAAAAAGCAATAGAACGGATACAGATTAAACTATATTTTTATTTTACACACCTTAAATAACTTATCGCAACAACAGCTTTCGACCTGAAAATTCAATAAAACCAAAAACAGTAACCGATATCAACTTTAGCAACAAAAAAAAAGATAAACGAAACCACAAATAAATACTGCAAAATTGAAATCAAAAGTACAAAGTTAAACAAGTACATAGAAAACAAAACAAACTCGAAAAAAATTAAGGAAATAATTAGAAAACATTTTTATGGAAATCCAACGAAATCAAACAACTTAACAACACCTAAGAAAAGATAATAATAATAATTCCCATCTAAAAACACGCGATATATCCGTTTTAAAACTCAGTTCATCAAGGTATTCTGTTTAAGGAAAAACGAAAAGTCTCCTGTATCTATCGTTAACCCCTTAGAGTTGAAAAAATTGCAAAGTCCATCAACAAAAAGGAAACTAGGCGAGAAATCGCTAAAAAGTTGCGGCTCAAGCTTAAATTTATCGGTTTGGGAGACCCACAAGAAACTATTACCACGCGAAGACTCCCGATCGGCATCAAAATACTCTCGTTGAATGCTTATCGGAAACACACTGACACCGGAACAAACAGTTTAAAATACCACTTACCATATAGCTAGCATAGATACACTCACATATATTCCAATAACAATCACACACTTCACAAAAAGCGCAGAGGTAGTCTCCATAGTAAACTGCATACTGTACTGTATGAGCTAAGGCGATATGATTTATACTGGTATACATCGTAATGGCAATGTGTAGTTACAGAGTCCACAACGAATATTTGGTAGACGATACGGAGCACATGATATACTGAACTGCGGTAAATTCCATGTGGTTCAACAAAATAGAAACGGGGACTAATAGAATCCACACAAGTACTTTACTCACCATTTCTGTATCCACTACGTTAAAATACGCATCTTGATTCGCACAACTTACTGCTGGAAGTGTACCAATGTGTCCATAGTATTTATAAACATTGATGAAACTGAGAAAATATATAAAGTTAAATCATTTGGGTGATATTTTTGGTGTTAATCTAAGAAATTAAAAAAAAAATTTGTGATGCAAAACTTGTAATATTGAATGGAATAACAAAATACTCACGCAAATAATACAAAATAAAAACAAATAACATAAATTTGCCATCGATGAATTTGCTAAGAACATTTTACAAATAACTAAATATCAAAATTGACATTTTGAAATTACATCGCGAAAACGCAACGTGTGCCTTAATCCGGCCTTAAGTTCAAATTAGTTTAAATAATGTATAATAATATCTCATTAAAAACAACAATCAATTGATTCGCGACCAAAGTAACTTAAGTAAGGAGCCCATGGCTGGGGCTGTCCAAACTCGATGAGAGACCCGCGCATCCCAGCATCGTTACCACTTTAAGGAATGCATACACCTTTATGGTAGGTTGATTCCGCTCTTATTAGGCAACAACTAATACATCAGAGATAGTAATGCGGTGGTTGTTAGCACGGTAAACACCGCATGCAGAATGCAATGAGTAAGGTGTTCTCGTCAGTACCCAACGTTCTCTGCCCACTGATAAAATAATAAAAGACTTATTTTTTGAATAAAAAAAAGATTATATTTATTGTATTACCCATGTGGTGTTCGCGGTGCCAGACACATCGCATAAAGGTCATTGAGCTACATCTACAGCTTTAGCGAATATGCATGATGATGAATTTTCATTTGGGATAGATTGGACAAGAAGTAAATAATTCAATAATTCTGGTACCGACTGCAATAGCATGATAATCTCAAAAAATAATCCGAAGTACCATTTTTTTTAACTAAGTCCAAGAGGATAATTTTTTGTATTTATTTGGATTATGTTAAAAACAGTAAAATATTTAAAAATCTGGGCGATTTTAAAGAGCTTATCCATAATTTTTAAATAAGTCGATATACCATGCTTGACTACCTTAGTGAACGAGGTTCCTTTTTTGAAATTTCAAAATAATTTCACCAACTAACAACACAAAACTATTGCTATATTAGCAACAAAAGCTACTACTACCACGGAAAGAATGTCTGTTAAAAGAGCAAGGATACTGAAGTTAAGAGAGAACGTAAGTGTGGCAGAACTTCGGCGCCGGCGTTGGCACGAAGACGCTTCGCTGTAAGCCGAAGATGTTCAAAGCTAACGACGAAGACATTTGACTTACTTTGCGCTGGCGCTGCCAACGTCCCTGTACGTCTTTCCTTTTGGCCAAATTCTATTTCTAAGCAAGGCTCGCGAGATGTGCCGCCTGAACCCTCGCGACAGTCATATTTATACTTGTTCGGGCCAGCGACAAAATTAGTTTTTCAATGACTCGCGTGCCGCCAGGTTATAACCATCCGAGAACAAGGCGGCAACTGTCCACAAAACTATCACTAGATAACAGCTCCGTACACCAGTGTCGAGTTTGCCAAGTGACGGTGCGTGCTTTGGAAACATCTCAGTTTCGAAATGTTATCCATAGTATAGTATAGTATAGTTCCTGGCCAACTGCTCAGGTGCATCTGCAAATCTTCGCGATTTGAGGAACTTCGACATGAGTTCGCGTGAGAATACCCACTATTATTCTGTTTTGATTGAGTTATTTAGATACTGAAGAATCTAAATTGGCGGGACACAGATATTTGTGTAATATCTTAGTTTTCAACCGATTGTTCCTATGGAAGACCAACATAATTTTGAATTATAATAGCTCAGCAACTGATATGGAAGGTTGATTAAAATGGTACTGCAACAGTATAAACAGGTTACTAAATAACCTAAACTGGTACTAAAAAAAATAAATCGGTTTGTACCTAAATAATGGTTTTAGTTTTAATTAAAAAAAATCAATCAATAAGTTCTCATCAATAGGAAGCGTTTGTTTTAATGGAAGAACTCTAATTGCTTAAGACCTTCAAGGTGCTTCTCAATTTCTTTATTTTGTTTTAATTATATCTAAACAGATATACACCATTTATTTTGTTCTGATTGCACCTAAGCTATAGAACATATAGATGTCAACTTATTCTATATATTTATTTAAGCGTAAAACCGGAATATATTAATTTCGATACTTTGTAAAAAAGTGACCTTACTAAAGTAAATGTTTTGAGAAATGTGAAAAGAAATTATGATAAATTATGTTTGTGGGCATGTGCGTACCAACTTTACGACAACCCTCATAATTATTGCAGTGCCTTACAATTTGTTGCATAAATCGTTTAAAAAAACGAAGTATTAAAGAAACACTATTTCTTGTTGGTTACGTTGGTATAAATAATTATTATCATCATCCAAATGAAATCTAAAATGTACTATTATTTGTCGAATGGTACATACATGAATCGGCGATATCATTTATGATCTATATAGAACTAAGTGTTAAGAGTTTGTTTAAAAACTATGATATTAGTTTATGTTGTAACAGACAAAGTTAGTTCTACTCGGTTTAGGGAACAGCCAACTGGTAGACCGAATTGCGACTTATCAATCATTTCATTTTACGACTCAAAACCCCTCATCCAAGGAATTGGTAAAATTAGCTCGACTCATTTTTTGAAGACGGTCTTTTTTAGCTTATAATTCTAAAATAAACTGAAACATCGCCGAAAAAGTTAGTACACTACTGGTACCATTAGAATGTGACTATGCAGGTTTCTGAAATTTAATTTATAACGACGGAAAGGTCTCCTGCACCATATAGCCTATGCAAGGGTTTAAAATCTCATCACTGAGTTTCCTCTCAGGATATGGAGTCTTTATATTCGGGTAATCTACAAAAACACGTTCTTGTGCTTCTAACCCTCAAACGACTTTGCTGTAGTGAATCAGTCCCTGCTGTCAGGGAGTTTATTAGTTGCAGATTTGGTGCAGCTTTCTTTTAATTTCATGTTTCTTATTCATTCCTAAAGAAACACCACATTTTTGCTTCGTTTTACAGTCTATAGAGAAGCTGCTAGGTGCAAGTTTTCCTGTAGTCTTGCCAACAGATCTATCGCCCTGGGTCCGGAAGAACTGTTACTGCGATCGCAAGCGAAGGTCGATCAGTGGCTGCTGACGCAGTTCACTAGCAAACAGTTGGTGCAACAGCAGCGCCTGGAGAGCCAGCGAGTAGGGCCGGGGTCCGGACCAATACAGGAACCTGATTTCGCGAGCCAGGGGCTGCAGCTATCCCGATCGCAGGTCCCTTTTCATATGCATAATATGGATGCAGCTGACTTTTGGCAGCAAGCACGCGCTCCCTTCGCGCACACAGCGGTATCGACGCTGCAGCAACAACAGCAACAGTCACAACAGCAGCAGCAGCAGCAACATCAGCAACATCTCTTGCACCCGCACAACGTGTCCAATCAGGAGCACGTGAGTTCTGTGAGCAACAACAACCACCTGCCATTACAAAACAAGTTGGATCCACACCAGCTGCAGCAGCAACAATTGCAGCAGCAGCCACAACAACAACAGCAGCAGCAACAACAGCAGCAGCAGCAACTTTTGCAGCAACACGCCGAACATTGCTATGGAAACGAAACGTTTGGATCGCAGCAGACCCTTGCGAGTGCAGCAAGTTCCTCCACGCAGCTAAGCAGCCATCACTTGCTTTTTAATGCAGCCGCAGCAGCAGCCGCCGCTGCACATCTCAAGTCGACCGCGCGCAGCAACATCGGAGATCAAATTGAGCCAAATAGCCCCAATTCAGCGCATAACTCAGGCAGTCTGGCGGCGAAACTCCGAATGGAACAACAGCAGCAGCAACCACAACAGCCTCAGTTCGCTAAAGATCCCCACCAACAGCCACCGCAGCCGCCCGATCCTGTTTATAGCAGCGACTACTTTGGAGGCCCTGGCAACCCAGAGCAGCATCATCATAAGCAGGAACAGCTTCACTCGTCCCACCCACCACAGAGCCCGACGTTGGTCGGGCAGGGGCAAGGGCAAGGACAGGGGCAGCAGCCTAGCAGACCCATGTCTCCAGTGCAGCAGTCACCACAGCATTCCATAACGCCTTCCGGCGGATGCTCCACTCCCGACATTAAGTACAACAACGAGAAACTGGCCAGCGAAATTCAGGTAAGGCCTCTTGTTAGGGTACCTACTCTCTGCTAACACCCCTGATGAACTGAATTCTACAACAATTTTATGGAGGAAAGAATCTTTATCTGTAATATATACCTGTATAGCTAATTGTCGAAAAGACTGGCTTCTATGAAAAACGTTATTAGTATTTCCTTAGCAGAAGCTGGTGAGTTAGTTATTTTGCGATTTAGAGATTTATCAATGTACATATGTAAAGACCAGCCTGACAGAAGAAGTATTCGCCGAGTCCAAAAAATAATACATTTCTGATCAGCGTCAGAGAGACGAGTCCATATCCTGTCCATGAGGATATATAGAAAAGAATACAACTGTTTTTTATTCCTATTTCCCAATTTGTTTCTATATTTTTGATTTCCTATCTGCCTATGTCTCAATCATATGTTCCGTTATTGTTAATCCGGTGTTTAAGGTTTTGGTCGATATTTACGGGTTATTGTTTACTTCAGATTAAAGTTCCTATGTTTATTGTATCTTAAGGTTTATTTTTTTCAAATCAAATAATTATCTGTTTTAATCGTTAGAATCATATATAGAAATTGAAGAAATTCGCTAATTTTCACTCTCCTACTCGTATTTACAAAAAAAATACAAGTAACAAGAACATAATGGAGATACTCATATAGTATATAACAAATACAGAGAAATATATATGCAAAGTCACTCCTATTATTTTGAAAACAGTCATATTTTACCTAAAGTTGGGATTGGATCACTCTTATAATTTTTAAATCAGTCATATACTACATATACTATAGTTGAGATTGACTTAACAGGTACATTGCATAACAGTAAAGGCTTTAGCATAAACCTCATCCTTCTCACAAAGACTCTAATATAAAAAGACTTATACGAAGGCGAACATCTAGACCGTCTGAATAGATATTGTTAAGTTTGTTATTTTATGAAGAGAAAAAACATGCTAAGAGATGAAAATATAAATTTTTTTGGCCCAACAAACATCCCGAAGAGAATTATTCGGAGGACAACAAAGAGAGAGAGAGAGAGTGAAAGGGGTACGCATAGAAATTTCCCAGTAAAGTATTTCCACCACGTTTTGCTCATTTAAAAAGCTCAAGGAGTGAAAAAAGCCCAGACCAATGCGTACTATGCGACAAGGCAGAGAAAAGGGAAATTCAACTTTTTTGTACCTCAAACTGCTTTTGGATGTCTGTATGCATATACATATGTATGGCTGTGAATATGAAAGTAGAAGATCTTGACTGTGGTAGTAAGTGTTTTTATTCTTATGTACGGTCGAGAGAAATTTGGTCTTGAATTTTTCTTGTGCCAACTGAATTCCCCTCCAATAATATATGTATATGTATGTATATATGTGTGTGTGCAAAATCTCAATACTTTTATCTACACACTCTCTCAAACCCTTGTAAAAAGCGAACAAGAAAGAGATAGAGATAGATGTAGTAAGAGAAACTTAGCAGGAAGCAGGGAGAGCAGGGTGAAGAGAGAGAGAGTGACATTCTTATCTTCTACTTATTTTTTTCGTTGTCTGTTTTTGCCGTAGTAAGTTACCCCCGTGCATGCTAGCGCTGTTTCTCCTCATCTCCCCTTCGCTATGTTCGAGTGTGTGAGAGAGTTAGATAGGTGAGTGAGAACGTTTGTGGCTGGGGTGGAATTCAATCTGTGGGTTATTCTTCAAGGGAATGAGTGTAAGTTTAGTTTTATACACACATGCAAACTCTCACACATATACACGCACACCCATTTCCAAACACAGACGCGTTATTCTCCATTCCAGTGTCGGACGCTAGCGCGCTGCTCTCACATGCTGTCGGGGAGCGGAGGAGCGACAGAGAGACCGTTTTTATTTTCTTCTCTGCTTACGCTTTTTTATGAATGTAACTCGCGCACAATTTCTTCAAGAAAACAATAATAGTACGGCCATACTCCTACATACAACTGTACACACGCACAAGCCGACACACACACGCATATGCTATGTATATATAATATATATAAGTATGTGTGTGTAGTTAAGCGTTTGTACATAAACGCAGGCGAAATAGAAGGAGAAACAAAATTTGACGCTAGTAAAGAAGCAGCGAAGCAGAGCCGCGCCGCCGGCGTCGACGACGATGGCAGAATAAGAAGTTGCAAGTGCTATCCCGTTTATGGATAAGGCGCAAAGCGTCTACCGGCAGAAGTTCAAAGGACACCGAGCTGTAAAGTTGTCTGATTTCGCCGCGTTCCACTGAGTACTCAATTCTGCGCTACCTTTGCCGCTACGAGTGTCCTGTCCAGTGCGTGCAGAATAATCGCGTTCGCGTTCGTTCAAGTTGTTATCCATCTTAGAAACAGAAATCGAATTGACCTTTATCATCAACAGAATTTGGCCGAACAGCAGGCAGTTTTGATATGTTGTGACTTTGGGAAGGGGGTATGCAGTACAGTATGTGAGCACAAAGGATAAAGTAAACAAAGGCAAACACGTTATAGAGATGCCAACTCTTGCAAACAGAAAATATTGAACTCCGTACCCCCCTATATGTCCGCATGATATGCTTTAGTAGTGAGCCAATCGCGCGCGAAGCAAAACTATAATATAATCGCATATTATTTATGTTATTTCTGTTATTTTGAAATGACACTTGACTGTGAAAAGGAGAACGATGTAATTTTGATTATCATTTACAAAATCTGATACAAATTTCGATTGGTGTATAATTACTTTTTCCTGATTTCGCTTTTATCCAAATTATTTATATATTCGTTTCGTTTTGATTACTGTGTTCGACAAAAAATCGGTTTAATTTCGATTAGGTTATAATAATAATTTTGTAAGGGTATACCCCGTACCGAAGAACCCACGGAACTCGAGTTTATTCTTATACTATATTATTCCGTAGGGAATAGCAAAGCAAGCTCTCAATAAAGATCTTAATTCAAAATAAAGAGCTTGAAAGAGACAATGTTGTGAAATACCAATTAGTTTGCTGAAATAAAATATTTTTGTTTACAAAGAGTCTCTAACTTATCAAATTGCCCTTGATACTCGACTTAGTAGTACTACTAATGTAATAAAAACCTATACGTTTGGTCAAATTGGGACTTTTGCATAATCTCTATACTACCGTTCTAAAGTAGGGAATGCAATAGAAATTTTATTCTTATTCAAACCTTTTATGCATTATAAAGACTGCGTGCAATAGAATCTAGTTTTTTTCATATAAACTCCTTTTGTCGAAGATCAAATCATATATTTTTAAAACAATTAAGCAATTATTTTAAATTGAACATGGTCAAAAAGGGTATACTAACTTTACTAATGTATGTAACAGGCATAAGGAGGTGTGGCACAAGGAATATTTATTCTTGCTCAGGATCACTAGCCGAGTCGATTGAGCTATGTTCGTCTCCAAATTACAATCCGATCAAAATAATAACATAGAAGTTATTCAAGTTAATGTTTTTAGTACAAATACACGAGCTACAGCCTGCTATGAGTAGTTGGGGTCGACGCCGACATCGCTTTACTTTTGCGAGAACGAGTAAGCAATAAGTGGTAGAATAATTTGGGCAGAATTGTCTGTTTTAAATTAAAAGTGTAAGCACGTAACGAATGTAACGATTTTGAACAATTGGGTGAAGGTATCTAACTGTCGGGCTTGCTCGACTGAAGCCTCCGTTACTTGTTTTATTATACAATATTCGTTTCGGATTTCGGACTTACTTTCATAATTATTGCTTGTCTTCTGCCCTATACTTCAATCTTTGTAACCTCTGTTCTTTCTTATCTCCATCCAATTGCAGCTTCAACTCTCTAGGTCGAGCAGCGCGGCCGCGATCAGCGAACGAACCCTTGAAGAATGTTGGTCGACCCTGCAACGAGTGAGTTGGCATCTATTTCGTTGTGTATAGTACTCTTCCACGCTGAAGACTTAAAACTTGCACACGTACAAGTACATGTACATACATATGTACATAAACAATCATACACACACACCATTAAATAAATGCATGCGGCCAGGCACTCATCTGCAGACGAAAATACCATACACAGCAATACCCTGCCATACATGTAGTAATAAACAGATTTGTGCAGACGTAAGATCGTACTTCTTCCTTATTTTGATATAAATAGCATGCACAGTCTCATGATACCCTGCTTATTCTGCCCTTAAACGACGAAGAATTACTTTTCGATTATCATTTTTATTCAATTGTATACTGCCGACAAGACTGGAGCCAGTCTATCTAAAAACTGTAATAAATATTTATTTATTTGCGCTATTTTGTGTTTTCATGATTTCTTCATTATTTTTGGATTTTTTTGTTGTTAAATACATAGTCTTTGTAAAGAGATGCAACGTACAGGCAGAAACGCGTAACCGTTAATGTTACGTTTACTATACATAGGCTTGTGCAAACACCCATATTTTTTTACATTTTTCATACATAGGTACATGCATATGAAGTGGCATATGATGTACATCACTCTCTCAATCTGTCTCCTGCCTTATTTCGTGACAGGGTATAGAGTAGAAGGGTTTTATGACTTTGTAACAGCCAAAACCGTATGTATGAGGCTTAAGGAGGCGTGTTCGTCTGTCAATCCGTGTGAAAGCCTAGATCTCAGCTATTATAAGGGCTACCAACTTTGCAGACGATATATGTTATTAATGCCGACAGATTAAGTTTATTTTGGTATTCGGCTATGCCCTCATCCGACACCGTAAATCAAATCAAATTCTCGGCTAAAGTATTCATTTTTTGTGATAACAATCATTATCACCAGCCAAATGAGTGGGAACTTAGTGGCAGTACTTAAAGTATGCAAAACAAAGTATTTGACAAGGAAGTCATATCTGTGAAGAGGGTGTCACGTCTGAGCACACTCGACAGTACATAATAATTAAGTACAAGTAAGTAAAATCATATATACCCTTGGAGAGGGTCAAACTATCCACAACTACAATCACAGTTTAAGAAGAATCTTAATGAAACTCGGCACACTTGCTTCATTTTAAAGATTTGGTGAATAAGAAAACTAAAGTCAAGAGTGTTCGACTGTGAAATACCCGCTACACACCAGTTCGTCCTCACAAATAACTCCTACAAGTATGTTAAGTATTTTGTGTAGACAAATTTAGGGCAAAGCTTATTTCAGCTCAGTTAATAAATATGCCCAATAATTTCCATGTTTATTTTATCCAATCGTAACCCCATTTACATAAATTTATTGTATTCACCAAATATGAATACTGTGGCATTAAAGCAATTTGATATATGAGACGTGGCAGACCCCACAAGGTATATATATTCAGGATTACAAGCCGAAACGATTGAGTCATGTCCGTCTCTTTGTCCACCCGTTCGAACTGCGTCTGTTCGTGTTTAAACACACAATTTTCAGCTATAATACTATATATGCTTGGGAACCAATTTGGCATGATGGTTCCTGTTGGGAGTCACGCCCACCGCCTACGCAAGTGGATAATTTATGATCCCTTAGTAAATATTTCAAGTTACCATTGTTTCTGGATACAAGTAAATAGATAATATAAGAACCTACCCTCTAAATTAAGAATTTAAGCGAAATTGTCTGTTAGCAAATGGATGTAACAGTGGCATGCCCCACAAAGTATATAGATTCTTGCTCAGGATCACTAGCCGAGTCGATTGAGCTAAGTTCGTCTGTTTGAAACAATAGATCTTCGCTATTATAAAAGCTAGAGACTCCAAATTTAGCATAAAGGTTCCTGTATATCAAAGGCAGATGAATTTTATTTCAAAGTTCAGATTCCCAGCCCGAACATTTGGAATACACACGCTTTGAACTGAATTACTTGTTTTTTGATTGCAAATATTTCTTGAAAAGCGTTTATTATTATTTTTCAATTTGTAGAATTTGAATTTTTTTCAGGACTAGAGTGTAGGATAGTGGTACATTGGCACACAAGATGTTTACAGGTATTGTTATGCAGGTAATATTTAAGTAATTTCATCGCCCGAAATACGTTGGGAGGCACTGCATTTCTAGACAAACAATGTAGAGCATACAACATTCGTTCTAAGACATATGCTACGTAATATAAACATATATATAGCCTTCCTTTAAAGCTAACTATACACTTGCCGCTTATAAATGTGTGTGCCGTGTGGCGCTTCCCCTCTTTTACCCTCCCCCTTTCGCTGTCCGCCCAAATATCAGAAGAAGATGAAGGCGAATAAGAAGAAGAAGATTAGCAGCGCAGCACGATACTCCCACATTTTTTCGAATGTTTTTTGCTTCTCTCTTCTCCTCGCACAGTGTGAGCACACTAGTCCTTTTTTCACAGCCAGTTTTCTTGCTCTAGCTCCGGCTTACACACAAACATACAAAGCATATGGTCAGCGTGCACCAGTGTTACCCTCCTCCTCGGGCACAGCCGTAATGGTTTTTACCCTAAAGCAACACGGCAACTTCTCCGGGGACAAAGCGCAAAAAAATTCAGAACGTTGGTCGAGGCCAGTCTAGCAGTGTGTACTCATTGGCGCAGTGATAGCGACCACTGCCTTGTATGTACCTATCACCCCTCTCAACCCTCTCAATGTGTGTGTGTGTCGGGAATTACAAAAAAAATAAGCAGACGCAAAACAGTATTAGACGGAGACAGCAGAAAGAGGTTTGAAAAAAGGAAAATACATATGTATGTATGTACTCAGTACATGTACACAGTGCATGTACATATGTTTGTATATACTAGTGTATGCACACATGCGAAAACTGATACTTTGCACACTATCGCAAGTCTATGTAGCGGCCACGAGTAGTTTAACGTTTTCTTTTTTAAACCTACGTCATCAACTATAAAAGTTAGGGACACCAAATTTGACATGAGGGTTCCTGGATACCTGGAATTTAGAATACCACCCTCACCGCCCCCGGACAAATGTCTTCCCTATTGATATCCGATCGGATTACAATAGGGTATTTATTCAAGTCAACGTATTCCGTAGTTCAGAGCAGCGGTGCCGCGCTTGCTAACAAAAGTTAACGTTGAAGTCGCGTTGACATCGGGTGAGAAAGAGAAAGTATTGTTTTTGGGAATTCTAGGGGTTTTAAGCCTGGGTAAAGGGTATCATACTGTCTTGCACGCGTATTCAAGAGAAATGGAGCATGAAACTCGTTTTTAAAATTGGGAACAATCAAAGACTTGTAGACTTACTATAGTATAGTATATTATACTCTATACTGTTTTGCATTCTATATATATACGAGGTTCTTTCTATTCGACCAAAATCCATAAAACAACCAAAAAAGACAAGAAGAGAAACACACACACATACACATGTACCCAAAACCGCCCCATTATTGCAATCTCATTTGCTGGAGATTCGCAGAACTGCCGTCAGCCAACGGCACTGGACTGGACTGGCCTGGACAGTCGTGCACGCCATTTTTATGCGCTGTAAGAATGAGGGAGCAGAGTAGAGGAGAGTAAAGGAGCCTCCCGTGGCAAATAAAAACTGCACTGCGCTAGCATCGAATTGGCGGGAGTGTAAGCAAACTCTGTGCGAGCAGCCAACCAGAGAACGCCGCACGCGGGTTGCCCTGCTGCCTGGCCTGGCTGGTTTGCTGCCACACTCACCGCCTACAAACGCCATCTTCTTCATCCTCATAATCGTCCGCACGCCGCCTCACCTACTTCTAATGCTATTTTGTGGATTACGGTGCTATAGTTTAAGTGTCTGTGTGTGTGCATTTACTTGTGCATTGTTCGTACACCCCGTGTACACGGGATAACCTTGACACCGGCAGCTACCGTAGGTTCTTGTACGCAACCACCAGCAACAGGTACATGGCATGGTAGATCATACATAATAAATATCTTTTGTGACGACGTCCATCTAGATCGTTTGATTTTTAGAATTTTATCAATTGAACTACCGATAGTAAAAATAACAAACTACATTTTCCACAAAACTCTTAACTGAGATCCATTTAATTAAGTTCGTCGTTTCTGTCTATATAAACTGTGGTCTTCAAAAATGATTTCTTTGGCTTCGCAGTTTGTACATATGTATGTATGTACACATACATAGGTACATTCCTATATACAGGATACACGATTCACGAACGTCGCAACGATTTTTTGAAACTTTTACCCACATCCTAAAAATGTATACATCTTAAAGTAGTTCTCTACGAATAATCCAGCACCACTGCTATTTTTTCCATCAAAAAATAAACAAATTAACTCTAAGCAACACTTTAAGAACGCTGTTCTTACTAGAGCTTTTTCTTAAAAAATAAATCTATCGATGGAGACCAATAAGAAGTCAAGACTCTTCGAAACTATCGATAGTTCTATCGATTTTTCTTATGTTTTTGGACATAGCCGACTCTAATGTTAATCAATTAATCAAAATTTTTTGTACTTCAGTAGTTCTTGTTGCGACTTTTTCGATATTTTGCTATCGATTACATTTCTCCGTTGTCACATATTCATATTGGAGAAATCGGCCGGTTTCTTATTTAGATTAAGCGACTAATTGTGTGGTGTTTTTGATGGGGAGGCAGGCTGACGGATTAGGCTAAGCTAAATCGACTCGGGAAATTATGGTGATCGAGAGTATGTGTATATACGTGCACTGTGGGGTATGACAGGTTATCTTTTAAATGTTCTCACCATTTTTGATGGGACAGCGGGGCTAAAAGAATATTAAAATTTCATTAAGATGTTGTTTAATGGTCCTCCGTTGGTAACATTCAGGCTAACTTCATTTAAACTCAACAATTCATTGTTGTAGGCTATGGAAACAGCTGCGGGGCAACTATAAGGTTCTGTAAAGATTAAAAAGGCCCCACTTTGCGCACAGCTTTTAAGTAGTTGCCCAGACACGCGACCTTCGGCTACATTGCTTCGTGAAGGTTTTTCCACCTCTGCGTCTGTGGGTACCCTAACCCAGGTCATATAAATGTTGGCAAGAAGTATGCTACCTATTAAATAATGTAGTTATTTTATTTTATTATTGATATAATAGGAGTGCACAAATGGAAAAATTCAGAAAACAATGTTAAAGGAATACCACAAGTAATTTTAAAATCTCGTTATCTATTAAAATAATATATAATACTATATTAAATCACTGAAATTATATAACAAGGGTCGCATATGATTTAGTGTATTTGTATTGTTATGTAACTTTATTCGAAAACAGTTTGATTAAATTATTATTTATTCGTATACTATATATAAAAAGCGTTTCAAGGGTATAAATTGATCGGCATGCCAAATGAAAAATGTATTTCTTGTATTTTTTTAATAATTCCTCAATTTCATAAAAATCAGCAAGTTTTACGGCCCCCAGCCCCCAGTTTGCTATCGGATTGAACCTAAATTACAATTGTTTATACATTTCACTTCTCAGCTCAACTCACAGACATAAATATGTACATAGAACTGTGTTTTAAAAAAGTTGAATAAAAAAGGGGAAAAAACCAAATTTTGTTTTGCTGACTTGTTTCGGCTTGTTCGACATGCAGCGGTACACAGTTTATAAAAATGTATTCGCAAAAAACTTATTAAACAGAATGAGAAAAAAGAGAACAAATTGCCAAAAAGTCTATAAATGGGCTAAGTAGCTCAGACGTTGAAGTAGTTAGTGCGTAAAGGTGGGTTTCGAAAGTGGGTTCTTTATCGATGCACATGCTCACACACACACACACTCTCTCTCACTTAGACATACTCTATTCTATAGAGGCAACTTCATATATATTAACATACATACACATGTACATATGTACATGCAGAGGTCTAAGTGAGTCAGTTGCATCGTCAATGCTCAATCATGTGATATATATGTAACTGATGTTTAGAATAGCTGATGCTCCTCCGCTAACCACACTGACATCTTTACCTTGCAGCTTTTCATGCACAAAAGCGCCATGCAACAGATCCAGCAACAAATTCCCCGCGTCGGTTTGGGAGTGCATGGCGCGGTTAGCGCTGCCGCTAGCATGAGCGGCGGTACGACGCCCGGGGCAGAGACCAAGCCCCATCAATGCCAACAGTGCATGAAGAGCTTTTCCAGCAACCACCAGCTCGTGCAGCACATACGCGTCCACACCGGCGAAAAGCCCTACAAATGCTCCTACTGTGATCGTAGATTTAAGCAGCTTTCCCATGTCCAACAGCACACGCGCTTGCATACAGGTAAGTTAAATCTAATTTTTGAATACTCTACAATTTGCGTAATGTTTATCCATACATAACCAATATTATTCGAAAACCCTTTCATATTCTTCTTGTTACACTTGTTTTCTGCTTTAACATTCTGTTAACTAACTTCATTCTGTTAAAGCCGATGCCAGTTCTAGCCGATACTTCTATTACCTTAATGTAAAGTGCTGCATGTACTCGAAAATACTAGTCATACACGCAAAAATAAGCACTTATATGTACAATATGTTTAGTTAATTCTCACTTTTCCTCCAGTTGCTTTCTACGCAAATTTCGTCCTGTCTGTGGGGTCTTTTACCTTCCTCCTTCTACCTCTAACGAACTTAGTATCCATTTTAAATTGTCGGTGGGTATTGAAAGACAATTTCTATTTTAATTTTCATCAGAATTCCGCTTGTCAAATTACAATAAGAAGTGGCTCCTCAAGTCAATGTTTGACATTTGTATATGCTTATCTACTCTTTATACCGCTACCCACAAGTAAGGGTAGAAGAGTAATATAACATTAAATCTCAAAGACTAGCTACGTCATATACCGCACGCAGATCAAGTATGCTTTAAATATTGACCACGCCCTCGTAAATTGAAAATAATTAAATTTCAGGTTGAACTTTAGGGCTAAAGCACTCAGATTTTAGACATCCAAAATTTAGACAACTTATCTCAAAAGATTTCTAAAAGGAATTTAGAACTGTACAACAAACTACAAACTATACAAACATAACTAACAGAAAATATTTATGAAATAATACATGTTTTTACTTTAACTACTTCATGCTGTATTTCATTTCATCACCCATACAATACGCAACGCATCTCAAAACAATCAAGTAAAAACTAATTAACATTGTCCATAAATCTTGTGAGATTTGCTAGAGTATTTAAAATTCGATTTGCCTGCACCACACAAATTTGCTGCTTGTGTTCATAATTGCACTGCTGATTGAAATCACCAGGACTCGGCACAAATTAAAACTACCTTCAGTCCCTGTTCCAGCTGCAGACTCAGGCTCAGACTCAGACTGTGCCGTCTCAGTGGACCACTTAGGATATCCAGACTACAACATTTAAATAATATTTTTCTTGCGAATAAAGCTCGCTATGGTCGATATCTGGCGGAAATGTCGAACTGCCGAAGGGCCGAACTTGCGAAATGACAATGATAATTAAATAAAGTTTGAGTGCTTTTCGTCGCGACACGCCTTCACGCCGGTCTTCACGGCACCAGCTGCGACCGCCTTCTGGCTTTGGAAATACCCATGGAAACGGTTCGGTGGGACTCGCAGAGACGTAGAGTGCTCGACGCAAATTATTCAACGCCATTAGCTGCATTCAAAACAATTTTTTATCAGTCCGCTGAGGCTGAGGCTTCCGCCTTGCAGGGTCGAATTATATTCACACCTGATTGCAACATAGTCGAGTTTTGCTTCTTTGTCCAAAGCCTACTTGAACGATTCTACACTACGGCGTTGCTTGTTTATTTCTCCCCATATTTTAAATGCGTAAAAAGAAATCAAATACGCTTTAATTAAAAACCAGTTTACAACCCGCCAAACGGCCAACAACCCGAGTACGACCTTGGACTGGGATATGTCCTCATACTTCTGTACCGTGTTCCAGAAACCGGCAAGTGAGTAACGGGTAGCAAATAGCGAGTACCACAAATGGTACATATCAAATACATAGCTGCAAAACAGTGTCCCAATGCAGCAGCACGATCCTGGTAATTAGACAATGCATCGCTAATGCTGTCCCAGCCCCAGACCTATTCTCAGAGCGATTACAAACGGGCTAAACAGGCGACAGACACCGGTTGAGATAATGGAGAAGCCATTAACCAACGAACAGTCGGGCATTCAAGCGAGACCCTGACCATGTCTACGGAAGTGCGTCGGCGTGAATGACCGTAGCATTTCACAAGAGCCACGCAGACTGCGAAGGCCTTGCATACTTTAATGTGCTTTAAGTGTCAGACTCAACGCCTTCTACAGCTAAGGTGTGAAAGGGTGCACTTTCCCAAAGAGATAGGAGCGGGCGTTCTTAAGGATTTCACGGCATACCCGCAGACTTGGGACAGAATGTTGGCGACCGCAGCGCCTTCTTCACGACTGCACTTTGTAACTATTTATTTGCGTTTACTGTAAGTAGCATCACAGCGCAAAGGGGTACAGCGAAAAGGGATGACGGGGTCTAGAGGTCGATGAAAACTTCCAGCGTCTTGCGTCACTGACCTTCCCAACTTTTTCATTTAATTGTGCGTTCAAATGAAATTAATTTTCCTGCAAATCTGAAACACGTAATTGCAGCGCTTAGGAACTGAAACTCCCTTGGACCTTCTGGACACTATCTGCAGCGCGGCATCATTTGCAAGCATTTACTTTTTAATCTTGTTAAAATGAAGTCAATCAGTCAATTACAACTACGTGCCACAGCTTTGCGCTATTTTAAAGTAACTTTTGCTGCCCCAAGCTTCATGGGCGGTTTACTCTTTCTTTATTTAAAACTGAGCCATAGTTAGTACGGGTAGCAAATCCGCTGAATCCACATTTCAGCATTGTTTATTTTTAGCTCGAAATGCATCCCTAAGACAAGAATGCATTTGCTTTTGCTTTTTTAGAGTGAGAGTTTTCCTCTGCACTATACCCGAGAAAGTGGCTTAATCAAAATCAGTTGTTAGGTGCAACCGTTTGACCTGGTCTCTATTTTAAAGATATCTAATGAAACTGCACATACGTTTAAATACTTTACAAGTACAAGCAAGATACCTGCATCAGGGTAACGGAACTACAAGTAGTTTTACTCGAGTTGCATGGGTAAAGATACTTCGATTGACCTGCGTCAGTTTCACCGAAAAGGCTGAGCAGCTCACCTAGCCACATATTTTGTGTGTTTCTCAATTTATCTACTTATATAATGGCCGTAAAATGGATTCTGAACCCCACTGGCCACTTATATGAAGCTAGCTTTCATATATTAAATATATTCTTGTTATTATATTCTACTTATATATACTTATAATAACTTATAATAACAACCAGATTTATTAAAGTTTTCAAATGGTTTTCCTACCAATAATATACATATTGCAAGTAAATTTGATAGTCGTGGCTTTATTTACCTATCGTGTACAGGCTGTGCTGCAGGGCCTATGAGACCATCGGTTAGGCCTTGTCTCTGAGCACTGAGTTATCAAACAGATGAATATGGCTATCGACATCGCTATTTGTAAAACGTTCTACCCTATGGTATGGGTTGAATAGACGCCTTCGCCTTCAATGAATTTGCAATACGATTGAAACAGAGCAGAGCAGACTGTCCACAAAAAAAAATTGTTTTAGTTATACAAATAGTTGTGCTTGTTATGCGCACTTCAGTTGGATAACCAAGTAAGAGGCATAATTAAAATTGTGTTGAAGCGATAAAAATAGCAACTGCAGAATCAAATAGAAACTACGATGGAAGTTAAAGCCAAACTCGATAAACGAAATAGCAACCTCTAAGTCTATCAAGCAATACAAATTATAGGGCGTACTCTATCAGAGCCGATTTGGCTAAATGAAGGAATATTTAGAATGATATTGGTATGCTTGTTTGATCTTATCACAATTGATATTTTGTTCGTTACAGGTGAGCGACCTTACAAATGTCACTTGCCGGACTGCGGTCGAGCTTTTATTCAGCTATCCAATCTACAACAGCACCTGCGTAATCACGATGCGCAGGTGGAACGTGCCAAGAATCGCCCCTTCCACTGCAATATATGTGGCAAAGGATTTGCCACTGAATCGAGCCTGCGCACACACACATCCAAGGTGAGCAGACCATACCTATAAGGCCATAACCAAGTCATGCAAGCTATCAACCTCTTTTACCTCTGTTTCTGCTTCTACAACGTCCGCTGTGGACGTTCCTCATCCATCGTCTATTGCAACGCATCCGAACACATCTGACAGGAGCTTCAGCTGCATCTTGGTGTCTTACAGCAACATGCCGCACTCATTGGCGGCCCCAACGCGACGTCGTGTCCCGTATGCCATAAGCTCTTTCTCGGAACCGAGGCTCTAATGGATCACATGAAGAATGTCCATAAGGAAAAGACACCACCTCCGGCAACTACGGCGGGCCCTCCAGCTGAACCACGTAAGCAACACTATTCGCGTTCGTGCGACCATTCCAAACAAATTTTCCTTTTCAGTGACATCTGCATTCAGCGACGCAATCCATGCCAGCAGCGGGAGCGGCAATGCAAGCAACGCCCAATGCAGCTCCGAACTAAACTGTGCCCACCCTTCCACAACTATCAGTGGTTCAAGCCTGAACGACAGTTACCTTGGTAAGCGTCGAACGGCCAACCATCCGTGCCCCGTCTGCGGCAAGCACTATGTCAACGAGGGATCTCTTCGCAAGCATTTAGCCTGCCACGCTGAAACCTCCCAGTTAACAAGTAGTCTGCGCATGTGGCCCTGCTCCGTCTGCCAGGCAGTCTTTACTCATGAGAACGGTAAGTATTGAATTACGAACACCACCTGAGGTCTATTAATATATATGTATATAATAGTTTTCAATTAAATTAATAATTTCGCAGGAAGATCTCTGATATTTATGATCAGGAATTTTAAATACGCTTTGACGAGCCAAATACCAAATAGCACATCAATACACTGTACGACCTTAAAACAAGTCAAGCAAGGGTATACTAACTAGTAACTGTAACAGGCAAAAGTGCAAGCCAGACCCCACAATCATTAGCCGAGTCGATTACTACCCGCTCTGTCTGTTTGAACGTCTGGATCTCAACTATTAAAAAAGCTAGAGATACAAAATTTGGCATTAAAATTCCTGTTTAGTGTAGTTAGAGAGAGTTTATTTTAAAATTTTGATACCACGTCAACCACCCACGCAAATTGGTTGTTTGTAAAGTATTTCAGTCACAACATTCATTCATTCCCAAATACCTACATAGGATTTTCGAAATTCTCGCTCGTATTAAATGCTAGATTTAATTTTTGTTAATAAATACTCATAAATTTTTGTTACTTTAAGGGCTTCTCACACATATGGACCATATGCGGATGGACCCAAAACATCAGTTCGCGGCGCAGTACGTTCTGGTAAGTTTGACGACAGTACTTCCTGTAAGCAGGAGAAATAAAGCCCAGCAAAATCTTATGATTCTAGTCCCGTGCGGCGGCTGAGCAACGGGAACGCGAATCCCTTTTAGCAGCAACACTGGTTGCTTCATCGGCGGGTAACGGGTTGAGGGACTCGACCTGCATGCTGCAGCTGGGCGTAGGAAGCGCCCTGACTACGGGCGGCGGTGGCGGTGGTGGTGGCGGTGGCGGTTCCAACTCGTTGTGTCCATCGCCCTCGGCGAACTCTGAGTGTTCGTCGAATGGCCGCCTGTCATCATCGTCTACATCCGATCAGGAGCCTGATCAAGACCCAGAACAGGATGCGGATCAGTGCTTGAGCGAGAATGAGAATAGCAGCCACAACAATAACATGAGCAACGTAAACAACAACAACAACAGACTAAATATTAACAACAACAACTGCTCGGACAAACTGCATCTTAGCGAGTTGCGGCTACCCACCTCCGTGGCCAATCAGTACAGCATAGACGCAGAGCTTCATGCAAACCGCATGTCCCTAATGGCTGCGGCATCAGCCGCTGCAGCCGCTGTGGCTGCCTCCGCAGGTTCTCGGCATCATGACAGTTCCTTGACAGACCCCGTCTCCAGTAGTACGGGCAATGCCGCCGTCCAAGCTGCGGTGGTAAACAGCTTGGCAGCTGCTATGCGCTTGAACAATCCCACCAACCCACATCAGCAGCAGGTAAAGATATTTTAATTAGGACTAAGCTCCTATTGAGTTACATTTATGTTTTGTGCTGTTTTCAGCTAGTGGAACGACCTTTGCACCATCAGCAACAGAGTCAACACCATCACCAGCACCAGCACCAGCAACACCAGCAGCAGACACAGCAACAACAAGCGCAAAATCCAACCCAGCAACAGCAGTTGGCTCATCTGCCCCTGGCGGCACATCACTGCGGCACAGGAAGCTCACGGCGATCTCCGAATCTGAATGTGCCCAGCCTGCAGTTGGCCACAGACACGTCGTCCGTCATGATGAGTATGATGCGCGGTACGTTAGATCGCAGCTTGGACTCCGGTCTGGTAGGGGGCATACATCAAATAGATGCATTGCATCACCAGCACCAGCATCATCACCAATCACCAAGCTATTCACAGCACGCAATCGCTCCCAGCTCGCAGCATACGCCAACGCTTCCATCTCAGCACGGTCATCATCCGGATACGGCGCTGCGTATGCATCAGCAAGCTGAAGCGATACTGCGTACCCATAAAGAGGCAGCGTTCCGTTTGGCAGCCTCTGTGGCAGCAACGAACGGCGCCAATGCCGCGACCATCGGTACAGCGGCATCTGCTCCCGTAAAAATGGAAACGACAGCTCCAAAACTTAATGGGGAGCTCCAACTCCAAGCTCCGCAAGTCGCACAAACCCAACAGGAACAGTCAGCGGGAAGCAGCCACAACTCATGAAATTTTAAGGATTGGATAGAAACACAGAGCTAGGAACAAAATCAGACGCAAAGTGAGACTTGTACTCAGATTTAACTTAGGGAAAATCATCCGTAGCACCTAGTACAACTCGTTCAAAACTTTTTAAATGTTTTAAATTTCAGATCAGACATTGCGCTAGGTTGGTTGAGGAATGCAAACCTTACTTTAGAGTATATCCAAGCCCAATTGTTTATAATCTTCATATGACTGCAATCGGCAAATGATTAAACAAATTATTTTTTTGATTCTTTGTTGAGTATTATAAAAAACTTCATTTTTATACTTTTCGATCATTGAATATTGTCTTAAAAAGTATACCATCTTTGAGCAAACGTCCGTAACGGACAGAAGGAGGCGTGGCAAGCCCCGCATATATAAATATATTCTGACACCGGATCACTAGTCAAGTCGATTAAGCCATGTACGTCAGTCCCATGTGCCATGTCTGTCTGCCTGCCGTCCAAATTTGGCAAGATGTTTCCTGTAAGCCATACGTTACAGAAGATTATTTCAAATGGGGTGTCACGCCTAAAATGAGGCGAAGAGAATCGTGTGGGCTCGGATGTACCTTTAGTTACTTGATAAAGTCGTAACTTTGCTTCCAAATTCCGTGCTATCAGACCATAAGCACAGAGCCATAGTTCCTTGCAGCGCTACCTGCGCGAGAATGCAATAGGTGGCAGAGAAACTTGAGAAAAATTGGCTTTTGAGAATTATGTTTTTTAAGGGGTCGGCAAGAGGGTCGGCAGAAATTTCGTAACTTCCTCACAAACGAATCAGTAACCGAAAGATTCTTTTTTGAGAGGACTATCCCGATAAGATTGGCTTAAGAGTCTTTTATAACTATAAACTGAGAAACCATCTCCTGATAACGTGAGAAGTTCGAACTTGAAAATCGAATGAGTCCCTCGGAAAATAAATCAAACTAAGCAAACACAAGTCAAAACATATACATTACTAGACAGATCTTGGCTGTATTCCAATGTACACATAGGAATGATTTCTGAAGAGGTGTTCTCTTTTTACTTTCCTACGTTTTGTAAGCGGAGTTTTTTCTTCGTTTGGTTGAAGGATTAATGCAATTCTCTCAATGAATTGCAATGAGATAATGTGCAATAGAATGTAAGCTTTACTGTACCGTTAAAGAGAACAGGAGGAGCAAAGGCAAAACATAAACTAGCAAACATTCTCGACATGTAGACCTTAATTTTCAAATTGTATGTATAAAAAGAGTGTAGACTAATAAGATTTAAAATGTGTGTATATATACTTGTACGTATATAACGTAATTAAAACAAAAAATCTTTTTGTTTTATTGAACATTTTGAAATTGAGGACATATACTATATAATATAGGCGTGGCACTTATGAATACTACGTAAGTATATTATGTGTCTTATCTAGGATTGGACATGGTAAAGACAGACGGGGTTCCTTACCTTATGTACGTAAATAAGTGAATAACAAGAAACAAATGCTATAGCCGACCTATTCGTCAATATTTACTGACTGCTGCTATCCCAGTAATTTATAATATTAATCTATAGTTTAGTACAATGAAAACATAAATTTCTGACTGATTATTCCTTTGACAGTATTAACCGACTGAGTATTAATCTATTGAAGACGATTGGTTTTGTATTAAAATTAATTAAATTATCAATCCACACAGGACCTGAGCAAAATGCCTTCACTTTTTAACAAGCTTCGAAAATTGAGCGAATCGGAACTGTGTAGAGTACTTGCGAGTAGACTCTGCAACGAAATTGCACAGACTAGGCAGAAGCGATGGTGCTATTACTTGTTTTGTAGTCCTCGTTGACAGCTTGGAATTTCGATAATAATAACCTTATTACTTAGTCAAAATTCATTAATTCATTAATTTGTATGGACGGTAGATGACACACAAAACATTTGAAATAAACTTGAAAAGAGTATGGCCTATAGAAACCTTTATGTTAAATTTAGTGTCTTTAGAATTTATAATAGCTGAGATCAGTATGTTCATACAGAGAAACATAACTTATATATTCTATGGGTTATAAGACTATAAATAATAATAATAGGGTGCAGTAAATCAGCTACAATCCATGCTTTTTGGTACTTTCCATTATACTTACTTATCGAAGTCGATATATCCATGTCTGTCTGAATAAATCCCAGAGGCTACTAGGCCGGAGCCAGCAATACTCATACATGTATTGCAATAATGCAGAATTCTGCTCGACTGTTATTTAACCGCAACTTCTACGTTATTTTGTATTATGTGTTACATTTTTATTTTACTAAGCTAACTCAAATGATAATTAAATAAACTTTAATAAAAAATTTACAAAAATCATTTCGGTCGGAAAAATTATCGTACGCACGTACGGAATATTGCCTCAAATTTCGGTAATCTTAGTTCTTTTATAGCTGACATCTGGGCTATCATACTGATGGACAGACTGACATGGCTATATCGAATCGGCTGATGATGCTAATCAACATTGTATGTATCCTTTATGTCGCCGTCTACCTCGCATATACTCGGACCATAGTTAACCTTTCTGGCGCCGAGGTGGCGAAACCCCTAGCTAACAACTAGCCGACAGGTGTAATAGATATCGCAGCTTGCTTGTTTGGAGAAACTTTGTTCTGTGCACCTCATTTTCTGGATGGCTGTATTAAGCAGCCGATTGGATAGAGGTAACTTCTGAATTAAGGGACATTTCAGGAGCATATCCTTAAAGTTTCCTTTTTCGTTTTGCGGCGGTCTTTAAAGCTAAGGAGATTTCCCATGCTAAAATGTTAGTTCTCAGTGGTGAGATTAGCGTGTTCTAACCATTGCGTAAACCTTTTCGACTTAAGTTTGTCCTGATCGCAATATCCTTTACGGCTAAGTTGACTTCCTTACACGTCGTCTTTTGTCCATGTCTTCTTAAAACGTGAAATACTAAGTACACATGAGACTCATCAGGCCTATCTATTGTTTGCCTGAATCTGCGACCCCAGAATGTACTTATAAACACATTTATATATTTTCTGAATAAGCAACAACAACCGATTCAATGTAGCAATACCGACTCGGTATGCGTGTCCGTCGGTGTAACCGTATAATTCTCAGCTATTATCACTAATTGTATTCCGATCGGATAATAAACACAGAAGGAATTCAAGTAAACTCTTTCCAGTTATGTGAAGCGGTTCCTGCGTTCTTTTGCCACTATTTAACCAATTGCCTGTTTGTGAGTGTCATTCAAAAAACAGCAAGTGTGGCAGAACGCGAGGTCGCAGGTGCTAGTCATAGTTGAATCCGTAATATTGGTTTTAACCCTTTGCAGAGAATGTCATAATTAAAGTTATCGGCCTAATATACCGGCTTTTGTTTATGTACATAGGAATCCTTCAAAATTTCTTAAAAGCATAAAGCTGCCATAAGAATAATAGCAAAAATAAATTGACTTCATAGAGCTCTTTTGGAACACACAAAAATAATAGGAATAATCGGTTAAAAATAAAACCAAAAGCTGCAAGGGTTTACTTCAGGGATAACTTCAGAACATATACATTTCAAATCCATGTCAAAACTTGACTTTAACCATTTTTTATAATTTGATGTGTATTCTAAAGCTCTAAAACTTCTGAATGTTTTAGATTCATTTCTTTTATTATTAGTAGATTTCAGTACATATGTATAATTTCATTCATACGCTCACTTAAAATATCTAGACACATTCACATAAATTGAAAATTTTCATTGTTATTGGTAAGATTAATTAAGATCTATTCACTTTCGTCTTTGCGACTTTGAACTTAAGATTACGTCTGGTTCTGTTAATTTGTTTTTTTTTTTTAAATTTGATGCATCGTCCGTTGCATTAGCAAAGCGGAAGACACTGTACATTAAATATATAGCATATTTTTAACCAGAACTTATTAATCACTGCCTTGCAGACCCGCACTTCGGGCACGCTTTTGTGGGGAGCTATAACTGCTTGCTGACGATGTGCTTGTCTTTTCTTGGGTACGCTTTAAACTTGTTGCACTTGCGGAGCCTTGCAGCTTGGCAGTGGTTGGATCTAGAGTCAAAGTATTAGGTTAATTTAGTTTTTTGTTTAAGTTTTTTTTTATTTTAATTTTTGGCGCGAATGCCTACCTTGGAGCCATCTGACTTGAGTAGCTGGACCATAACCTTTCTGATTGCGTGCGGCAATACGGAAAATAATCGCTGGTTTGTTCGAGCAATCGACGTGGGCATTAGACAGTGAAGCATTGGGCACTGTGCATTGGTTTGCCGCTCCAACATACACACGAACGAAAGCCAATTGTGGCGAGGTAACCTTGTCCTTGGATGTGGGCTTCACAGCAAGATAAACCGAGTATTCGACTATTTCCTTTGTCTTTTGGGCTGGTGGTGCCTCCCATGTCAAATGGGCGCCCTCTTTAATATCTTTCGATATCTTAATGGCCGATGGAGCACCAGGAAATCCGGGTAGACATGTTTTAAAGCTGGATATCTAAGAATAAAACCTTTTGTGATGTAGACCACGGACAAACAAAAGTAAAAAAAAACAAGAAAGCAAAGCTACCTTCGGCATGCCGAAGGTTTCATACCCTTGCAGTTATACAAAATATAAAATATATTTGGATTGCTGCTGGTTTCTGTGGTATTTATTGAACAATTATAACAGTACAGGAAGTCGAGATTTTTACCTGATTAAGGCTATGAATCAAACACCTGCTTAAAAAAAAATAATTCTACCTTTTAATGCTTTTGTATATACCTGGATTTCTTATATACTTAACACAAAATGTTATGAGGAAATGTCTTTGTGTTGTAAAGGATGTGTTGGTCATAAAATCTAAATTTGGAAAGTTCTTATTCAAAAATACGTTTGACAGCTATATGATTATTTGTTTAACCGCTACATGTAATAGTACTCAGGTTTCCATTAAATTGCAACATGAACCTTCATTAGACCGATCGTTGATCGTTATAAGTTATAAAAGTTCGATTTCGAACTTTATTATTAGGGACACACTTAGATTTGGATGTGGTAAGCCAGATAGCTATATCTTGAAATATAACGAAAATTGGCCGATAGGCTCCATGACAGCTATACGATATATCAGTCCGATCTGGCCCGTTCCGACTTATTTAAAGAGGGCAGAAATAAGAAGCTTGTGAGCAAAGTTTCGTGAAGATAGCTCAATAACTGGCGGACTAATTTGCGTTGCAACAGACAGACGGACTGACTGATTGTTCCTATAGTAGCTATATAATATAAACGTCTGAGATATTTAAATGGAAAAACTAAGGGCGGGTTACTGTATAACATTAAAAAGTATTGATAATGTGCGGTATTTCCAAAAACAAAACAGGTTTGCATACAAAAACCCTGATTTCAGCCGATTGTTCCTATGGCAGCTATATGTTAAATTGGTCCGATTTTGATACAATTTTGACAGCACATTAAGAACGTAATAAGAATAGGATTTGCCATATCTTGTTGCAATATCTTGAAAAACAACAAAAATCGGCCGATAGCTTCTATGACAGCTATGCGATATATCGGTCCGATCTGGCTCGTTCCGACTTATTTACAGCCTACAGCAATAAGAAGCTTGTGTGCCCAGTTTCATGAAGATAGCTCAAAAACTGAGAGACTAGTTTGCGTTGCAACAGACGGACGGACGGACGGACAGATGGACAGACGGACATCCATTTTTCGACTCCTCTGGTGATGCTGATTCAGAATATATATACTTTATAGGGTCGGAGATGTCTCCTAAGGTGCGTTGCAAACTTCTGGCTAAAATTAATATACCCTCTGCAAGGGTATAACAAATACAAAATGAATCATACCTCACCCCACTCGCCACGGCCACAACTATTAAGGGCAGCAAGACGAAATCGATAAGCGGTTCCAGGATCCAAACTAATGCGAGGAAATTGAGTTATGTCGGGTAAATTATCAGCGTCAAAACTCTCCATTTGCGCTTCGTTTAAGTATTTGTGATCGACATAACTGGTGACAGTGTGGGACAATTCTTTGAATATTCCTACCGTATGCCATTTATCGTTGTCATCAATTAAGTTGCCAATGGGAACAGAAACCTGAAGTATAAGTCAATTAACAAACACACATTTAAATGTTTACAGTGTATGTACTCACAATATTGTCGGCAGTTGACGCTGACACAGAAGCTCCAGCATCCAATAGACTTTTAGCTGTTAGACTTGAATCCACGGCCGAAGCTGTTGCCTGCATCACAGCTGCTGACGCCAAAGCTTCCAAATGAGAATTTTCAACTGTAACGGGACAGCTCATGATTATAATGATAGTGTAAATGAATTTGTCTGATTAATTGTGTATATTTTCATTCTACACTTAACGAAAATTGAGGCAAATGAAAGCTTAAAAGCGCTCATCATATTATTTTCGGAAACAAACCATTTGTGTGTTGACGCTGTTCGATTATTGGCAATAAACTCAGTTCGGGATTTGTTTCACTACTATATGTTGTGGATATGGCCGACTCCTTAAAGTTGCCTACGCCGGAAGCACTAACCAGAGCCTCACCCGACTTAATGCAAGTCAGTATGTTGGCGGCTTCAGTCTCTGATGCACTCGGCTGATTATTCTCCAGCGCTGTTGTTGTAACGGCGGCAGAAACTTCCTGTAAGTAGAGTCAGTTAGATCACTATCTCGCAATCTAAGGAATTTATATATTACATTTGAGTCAATGCTAGGCCTTTCACATGAAACAGGACCACCCGTTTTTGGAGCATCTGTTGTACTACTGACACTGGATATCTCTTCGACAGGCTCCGTGTTTATCTTCTGTATATCGGAAAATGCAGCAGAGACTCCCGGTGTAACAATTGATGTGGAAGTAGCGGCAATATCTTCGTCGTTATTTTCAATTTCATGTAGGGCTTCATTATTTTTGTGATTGGGCTTGATGAGATCACCGGCACCATCAAGTTGTTCAATAATATCATCTATAGGATCGGCATCCATGTAAGCCTCGTTTGCCATAGTGGCAATGGCAACCGACGATTCTACGCCACTGTTGTCCTTCTCTTTTAACGGCATAGCTGCCGATTTCGTGGGCGTACTTCTTGTGCCCGTAGCCAAAGTCAATGTGCGTTGACTGCCGCCGGCACTACCACTAGTGGTAGAAATACCAGTATTAAATATATTAACAAACCCCTTTCGAGCAGTTGCTGTCGCACCCGGCAACATAACTAGTTTATTGGCGCCTGAGGAACCGCCACCAGCTGAGGAACCACTCATTACGGTAACCGGTTTTCCGCCAATGTAGACAGCTGTCTTTTGCGAATGAAGCGACGTGACTGCTAAAGATTTTTGTGTAGAGGATGACGATGGCAGGGTAAGCGTAATTGGTCGGCCAGTTCCGCTAGCGGTTCCGGCAACAGATGCACTTGCTGCCATATTGCGCACCATTTTCAAATTACCTTGGCTAGATATTACTGTACGTGACCCGCCAACGGTGATGGGCGTGGCCGTCGTGCCAGTCGTACCAACAATACTAACAATGCCTGTCGAACTTCCAGCGTTGCTCATCACGGAGCCAGCTGACACAGATCGCAAATTTGATGCTGTTGTTACAATGATTATTTGCTGATTTCCAATCTGAGCTCCCTGCTTGTTGGTTATGACAAATGCTGGCTTTCCACTCATTACATTGGATGCCACTTTGCCCATTTGGAGAATGTTAGAATTTTTCATGATCAGTTTGCCGCCAGCTACTGTATGAGGTGATACCAGCTTCAGAACATTACCGGAAACGATTGGCTTTTGTTGTAACGCAATGCCGGCGGTAGAAGTTATTGCAGGTGCTCCAGAGGTCATAATATTTTTTGTATTCACCGCATTGCTGCCAGAAGCAATCTTTAAATAAATATATGATCGTGATAAATTGGGGTATGATAAAACTCGCACATATCTTACCTGTATCTGGGTCGACCCTTGACTTAGCTGTTGATTGCAAACGGATATGGATTGAGCAGAATTAGAGCCCTTAGCAAGATTAAAATTGACCTTTGGCAGCGTCTGCACGGCCATCCCGCCACTGGTTGTCTTGACAAACTGCAGTTGCACATTTGGCGCTAGGGTGAGAGGCTTCTGTATAAAATACTGCTTGCCACCCAGGGATGACGTCGTGCCTGTTGCGCCGCCTGCTGTAGTAATTGATCCCGACTTTTGTACAGTGGCACTTGGCTGAGCAGTCTTCAATATTGTAGTTGTTGTAGACGTACTGCCAGTGCTATCAGAATTGCTGGGACTGTTGCTGTATGTGGCTGCTAAACGCAACGTTTGTCCCGGACCCTGGCCCACAGACGTCATGCTGGGAATAAAGCGCAGTGATGTCGTTGCAGTTGAATTTGCAGTATTTGCAGTCTGCGCTGGGCTGAGGACAATGGATCCACTCGGCGCCACAGAAGTAGCAACTCGGACTGCCACAGTCGCTTCTGTGCTGGCGGATGAGACAATCGAGCCCGTTGTATTCTTGGTGGTGTTTGCAGAAGGACGCAGCTTTTGTAGTAATCCGCCCGTGGCTCCTCCTGTTGCGGTACTACTAATGATAGATATTTGCGGTTGAACCTGAACTGCCGACGTTGTTAGAGAAGGCTTAGTATGAGAAGTTACAGCCTTAACTGAACTGGGCAACTGAATTGATGGCGTCGTCTTGTCAATTGCAGGTTTGGTCGCACCCGTAACAGATTGTATGCCTGTTGACCCTCCTATATGTATTACTGAAATTTGACTCTTTGCACTCTCTGTGTCATTCGTGTCAGCAGCGACCGGTTGTTGTGTTGTAGTCTGGCTTGCCTTGGCGGCAATCACTTGAGCTTGTTCGATTTTCTGAATCTGCAGCACATATGCCGCGGCAAACGTAGTTGCCGTCCAAGAAAGCTCAAGCGCATGCGTGGACGCCCGAACTAGAGCTACCTTTACAGCATACAAAGGTTTTGTAACCTCGAGATACCACAAGTCTTTACAGCATACCTGTCAAGCATATGAGAATATATATTTATAAATCTGTGTATGATGTATGTCATTTAAATACGACGGAGAGCATCTCACCCTAACCTGGTTGTTCCAAGCTTTGCGGTAACCGTCCCGTCCCGACCACACATATAGGCGACTTTGGATTCCGACAGCACAGTGGCCTGCTCGAGCTCGAGGTACATTTTCCTCCACGGTATCTAACGTTACATTTTCCCATGTCATTGAATCTATGCAAAAAGTGGCAAATTAATTTCACGTATATACCCTAACCCACAGCATATTGCAATCTACATTTAATCCACCAACTCAAAGGCTAGGAACGCGTTTACTATATGTATATTTGAGATCAGCATTATAACCGTATCCGTCAGCCCGCCCATATATTAAATTAGATTTTATGACCATAAGCTAGGGCAATAGGTGACAATAACTTTTATGCATCTGCTGACAACATTTGGGCGTTTCCGTGAAATCTGTACTCTCGTATACATTAAACGTGAAAAAAATATACTCAACAAATATTAGGCTATGAATTTGAATAAGATTCATGATCTATTGTATTTCGGAATGTGCAAAACAAGCAGAATGAGACATTTGCAACCCATCATGTTTATGATGAATCAGCATGAAGAGCCCATTCGAAATAGCAACGAATATCAAGATATTATTGAAATTGTAGCGTCTTTATAAAACATTATCTCTCAGTATGTTTGTTACTCAAATAACTAATATTATTTGATTATTATTTGGTAAGATGGATACTTTGGTGAGCGATGCTAGAGTTTTGCCATAGGCTTAGACTGTCAGATTGTAAGTCAAAAGTAACCCACGCGAGCATATCAATCAAGTTAACATAAACATAACAAGAATGTAAATATTACGATGGGGAAAATGTTATCCATTATTTTTAGAGCATGTTAATTTTGACATTCTGTAAATTGCAAACTGGTGACCACACAGATTAGTTAGTAGTTAAGGTGTAACTCTTCTATAAAATACTGATTTTCAATAAGACGTCTTTATTGGAAGATAAGCTATGGACCACTTAAATGAAACATCTAGATTTAAATGTTAATGTTTGCACTGATATACTGATATACGCATACTTAAAGTTCCAAAGTTTCCGTTTCGAGAATTTTAACTTAAATCTTAACTTAAATCATGTTAACTGTTATAACAAGTAAACTTTGATAACAAAACAGATTTAAAAGCAAAACGATAGTGACAGGTGACAAATGTCACTCAGGATACTATCTTATACAGTTACAATAAAGTATATATATTCTGACTCAGCATCAACAAGGGAGTCGATCTAGCCATTTACAGTCTGTCTGTTTCAAAAATGCAAGCTAGTCTGTTAGTTTTAGAGCTGTCTTGTTGAAACTTGGCACACAAGCGTAATATTGGTGCCAGCTGTATGTAAGGCGGAACGAGGCGGATTGAACTGGTATATCCATAACTGCCATAGAACCTATCTGCCGACTTTTAACCTTACTTTCTTACTTTGTGTATATAACAAGCAAAAGGAGGCATGGCAGACCCACAAAGTATATATATTCTTGCTCAGGATCGCTAGTTGAGTTTTTTGAGCCATGTCCGTCTGTCTGTCTGCAAATTTTCGGTACGGGCGACAGCCTGCGCGCTGCTTTGAGTAGCTGACGTCGACGCTGCGCAGCGTTGCTTTACTTTTGCGCGTGTCTGTTTGTTTAAGTGAGGGCGAGTAAGCAATAAGTGACATAATAATAATGTTCAAAATTCTCTGTTTGGAATTATAAGTGTGCTTACATATTTTTAACGAATTTTTACAATGAGGTGAAGGGTATCTTAATGTATAATTGCATACCTCAGGCTAAATTTTGTGTCTTTAGCTTTTGTTAAAGCTTAGAATAAGCAGATTAAGTGTTAAGAAAGTAAATAAATTGTACAAATGTCAAAGTCGATATAACAGATATGCATTTTATGAGGCCTGTCACTATTCCTTCAGCTGGATATATTTATAGCAAGTTAATATAGCCTTTTTTAATCGCTTCAAAGGTGTAAGGGAATTAAAAACAAGTTACACGGCCAAGAGAATATATTAAAAATTAATTTACTTTGTGTGGTCTGCCTCCTTCGGCTTATTAGATGCATTAAGGTATAATAATAAACTTGAATGATTTATATTTATAGCTAATTATATAACCATTGCTTATAAGCTACATGCTCACCCAAATCTAGAACTGCCAAAGTATTGGTGCATTTCCATTCGCGCTCCGTGGTCGCCTTAGAATCATTAATCACCAGAGGTACCCAACCGCCGAAGACGTACATCTTGTTCGCAATCATAGTGGAACTATGCAAAGAACGAGGCAATGGGGCTTGGCCTCGAGTTCGTGGCTTTTCCCATGTCATTGAGTCTGCAAAATATGACTTAGTCTCGTAAATAATCAAGCTACAGACGACAGTAAGTTACCCTTCGGCGGGGGTAAGAGTAGGATGGTAGTAACTACTAGCACTTATTTGCGCTACATACCAGTATCCAATAACCACAAGTCACCTAGGCGACAGCCACTCATCCCACCATAGATAAGCAGACTTAGCTTGCCTGAATATTTAGAGGCAAAGGATATTCCAGTGTGGGACTCACGAGGCGGTGGAGAGTCGCCAAAGGTCTTTGGTATGATCCATTTGCCATTGTGACTATGAACTCCACGTGTGTCCAATATGTATAAGTCATTAAGATATCTAATAAGTAGTCAGTTATTAAAAAAAGCTAGAGGTACATTAGATCCACATCCTTACTTTGGAATATTATTTTTAGGGTCCTCCGATTCATTTGCCAAGCCACCAAAGAGAAATATCTTTTCTCCTACCATCGTAAAACTGTGACCCAGTCGTGGACAAGGTGACAGGCCATTGTCCGGAGATTCCGGATACATTTTCCTCCATTCCCACTTAGTTGCCTGGAGCTCATAGAGTTCATTTGAGTATTTGCCATATTCTATCATTCCACCAAAAACAAACATGCGAGTTCCTTCAACGACAAAGCCATAGGCAGCACATCCATTTGGAACATCACCCTTTAATACCGGCACATACCACTGGTTGGTGACTGAAATTAAACAATTTTAACAAACATATACATACATTCATAGGATAGGAATAAGATTTTAATAATTTTTCACCTGTGTTGTAGACATGTAGTTCATCGACAATTCCTTCATTTCCCCCACCAAAGACAACCATTAGTTCTTTTATATTGATTGCACGATGACCATGTCGTGGACGAGGCTGGGGGCCGGTTGGGTTCAAGACGCGCTTCCATCTAAAGCCCGATTGATTATTATCAGAGGTTTCGGTTTGAAACGCATCTACGTCCATATCAATTCGCGTTAGAGAAGAGTTCGATTTCTGATCTTGGTCAACAGAAAGCAACTTTTTTTCCGGGTTAAGTTCATTTACTGTTCCAGCAGGGCCAGTTGACCCAGCAAACTCAGCGTTTTCCATATTGCGAACAGTGATCAATCTTTTTAGCATTCAAAGTGTGCTTAGCTTTGTACAAACTTAATATTTTCCTTCAATAAACTTGTTCAAACCCAGAATTCATTTTTTATAAAATATCTGAAACTTATGTATAATATTATCTGATAGTTTTATTTGATTTCTATTATCTATTATTTTTTAGAGCTCACTGTATATGCATATACAGAAATGCCCACAAAGTTATGTTGGCCTGGCAATGCTGCCAGTAGATGGACGCTCCAAAAATATATTAAATTTTGTCTAATTTATGTCAAAAATTAAAAATTTTGAAAAAAATATATAATTTTATTACCACGCATTCTTACCGTTGTCTATAATAGAACTTAAGTCAACAAATGTAAATTCAAACGTCCAATAAATACACAATGTGCGAAAAAAGCCGAAAAATATGACAACGACGCATAGAAAGAAACTGACCGAGAGAAAGGAACTGATCTGGATCAAAGGAACATTGGTTTGTGTACGTCAGAATGAACTAATAATAATATTTGCGAAATGAACATAAGAGATGTGGAGTCAAATCATTGTAATAATTTATTAGAATAGAAACAACTTTTTTAATTCTTTTATTAGGAGAAAATTAACAATGTAATTTTAAAGACATTAAAAATTTGTCTACTACTCAGATGAAAACTTTTTATTATATGTTCTACATAATCTCTTTAGTTAAAAAACAAAAATTCCTGTGCGATAATCTAAGTTTAGCATATAATTAGCCAAAATTATTTTAAACCATATTCTTAATAAAAAGATTGTTACACAGGGATTTCTATATCATTTATACTTGGATAAGCGACAAAATCGTTAAGTGAGTAAATAGTTTTTTGCCATCTTTCGTTAAATGAGTTAATGGCAGAAAGTAAGTTTTTAATCAATGCTGCAAAGTATGCCATATATTTGGCACTGAGTGTATTCTGATTAATAAACTTAAAAATGAAAATTAATAAATAGATGAATATATATTTATAAAAAAAATATATTTTTAATACATTGTATGTACATAAATTATTTCGTAAAAAATGTATTCTAGGAATCATCTTAACAAAAATATGATATTGTTTATATATACAATAATCCAAAAATAAATTGTAAATTTGAATACTATATATAGTAATTTTAGTTACAAAAGGTTTTTGATAAAATATTTAAATAATATTTATCTGTGCATTTCTTTTTTAATAACTGTTAAATAAGAGAAAGAGAATCTTGTCAAAATTTCTCTAAACTTGTTTTGAGAATTGAGCAACGGACAGTCGAGTGAGCTCGTTTACATTGCTTGTTACTTTTTCTTGACTTTTCCCTACCCAGCTTATCTCTCATGTAGTAGTACCACCGCAGTACTAATGTAATCAAGTCAAACAAGCGACAGATAACTTCAGTTCTGCGATAAGTTGGGCAAATACCTAATGTTAACTATCTGTTCTGTCACTTAGGATATGCGAGTATTTTTGCTTACTAGCTTGAAAAGCTTTAAATAGGACGCTTTTGCAAATAAATGGCCAGTACAAATTTGTGCACCTCAAATTGCTACATTTTTGGTGGATTGGCTAACAGAAAATCTTATATAAGTATTTGAACACTTGTGATTTTATTAATGTGAGTGAAGAGCACCTTATCGTAAATTCTTTAAAAGAGCTACTAATTCAATATTCTTTTTTGCAACAAATAAAAAAATAATATAAAATATATGGACAAAAGTATAAAATATATATACATACATATAACTTAAAACTAACACGTTTTTAAAGGAAATATATATATACATACATAACTAACGTGTTTTTCATTGTTAACACTGGCATTACATGTATCGGTCACACTTGAGCTCTTTAGTGTAGAATGTACATAAGTGAAAAATCTGGCTAGTTCGATCCAACAAATAATCCCCATTTACAAATAATAAATATTTGCAAATACATAATACAACAAAAAAGGCTAACAATGTTTGCTTTTATTACAACATTTGAAATTGTTGACAACAATATTGTACAGCACCCTTGATTTCCATCTGGGATTTAGTAGCGTTAAGAATCTGGTCACACTACATCAATTTGTGTATACCATACCAGTTATCCATTTCACTGGTTAAAAACGATTGCAATTATTCCTGGTAACAAGTGTGCTTAAAATTTATTATGAAAATCTTATTGAATTAAATTTTACAGTATTCATATTGATTATCAACCTGATACAATCCGAACGAACTTTAAAAAATATTGATTATATTTGTGATTAATAAACTTATTAACAACGTGACAACACCTTAATACAAATTTGAATAGATTCAAAATTCTAGTTGTGACAATCACTTCAATTAAGCATACAATATACAAAGTTTTCAAGATTTATGTTTCAAAATATGGCCAGTTTTCTAAATTAGTGTACAAGTTGCACCCATGTGAACGTATCATACATGTGTACAAATATGTACATATGTATGTAGTAATAATGATATCATCCGGTGGCTGGGTCTGGGACTTCTCTCGGTCATTTACCAGCTGGTAGATTTGCAATCTTGTAACACGGAGAGATGGCTATTAAGTCCTTGCGCCTTTAAATCAGTAAAGACCAAAATATATGTACTTTTGTAAGACATGTAAATATCCACGCGTTGAAACATATGTATATATCTTTGCGTGAATACACACATAGGTATATAGATATGTACATAATTATGTCTGATCACATATGTCTATGTGCTTTTGCCTTGTCTAATTAAAAGCCGAAGCCGATAGCCAAGAATTCCAATGCCAAAGCTTATGTACATATCAATTTATGCACTTTGTGGGAATATTGTCGGTATGAATATCTAGTATTTAGTTAAAATTGTAAGTGTTTATATATCAAAATTGTGTTGTGAAAATTGCGTAATTTGTGTGCCTTAGGACAGAGATGCTTTCAAATTAACATACTTATTCGGCAAAGTACAACTTTTATAATGTGTTCGTATTTTGGAAGGTCTCTCAAGTGAAATATTTACTGCGCATGCCTATGTACATATGTACATGTATGTCTTGTGTGAATATTTGTGAAACTGTAAGTTTACGAGAACATTAACTGGACGAGTACGAGTCCAGACAACACCATATAGAAATTAATACCACAAAATTGAACATTCTTTGATATTATACGTGTGTATTTATTCTAATTCAAAATCTGAGAGGCTCCAAAACATAGTCGAGATATTGAAACCATGACTCTTTCAAAACTGTATTTTCAATTTTCAACAAAGATACACATGTACATGTACATACCTATGTATAACCTTTCTGTCAAAATCATGACGCAATCAATATTGATTTATATATTATTATTATGATTAAGAGCTTAGCTTAGCTTATGATGTCATTCCTTATACATATAGAGAGAAATACTATATTTATATATCTCGATTAAACATTCGCTTGATTCAATGTATGGACTGTCGTGTCTATTTTCTTATCATTGTGATAACAAAAACATACAAGTCCGTACTCCAACCTGCGTCATCAACTTACTGAGCGACGTCATATGTTGCCTTGTCAGAACTCAAGATTTCCACTTATCTTACAGTCATAAGCCCGCATGTCCATACCGCTATTTATATATAAATAAATATATGGTATATACGATTATTTAAAAGTTAAATTATGTGATTTTAGTTAGATGAACAAATAAATCGTTACTTTATGATAGATTAAAATGGATGTACCTACGTTTCTATGATAACTGTATGAATAACTGTGAACAGTTGTTCAGTGTTGAACAGTTGTTATAAATATGGTGGCCTGAAATAAGGAACTAATAACGACTTGCGAAAGGAGATCTGAGGAGATCTCACACCAATCGTACCTTATCCTATCCTATCCTATCCTATCCTTCTCAGCAAAACATTAAATAAAACATTTACAGTTTGAACTTCATGATTCCAAATAAGTGGATAATACATAAATAAATGCACACTCTTGTTGGAACCCCATATCTTCGAAAAAATCATTTGTCTTTGAATCTGCCTTCTTGACCGTAGCTAGTCTATTAACATCAACTGCTGAATTATTGGAAGTTTAGGTATTTTGGAGAACGTATAAGTTACATTTTTTTAATCATTTAAATTCATAAACATTTAAATTTTTATACCCTTCCACAGACTGAAACGTGAATGTCGCACAAGAAATCGTTCAATGTGTAATACAAATTGGGTGGTCTAGAACCAGCTGGAGTCCTGAATATTCAGCACAAGTTTTTTTTTCTTCACGCAGATACTCAAGCGTCGCATTGCGACTTCAGCGTAAATAGGGTTCATCGTATTGAAAACAATGACCTTTTCCTAAGCTGGTTTATATTAACATTTGACTGAAATCAGGTTCTTCATATAAAGCATTATGAGAACAATGACACCGGACAAAACATTTTAGCTCGAGCTGTGTGAGGCTGTGAAATATCTTATTGAAACTAGAAGTGTTCCATGCTATTTTCAGGAATTTCCCTATTTTTTTCAATTAAGATGTGCTTTAAAAATTAAGACATTATTTTGGAGCTCGAACGGCGTGTAATGCCTAATACCAAAATTCGCCTTAAGCCAAAGCGTCAAACACGTACTATTTTTATTCGATTATGAATACTTTGTGTGCACAAAGTTAGTATACATATATGATTTTCTAACCATTTTCAATACTCAAAGTATTGAAGCATAGTTTCAGATTTTGATGGAATAAGACTTTGAACAACATTTTTTCGGGTACTACCCGACTAACTGGCCATTTCAAGAGCAAGCTCATTTCGACTTTTCTATATCATAATGTTATCAATGATAGTGTCGGGTGGCAAAAGGGACATCAAGATTCTCAAAGTAACACTATATTATATACTTAAGCTTAACATGAAGCATAACTGAAAATTTGTTCGTATTTTTTTGTTCAGATTATTGAGTACCAGAATACGCCTATCAAGTTTTTGTTATATTTTTATTATAGATGCACAGGTACAGCATAGCATTTCAAACATAAGGAATCTAATTATATACTTTCGAACATGGGTATATATACACGCAATTGTAATCACCGCAAAGAGCACGTAACATGCCAAAAATTATTTGGTTTCTATATAAGCTGCTGTCTATCATAAAAATATATAACAAATGTTTAAGTATAAGTACACAGCATATCCAGTTGTCTTAAAATTTAACGTTGATATACCAAGATTATTTTAATGAAACAGAAGAAACCATGGCTAAACTAATAAACTATTTATCAGGATCAACAGCCGAATCGACTTGCCATTGTACGTCGGCCTGTCTGTTTGAGTGCAATTATTATAAATGATAAAGAAACCAAATTGCTGGATGAAGAATGATGCGACATCGTTCCGTTCGCTTGCTTACGCTGGTCAAGAATATACAATTAGTGAATAAAAATTGTACGCAGTACATCGAAGTTAAAAAAAATACAAAACAAATTTAAAATAATAAAAAAATATATTTATTTGAGTTCAATATGTACATATTTTTTTTTCATACCTTACTGAATTCAACAATGCTTAATACTATAAGAAATATGATGGATTTTGTTGCTTACATTGTGTTCGCTATGATAAGTTCTTCATAATATTTCACGATTCTTCTTCAATTTCTGCCTAATTTGTATTTTAACGCATTTCATATGACCACAATCACCAACAATGTTTTTGAACAACAAAAAAACTTTAACGTTCTTTTTCAGTGAGTTAAAAAAAATGTGTGTATCCCGTTTGAAGTTAGTTTTATATTGAACACAATTTTTTTTCATTTTGTTTTTTTTTAATTAATTGTGTTAATACACAAATATAGTTATTTTCAACTTTACTTTCCTGCATTATAACTTTATCGCCGGTACTTCTCACTGGTCGGTGACGGTCAGGTGCGCAATTATAAACAAGTCTGTAAGGCAATAATCAAGCTCGCCTGGCAGTAAGATACCCTTCGCCCAATTTAGAAATTCCGTTACAAAATTTGTAACTACACTTATAATTCCAAACAGATGATTCTGCACAAATTATTCTTCCACCGAAAGCTTACTTGTTCTCACTCGCAAAAACAGACAAACGCGCAAGCAGCGCGCAGGCTGCCGCTCGCACCATACATTTGTACTGAAAATGTTAACTTGAATAACTTGTTATTATAATCCTCCGATCGATTTTTTAGGATAGGTCCATATAGTATTTAACTATATGTATTTTGAAGCAGAATACTTCAACACTTTTTGATAAGTGGGCGTGGCATCTGAACTTTGAAATAAACTTTATTTGCTTATTATATTCAGGAACCTCCATGTCAAATTTGGTATCTCTAGCTTTTATAATAGCTGAGAACTGTGCGTTCATACAGACATCAGACGGACATGGCGCAATTGACTTGCCTATTGATACAGAGCAAGAATAGATATACTTTGTGGGGTCTTTCTCGCCTTCCTATACCTGTTACATATATTTGCACAAAGTTAGTATACCCTATTTCGACTATTTTCAATGATCGAAGGGTATAAAAATCTTAGAAGTGGCATGGACTGAGTATGTTTAGGCTATATTACATATCAGAGACCTACTTGTGGTCTCGTCATAAAGATGTTTACAATCAATCAATGTATTGGTCAGCATAAACTGATTATTACTCAACAATATATTTTCTAAACTCTCATGTTTAAAGAGTCGAAGCAGCCATATTTGTCTGTTTGTTGCAACGCTATCTAGCCCTTCGGTTTTAGAACTATCTTGATGAATCTTGGATTATTTGTTCTATATGTAGCACGCTATAATTATGTCGAAACCACAATGTAACAAAAAATGTGCTCTCATCGAAACAAAATTTCAAGACTTTCTGCTTGTCGGTAACCATGTCTACTGGATAGTTTGATTGTTAGCCCTTACACGAACACAATCTTTTTGTACTACATTCTTTTCAAGATTATTACAGAACGACATTGTATCCAAGGCTTAAGTTTGTTGCCATTGACTTTAGGTTAAGCTTCGGGTTTTCAAATCACACGACGAGAGCACCTTTATTAAACAATATTGTCGGAACAAGCCAGATTAGAACAATTTATTTACCATTTATGTACATAATAAGCTATCAGAATCTGAACCAGTGGTCATATATAACATATTCCTGTCATCGAAACGATCCACCGAAATGGGGTTTGAATATTGTTGTTATATTAATGTTCTAAATTTTCCATTATATTAGTTATAATTGAAAATATACAATAACCAATACAAAATGATTCCATTCATATTTTTATACTATAAATATATATGTACTATATCCTATAGCTTCCACACAAACAATAAGTCATATATAAAGATCTTTATTCTAAATATTGTATGTACTGTGAGTCTATAGCAATTAGACTTCATAAACCTTCGGCTTTCTTACTTATATGAAAGTTTGTATGTAGGATTGACTGATTGATTTAGCTTTAAAATAATAATATGCAATATAATTAGGGATTTTTTTAATGTTTTGTATTTAATTTCGCAGATATTATAACCAATGGCCACAATCGATGGAAGACCGGCGCAATATGGAATATCACTTAAGCAGTTACGCGAGCTCATGGAGCATCGTGGAAGAGAAGGAGTAGGAAAAATAAGCGAATTTGGCGGCATTCATGAGCTTTGCAAAAAGCTGTATACATCCCCAAATGAAGGTAATATATATTTACAATTCATTTAGGAATATACATACATATGTTTGACCCGTGCGAAATTCAGAACACCGTAACAAACCTCAAACCCAGATTAATTGGCGGGCTTTACTGAATTATAATTTTTGATAAAGTAATCGGAATAAGCCGAATCGGACCGATATAATATATGGCTACCATAAAACGTATTTTTCGATTGAATAAATATGTTCATAATATTGAAGACAAAAGTATTATTTCTCCCTAATTACATAATATACTGTCAGAATTTCATATGTATATGGCTACCATAAAACGTATTTTTCGATTGAATAAATATGTTCATAATATTGAAGACAAAAGTATTATTTCTCCCTAATTACATAATATACTGTCAGAATTTCACCGAAATTTAGTTATCCGATTTTTATGAAATTGTGGCTGAGTATTGTTTGCATAGAAGCATAAACCTGCATTTAAGATATTTAGTTGTGTTTAAAATATCCATAGATGGTAATACTGAAGATGCCCATTCTTTTACGATTTTTATACCCTTGCAGAGGGTATATTAATTTTAGCAAGAAGTTTGCAACGCACCTTAGGAGACATCTCCGACCCTATAAAGTATATATATTCTGAATCAGCATCATACGAGGAGTCGAAAAATGGATGTCCGTCTGTCCGTCCGTCCGTCCGTCTGTTGCAACGCAAACTAGTCTCTCAGTTTTAGAGCTATCTTCATGAAACTTGGCACACAAGCTTATTATTGCTGTAGGCTGTAAATAAGTCGGAACGAGCCAGATCGGACCGATATATCGTATAGCTGTCATAGAAGCTATCGGCCGATTTTTGTTGTTTTTGAAGATATTGCAACAAGATTTGGCAAATCCTTTTCTTATTACGTTCTTAATGTGCTGTCAAAATTGTATCAAAATCGGACCACTATAACATATAGCTGCCATAGGAACAACCGGCTGAAATCAGGGTTTTTGTATGCAAACCTGTTTTGTTTTTGGAAATACCGCACATTATCAATACTTTTTAATGTTATACAGTAACCTGCCCTTAGTTTTTCCATTTAAATATCTCAGACGTTTATATTCTATAGCTGTTATAGGAACAATCAGTCAGTCCGCGTGTCTGTTGCAACGCAAATTAGTCCCCCAGTTATTGAGCTATCTTCATGAAACTTTGCTCACAAGCTTCTTATTTCTGCCCTCTTTAAATAAATCGGAACGGGCCAGATCGGACTGATATATCGTGCTATAGCTGTCATGGAGCCTATCGGCCGATTTTCGTTATATTTCAAGATATAGCTATCAGGCTTACCACATCAAAATCTAAGTGTGTCCCTAATAATAAAGTTCGAAATCGAACTTTTATAACTTATAACGATCAACGATCGGCCTAATGAAGGTTCATGTTGCAATTTTATGGAAATCTGAGTACTATTACATGTAGCTGTTAAACAAAAAATCCTGTAGCTGTTATTCAAACGCATTTTTGAATGAGAACTTTCCAAATTTATTTATATTTTATGACCAACAGATCCTTTACAACACAAAGACATTTCCTCATAACATTTTGTGTTAAGTATATAAGAAATCCAGGTATATACAAAAGCATTAAAAAGGTAGAATTATTTTTTTTCGAAGCAGGTGTTTGATTCATAGCCTTAATTAGGTCAAAATCTTGACTTCCTGTACTGTTATAATTGTTCAATAAATACCACAGAAACCAGCAGCAATCCAAATATATTTTATATTTTGTATAACTGCAAGGGTATGAAACCTTCGGCAAGCCGAAGGTAGCCTTGCTTTCTTGTTTTTATTAAATAGAAATAGAAATAGATAAATTAACCGCTAGTGTATATAACGATTTATATATACACGTGTGCTCTCTCAATATTGTATGTTGGTGCATTTTAAAGGCATGTCCGCCTGTTCTTCAGTTTAAAACACAAGATCTACGCTATTATTATAACTAGACACCAAATTTGAAGTTTGCTGTATATCATAGGCAGATGGAATTTATTTGAGCTTAGTCCAGACCCGTACAAAATCATAGCCCCTGCTGGCTATTTGCGATTATTAAAGTATTCACAACGCTCTGCTTCGGTATAAACATAGATGAACGCAATATGAGCATATCCTCCAAATTACAATCCGATCAGACCAGAAGGGAATCTATCTGTTGGGCTTGACTGTAGCCTTTGTTACTTGTTTTATCTATACTAATATAATAAAAACTCATTATTTTACAATCCATATCTTTCTGTCTTACTATATTATTCTAGTAATCAGGTTTATCTGAATTATAAATAAAAAAAAAAAATATTAAATCGAAAACTAAACATTCTTAGTAAAAATATTTAAAAGCAAACGACTGCGATACGTGATCAAAATAGTTTGAATATATTTGTATATTTTAATGTATATTTATTATTTTATTTTAGGCCTCAGCGGGTCAAAAGTTGACGAAGAGCACAGACGTGAAACGTTCGGCTCGAATGTAATACCACCGAAACCCCCAAAAACATTTTTAACTCTCGTCTGGGAGGCGCTTCAAGATGTTACCCTAATTATTTTAGAAGTAGCCGCATTAGTATCCCTTGGTCTATCATTTTATAAGCCCGCCGATGAAGAAGAGAAGTGTAAGTAAATTATTATACCTCTGGTATAGTAGTAGTAGTAGTAGTACTCAATTTCCCCTTTAATAAAATTACGTTGTAGCTTTATTTCAAGAAGAAGATGAACATCATGGTTGGATCGAGGGTTTAGCTATTCTTATATCGGTTATTGTCGTCGTTATCGTCACTGCCTTTAATGACTATTCAAAGGAGCGACAATTTCGAGGCTTACAGAGTCGCATCGAGGGCGAGCACAAATTTTCCGTGATTAGAGGCGGAGAAGTTTGCCAAATATCAGTTGGAGACATTCTTGTTGGTGACATTGCACAGATTAAGTACGGTGACTTACTTCCAGCCGATGGCTGCCTAATACAAAGCAACGACCTTAAGGTAACTCGTAAATGCTTGTGCTGAATCCGATTTTAAATAATTGTACCTTCTCTTTGATTAGGTGGACGAATCTTCATTGACCGGCGAATCAGATCATGTGAAAAAGGGAACAGATGTTGATCCTATGGTGCTTTCTGGCACGCACGTCATGGAAGGCAGTGGAAAAATGGTTGTTACGGCTGTTGGCGTAAATTCCCAGGCTGGAATTATTTTCACATTGCTTGGCGCTGCGGTTGACGAACAAGAGGCTGAAATTAAAAAGATGAAGAAAGGTATGTGGTTATGTTTAATTAATAAAGGACTCGTTCTATATTCAATAAATGAAGGAAATTTTTGTTTTCCAATTTAGATCACATTATCACATTATAACTTAATCTAATGTTTCTTTACTCTCCTAATTAAAAGTTGCATCTAAATATACAAAGTATAAAGTGTTCTTAAGAGCCTGTTAGTGGCATAAAAAGACTAGAATTGTACAAGTTTTTCTGACTAAAAAAAGAAGTGATGTCACGGAAACATAGATATATTTCATTTAATAAATTTGATATAAATAATTATATTAAACATACTTGCTACAGATAATCTATAATTATATGTTTATGTTTTATTTTTATTTTTCCATATTCGAATTGTCATCCGTGAATTGCATGATGTCAATTGATTGATCCATCTTTAATCTCCTTCATCTACCTTTAAAAATCAACCAATCTATCAACCAATCTATCAACCAATCAATCAACCAACCAATAAACCAATCAAACCAACCAAACAACAAACCGACCAACCTATCAAACTGCCACCAAACACGATAATGTAACATCATGTTATAAAAAATGGAACGACGAATTTGTTTTTGAATTATTCAGAAGCTAAAAAGGCGAACAAGCAAAAAAGCAAAAGCTTGACAGGTGAAATATTTTTATACTTAGAGTTATTTTGTAACAACATAAACAGAAACCAGGATAATAAAATTCAAAAGATGTTATAGCAGTTTTCAAACTGTATAACCAGTATGAAACATGGTAGGAGACTTAAACTAGATTCTATAAGGCGCTGGCTAGGGAATTATTTTTAAATAAGCATTTATACTGGATAAAGGAGAGTTTAAATATAATTGATTTGATATTAATTTATGTAAAATACAGGTGATAACGATGGCCGCACCCCTATAAAACCAGCAACTAACGCTCCACCCGTACGTACCGCTGAGCCTATCAAATCAGAATCGGACGGCAATCACGTACAACAATCATCGACTTCGGCTGCCGAAACTGGACACAAAAAGGAGAAGTCTGTATTGCAGGCTAAACTCACAAAACTGGCTATTCAGATTGGTTACGCCGGCTCTACCATCGCCGTGCTCACTGTTCTCATTTTAATTGTTCAGTTCTGCATCAAAACGTTCGTGATGCAAAAATTGCCCTGGAAGAACTCCTATGCAAATAACCTTGTCAAGCACTTGATTATCGGTGTCACAGTGTTAGTGGTGGCTGTGCCAGAAGGCTTGCCTCTGGCGGTAACATTATCTTTGGCCTACTCAGTGAAGGTAGGTGACAAATATTATGATATTTTCCAGGGACGCTTTTGTTGTGTTATTTTGCACCTAGCGCTCTTTTTTTAACCTTATTGGTAGAAGTCACTCACGCTGCACTCATTAAACTCTTTTTACCGACAAAATAACCTTTCTCGCGGTGTAACCCATAAATATTTGCATACACTTGCATAAGGCGTATTCATTACTACCGTGCAAAGTCTTTCAGTTTTTGAGTAGAGGCTTGGAATACATGTCTTATTACTTTTCGCTTAAAATAAGTCGGATCGAGCTGAATCTGACCGTTATATCTGTCATTATCTTTGTTAAACGTGATATGTATAGCAATGGAAGTTCGTAACTGTTCGAAAAAATTTAACTTTGTATATAATTACATATAATAAGTCATCCTCAAGTTATAGCAAGGCTATAAAGCCTTCATTTCTTGTATCTTTAAAAATATAACATTATTTATTTTTGGAATAAAAGAAAAGAGAAACAGAAAACATGCTTCATAGCAATACTCTGTGTATATCGTTCGGCATGCCGAAACCGTTTTATATTCTTCGACCATTGAAAATGTTCAAGAAGGGTATTCTGACGGACCCCCGAGTCGATTAAGCCATGTCCGTCTGTTTGAGATAATATATATTTATTATTTCCTATTGCAGAAAATGATGAAGGATAATAATTTGGTGCGTCATTTGGATGCTTGTGAGACAATGGGCAACGCTACTGCAATCTGCTCAGATAAGACTGGTACTTTAACGACTAACCGTATGACAGTTGTCCAGTCCTACATATGTGAAAAGCTATGTAAGGTGTTACCCACGTTAAATGATATACCTCAGCAAGTTGGAAATCTGATAACTATGGGTATCTCCGTAAATTCAGCCTATACCTCCAATATTATGGTGAGAAGTTAAAATTAAAACTTGTTCTGAAATATATCTTATAACATGTGTATTTTTAATATTACCTTCAGCCTGGTCAAAATCCTGGCGATTTACCTATTCAAGTTGGAAATAAAACAGAGTGTGCTCTCTTGGGATTTGTTCAAGGCTTGGGCGTTAAATATCAATCAATACGCGACGAAATTCCAGAGGACAGATTTACACGTGTATACACGTTTAACTCTGTGCGAAAGAGCATGGGAACGGTTATACCTCGACCTAACGGCGGTTATCGGTTGTACACCAAGGGAGCCTCCGAGATTATAATGAAAAAGTAGAAAAAATATCCATAATTGATGACATTTTACTCACTCATACATTTACAGGTGTTCATTTATATATGGTCATGAAGGGACATTGGAGAAGTTTACACGCGATATGCAAGAGCGTCTTATCCGAGAAGTTATAGAACCAATGGCATGTGACGGTCTGCGTACTATTTCAGTTGCGTATCGTGACTTTGTGCCCGGCAAAGCAGCGATCAATGAGGTGCACATTGATACTGAACCAAACTGGGACGATGAAGAAAACATAATGACGAATCTTACCTGTCTGTGCGTTGTTGGTATTGAAGATCCAGTGCGCCCAGAAGTGCCCGATGCCATACGCAAGTGCCAACGAGCCGGTATTACCGTTCGAATGGTGACAGGCGACAACATAAACACAGCACGATCAATAGCAAGCAAATGTGGAATTTTAAAACCTAATGATGACTTTCTCATTTTGGAAGGTAAAGAGTTTAATAGACGGATTCGCGATACAAATGGTGATGTAAGATTAAGTGTGAAAATTCAAATCAAAAAGATTTGATAATTCAAGTTCTCAATCCCTACCAGATTCAACAGCATCTCATCGACAAGGTGTGGCCAAAACTGCGAGTACTTGCCCGCTCTTCCCCCACTGACAAATACACACTTGTAAAAGGTCTGTGTTGATTATGACAGTAACCACATTTCCCTTTTTACATAGAAGTCTTCTGTAATCAGTATCGTTCCAATGTTTTGACAAGTCTCTTAATTTTAAAGCTATGTTGATGCAAGCTGCATACATAATACATTTGCTGAACGAACCGAAGTTGTACAACCTAAAATATATATTGAAACCAGATAACCATAACGTAAAATTATCTGTAATAAGAGGACCCAATGTCCTTTAGTTTTGTGCCTAATTAATAGAGCTCACTCTGGTATAAAATTTTCGTCACAAGGTAATTATTCTTTTTTTTTCTCTAGGCATGATCGACAGCACTGTAACTGATAACAGAGAAGTGGTTGCTGTTACAGGCGATGGAACCAATGATGGCCCAGCTTTGAAAAAAGCTGATGTTGGATTCGCAATGGGAATTGCCGGAACAGATGTCGCCAAGGAGGCATCCGACATTATTCTAACAGATGATAATTTCAGTAGCATTGTGAAAGCCGTCATGTGGGGTCGAAATGTCTACGATTCAATCGCAAAATTCTTGCAGTTTCAGTTGACAGTTAACGTCGTTGCTGTTATTGTCGCATTTATTGGAGCTTGTGCAGTTCAGGACTCGCCCCTTAAAGTAAGTTCTTGCTTGCGATGACTTGTATATAAGCTCGGACATAACTTTCTATGTTTAATAGGCTGTTCAAATGTTGTGGGTTAATCTTATTATGGATACTTTAGCATCTTTGGCTTTAGCGACAGAAGTGCCAACTCCAGATTTATTGCTACGTAAGCCATATGGTCGCACAAAACCACTCATATCGCGAACAATGATGAAGAACATTTTGGGTCAGGCTCTTTACCAGTTGGTCATAATTTTTGGATTACTCTTTGTTGGTGAGTTAAGTAATACAAATATCAAAAATATAGAAACAAGGAAGCTAAAATATTCATAGGTATTTATTACCTTGGCTGTCATTTATTAAATTATGTAGTCGCAGGAAAATATTGTAGAAGAAAATGACACCATTGTTGTCTTTAATGTAAAATGTAAATGCAGAGAACTGCTTCGGGTGAAATTGCTCTGACCCAATCAATAAGTGAAAATTCACGACTTTCTGCTCATAGCTTCACTGCTAAAGCAAAAACAGTTAATATTCCCATATTCCAATGTTTGTTTATAGCTCACTCCGGCACACTGTCGCGCGAAACTTAATTTTTTCATGTCTGTCGCCTTCGTCTTGACGCATTTCGTTTCGAACAAATGCATACATTGAGCCATAAGCATCACCAGTTAAACCAAATCATCCCTTATCAATTAGGCTCATCTTATGGTATTTGCCATAATTTCGTATAAATTCTTGTTTTGTAACAACATTAGCAACATTAGCATGTGCAATGCTAATGACAGTTCAAAGGGTAAAAAATTCATTTTTAATCATGGAAAATATCAAAAGCCCAATTTAGGTAAAAAAAAAAAAGGGACGTCTATACGCCGAAGGGTCTACTAATTGTAGGCAAAGAACTACAAAAACAAAATGCATGCTTCCCGAGTTCAAACACACAAGCAGGCAAAAACAAAATACATACGCAGCACGCTGCCCGCTGCCCGAATCTGTATGTATGAATGAGTTGTTGTGAGCCGTAAACTATTTGCTTGAAAACGCCTGGTTTCGTTGACTTCGCATCATCATTCTTCAACCTGAGCTGAACTAAGCCTTGCCTTCGTTGAATTGAAGCGAACACGAGTGGAAAATTTCGGGCCGAAGCCTTCACATAAAGCGCTACTCCCAAGAATTGTTAAAGAATTGGGCTCAGCTCATCATGAATTAAACAATAAATTTCATGTATGATGCGAATCAAGAAAATTGTGAATTTTGCAGTTCTTTGATTCAAACCAATCTACACTATCACTGACTTTATCAAGCTTAAGTTCACGTATTTATGAAGAGCAATTTGCTTGATTACAATTTTTATACCCGCTACTCGAAGAGTATAAGGGTATTATAACTTTGTGCCAACCGAAAATATTTGTAACGGGCAGAAGGAGAAATCTCCGACCCCATAAAGTATATATATTCTGAATCAGCATGAACAGCCGAGTCGATATAGCCATGTCCGTCTGTCTGTCTGTCCGTCCGTATGAAAACCTAGATCTCAGCTATTATAAGAGCTAGAGCTACCAAATTTGGAGACAATATGTGTTAATTCTGCACGCAGATCAAGTTTATTTTGGATTTTTGCCACGCCTCCATCCGCCCCATAAATCGAAAAAAAGTCGATTGTAGCTGCAAATATAAATCTACAGCAATCATTTTTTATACATGTGATAAAAACCTATGATATGTGATAATAACCTATACTATGCGGGTGTGTTGGCAAAGTTTCAATAAGATCGGCCGATAAATAAGGAAGATATTCAAGAAATAGTATTGCACTGTGGCAATGTGCTTATGTCGGTTTTTCCTAATGTCAGTACCCGAGTTCAACCCCAGCAGCAGACAACTTTTTTTAATTATGTGGCAACTTTTTTTTTTTTTTTTTTTTTAATTATGTGGCAACTTTTTTTTTTTTTAATTATGTGCAGTGGTCGAGTGGTGATGGTAGTTGACTGTTAAGCGAGAGGTCAGGAGTTCAACTCCTGGGTGCCGCGGCGACTTATATTTATTTTTTTTGTATCTTATATTTTTTTTTATTTTATAGTGTGTTGCAAAATTCAAAATAAATTTTTAGTATATTTAAAGCCACTTAGAATCGAAAGAGACATTGAGCAGCAACACAAAAAACAAACGACAAATCTAATTAGATATGTTGAGATGTATTGTGAGGCAGCATATAAGTATATATAATTTATAGCTGCAAAGTAATAAAAGCACTTGGCAACATCCAATAAGAATCGAGTGGAACTTGCATAGGCAAAACAAATTAGAGACAGAAAGAAATAAAAAGCAAGAACGCATTGTTCACATTTTGGCACGTGTTTTTCCGAAGAATTGTAGCGGGTATATCACAGTCGAGTCAGCTCGACTGTAGCCTTTCCGACTTGTTTAGGTTAAAATAATATAAGAATCACATATTTGTCTTGTTTCATTCAAAAATAATTGAATATAAACAAAAATAAATTGGAACTAATTTAATTAAGTGACTGTATGTGAGCAAAGAAATAAAATAAAATAATAGTGGCCAAATATTTATAGCCAATTTTCGAAATAGCTTGATCCACTTAAGCTTTCATTCTATTTATATTTTCGAAATTTACTCTATATTTTTTGAATAGGGGACATAATATTGGGTATTGAATCTGGTCGAGGAAAGGATCTTAATGCTGGACCAACTCAACATTTTACAATAATTTTCAATACCTTTGTCATGATGACTCTCTTCAATGAAATTAATGCAAGAAAAATTCATGGCCAGCGCAATGTTGTTGAAGGACTATTTACCAATCCCATCTTTTACACCATCTGGATTTTCACAATGATTTCACAAGTATTCATAGTGCGATATATCACGCACAACAATTGTAAACTAATTATATAATCTTTCAGGTTGTCATAATTCAGTACGGAAAAATGGCTTTCTCAACCAAAGCACTATCTCTTGACCAATGGCTGTGGTGTATATTCTTTGGTATCGGTACACTAGTTTGGGGACAATTGATCACTTCAGTGCCTACTCGAAAATTGCCTAAAATTTTATCGTGAGTAAAATAATTGTTTACATAGTTAAATTCAGTATTTGCATTTGTATTACCTTTATAAATAGTAATTATCTATTTAAATAAGCTTAGTATTAAGAACCATTGAGTTACGCATTTATCCACAATTGTCACAACAAATTAGCTATTATTTTCCACACTGATGTATTTTTAATTGACCTATGATTGATTAATATGTTTTCCAATTGGTTTGCGTTAATCGACAGTATTATTCTACATATCTACATATTTCTAATGCAATAAAATAAGATAAAAGCATGTTATAAGTTTAAAGTTATGTTATATGGGTTATAATACCAATATAAGTATATTATAAATATTAACTTTTTGTTTATGTAGACTTATATTAGATGTTAACTTTGCCCATACTAACTGTTTAGTTTAAGCTGGGTTATGTTGCAATTAGAGTTTAATATAAAATTACCTGTTTTAATTAAAATAAAATAATATATTCGGCTAAAACATTTTTTCCACAATAATATGAAATGGTCCGTTCGAACATGTAAGTAACAAAAGTGCAGAATAGTTGATGTTTGCAGTTATTACTTATAAGGTTTATTATCGATTAACTAATAAATGGAATAGTAAAATGTTATAAATTTATCAAAAGTTGTATTGGTTATGGGATACTAACAATTTTTAATATGTATTTTTACAATTTTAAATAACGTTTATGTTAAAAATATGAAGGATTTAAAAAATAATTTTAAATCAAATATGCCTAGCAATATTTAATTAATCTATGATGTTAATTAATACACGCCAGTTTATAAACATTATTTTAATCTTCCACCTGTACGTACACCTACATTCATTGTTTTCCTATGCACATAACGCATACAAATTAATTGTTCATAAACATGTAAAATTATTTTTCAGTTGGGGTCGTGGCCATCCTGAGGAATACACAGACGCCATGCATTTGGGTGAAGAACGATTCGACTCCATTGACTCTGATAAAAAACCTAGAGCTGGGCAAATTCTATGGATACGTGGCCTTACGCGCTTGCAAACTCAGGTAAGTCTTATGTTTCGTATTTTTATTTATATTTATATATGAGTAGCTATATTTTTATTATATTTAATAATATATTAAACTACATAAATACGTTTAATATATGTTATAAATATATATTAAATAATAATAATATCCACAATAAGTATTTGTATTATTTTTTGTTTTAAGCTTTGTTTTTTAATCAACCTTAAGTTGTATTTAAATTTCAATGTTTGAATTTCAAATTTAATTTATATATTTGCGAGATGAAAAATAATATATACGTCTTATAAGTTTTCATTTTAATGTTTTAAAAAGAGAAGAAAGGCATGAAAAAAAGATTGTCTTTAAAAAAATCATTTGATGGTTTTATAGCCCTGCAGTTTATGACATAAAAGCTCACATTAGCTTTTGTAAAAAATAACTATTCACTTATTAACTAATGTTAATTTTGAATTGGTGAAATTTAGTTTTGATATTTTAAAAAGCAGGCTTTTATACAATAACTACATTCTTTCTCCCACGAGAAAGAACTCACCAAAAACTTATCATAATTATTACTAATAAAACGTATGGAAGGTATGATCTATGGATATTTAACCGGCAGAAGGAGGCGTCGTCCTAAAAAGTATTTATATTTTTAATCAACAATTGATTCGATATGTCATCTGTCGATCTGTGCTTCTGAAATTAGACTTCAGAGACAAGATCTTAGACTACTAAATTTAGTGTCAAATAAAGTTTGTTTAAGATTTTGGTCACGCTTCCATCTGCCCCTGTATATTAAAGATATCACATTGCAAGCGTAATTTCAAGGCAAAAATATTTTTTGCTTTTTTTGTCTGGTAGAGAATTTGGTGAGGATATGAAACATAAACTGCAAAGGAATAAAAACTAATTAGTGTTGCAAACATCGATTCTCTCATGTTTCTATCATACATTTCACATATGTATATAAACGTACAGTCATACTCACGCAATTAAGTCGTCATATATCAAGAACTAGTATCAATAGGGGAGTCAAAATAGCCGTCCATCCGTTTGTTTGTTGTAAGGATTTGTTAACGAATTTGAACGATTTTAATGAGTCAGAACTGTTATAGAACCTATCGAGTGATTTTTGTACGTAGTAATCTTTTCAAATTGTATCAGAATAAGACCACTTTAACATATAGCTGCCATAGGAATCATAAATAATAATTGAATATTTTAAATTATGATCATAGGAATGTTATATCAAAAGCAGCAAGGGTATAAAAACAAGGTTTTCATTCTTGTTGCTAAAAATTATAAACAAGTGACTCCATGATCCAGAATTTATTATTCTATATTACTCTGATATATTTTCCGTTACATCAAAACTTAAAACCGAAAAATTTTAATTTTAATTTAATAAATTTTTTAATAAATAAGGAAGTTTCTTACTAAACCACTTTCTGTATTCTAACGTTTGTAAGCCCTTATTTGTGAAATTATGAAATACAATGGCTTTAGTTGTTTTCATATTAATTATAATTATGAGCCATAATTATAATAATAGGAAATTGTTGAAAGAATTTAATAATTTTGCAGTTTAGCTGTTTGTACAGAATCTAAGCTCATCTTATTTCTAAATGATACCAGGGCGTTCTTAGCCATTTGTTATTCGCTATAACGAATAGAAAATATATCTGAGTAATAAAGAACAACAAATCTCCATTGTAGGGTAACTCTTTTCCAATATATGTAGGTTACAAAATTTCAGGAAGAAATCGTCTTAATCGTGTGAGCACTAGGGTATATGTATACATATATACAAATCATATTATTGTCAAAAATTATTGAAACATGTTATTTATTTTAATTACTATTTACATTTAATCTTGCACTGATAGAAATATATAGATAGTATAGTATTCATTTACTTATTAAAAAACATTCTGTGTCATGGGACCATGATTACTAAGTTAAACAGGACCAAAAATTATAATTACAATAAATTACAAATTCGCCTGCATCAATTAAAGAACAAATACATATGCATCAATTCTGTACTTTAATGTTTTTATTTTATTATTTTATTTTTTTTTATTTTATTTATTGGTTTGATTTTCTTGTTGTTTTACAAAGAATTCATTTTGATATTTACGATATTTATTTCGGTTTCCATGTTTTGGTTTATTGTTTATTAATTCACCGGTGAACTTTAAATATGTACATTTAAGTAGCCAACTTGCCGAACAACTTCCTGCGTCCTCTATTCTTTGTCCCGTTTCATTGGACTTGGCATTTAAACATTTTCTAAGACACTGTAGACGGGTTTTTTGTTAAAATTTCATTGGAGCTAACTTTTATAATATTCGTAACTTCTCTTAAAAATAAATATGTTTTGTTTTCGTTGTAAACAATTTAAAAACGGTATAAGCTTAAAAGCTTAACGAGCCTACATATTTTCAAATCCCAACTGTCTCTTTACATACTCTTCCTACTTCTATATCTATGTCTCTTTATCCAATTATCAAATAAATCGGAGCCTGCACTTCGTTTAACCTTTTCTCCGCTGAATAGCTTAGACAGCATTTATTTAAACTTTCCAAAACCTTTTTAAGTGCTAATGCTAAATATTACAAGTTGCATCAAGATTCATATATATTTGTTAATCTATTTTCGATTATGTGCGTCAAAGCTGGGTCAAGTGTAACAATCATTGGTATTTATTTTATACACGTGAACCTATTGTAACTTATTTACTCTCGATTGTACTTAGCAAATATCTCGAAAATAATATACTTACAATTAGTGCACAATACGTCAATGGTATTACTGGAAAACAAACGAAAACGTCAGATAATTTGGCAAGGCTCTTTATTCTTTAAAGTTAAAATTGTTTAATATGGTTCTGTACTTGATTGTGCGTCTATATACATATGTATTTGGGTCTATTCGATGGTCAGAAATTTAATTTTATGTGCGATTTCTATGCAATTAGAATTGCGACTACATAATTTCCATCATATTTCCTATTCAATTAATTATTTAAATCCGTTTGTTTTGTTTTAAGTTTTTCACTGACACTGCATGAAAATCGTAAACACATATATTGCTAAAAACTCTATAACACTCCAACTCAATACTTACCACCCATATGTTTAAGCCTACTTACAACTATCCCAATACAAAAATCTCTATAAAAGTATATTATAAAATTTGTAATACTCATTTCATATTTTTCGCCCTCCTTTTTAAAATGCTTAAAACCAATCCCAAACGATTGATTGATTGAATGATTATGTAAAACGCCATAATAATATGAAAAACTACCAAATATAAAACATTGATAATTCGAATTATACCAATATATATATGTATATACATGTATATACATATATATATGTGTATATGTATATATATAACGCACCTCCAGATATCAGTACCGGTAAGAAAAGTGTAAATCCGTTAAGATTTATTGGCAATTAGACGATGTTATGTTACGCCTCCAATTTACGCAGCAGTTTCAATATACCTAAAAAGCAATCCCCTACTTCCAAATTATCCTAACCTTATTCACAAAAAAAAACACTGCTTCTTATTCTTAATTACCGTAATTTTGTGAGCTGATTGTTATTTTCCAATGTTTTCAATTATTTCGCCATTGTTCTTATTTTATGAGAAACTTAGTGTATTGTATCGTACTGTGGATATACGTATACGCACATACATGCATAACTGAATACATCCTATTGTTAATGATAACAGAACAGGTTTAAATCAGTTTTTCTTTGTAGGGAAAAGACGTAAAGCTTTCATGACACAAAATAGTTTTAAAAAAAAAATGTTTCATAAACGCTTATAAATTTTTGTGCAGTGGAAATTCGTCATATCTTTTTTAACAATCGCCGTCAACTACGAGGTTGGTTTGATAAGACATTTTTAAGCGTTTCATTCAAAACTTTAGTTTTTTTTTACTTATTTTAAATAAATAGGAGAAAAGTAGTATCGGACAGTAATACAATTCCAACCTGGCCAATCTGTCTTATCAAAATTAATATCTCGAAAACAAAGAAAGCTATTGTTTTAATTTTTTTTTCCTAACTTTCTTTATATTTATACCATTGTAAAGAGAGGTTATTTTAATTTTGGCCAGATGTTATCAACGCACCCTTAGGAGACGATCAAGCCATGTCCTTCTGTCCATCTGTCGATTTCAATGCAATCTAGTCTCCCAGTTTTAGAGCTATCTTGAAACTTGGAACACATGCTTCTTATTATTTAGGGATATATATAAGTGGAAAGGATCAACCAAATGTTCTACATCTATATATATCCATGTCAATAATACCTAAATTCAATTCAATATAATCAAAATCGGACTACTATAACATATAGCTGTCATAGAAACAAACTGTCGAAATGAGGTTTTTTGATGTGGTGGTTAAAACATTGTAATAGTTCATATACAGTACATATACATATTGGTAAAAACAAAAGCTGAAAAAGTATGAAACCTCCGGCATGCAAAGGGTAGCCTTTCTTATTTAACTGGGATATTTAATTGTGGATTGAGCCAAGGTAATCGGACAGACTAACTCAAAATCTAAGTACATTTAAAAAAAAAAGTAATGAGATAAACAATTATACCAAGACAATTTGACAAATTCAACTTCGCATTCTGGATAAGATAGTTAAAAACATCTACCGCATTACCAGGTCACTACCCCTATTATTTTTTGGGACTTTGAAGATTTTTCGAGTCATTTGAGGTTAAGTCGAGACTCAGACGTGCAGGGTAAATTTTGATTGCAGATTTCAGAAGGTTAAAATATATGAAAAATCATGTCGATTTACTTCCGATATATACTTGTACAATCCGCTGTCGCATATTTTTGGAGCGAATGCATTCTTTTGGACTTTATGTTCAAAAAAATTTAATAAACCGATTCATTTTTATTTTACCCAAATAAATCGCACGAAGTTTTTGGTGCACCATCAAAAGTGATGTTTACTTTAAAAGCTCACAGCTTTTGCAAAAGTAAAAGTATAAATGTAAAATAATCGTGAATACGAAACGAACTACTGCACTCCAGATTTGGTCATGTGTGACTAATATTTATTTTCATATGCCAGGAATGCATACTTCCATTCCTCCTAAATAATCACTTTTCAGGCGGATTAAAGAAATTGGCGAATCGCTGGGTGAATCGAATATACCGAGCTAAAAGCAAACAATATTGGTTTATGAAGTGTCACTTTTCCGAAATTTTTCTTTTGAAAGAAGTCCGTTTATTGTGCAAATTATTTTATGACCTCTTACTACAGTCTTGCATACGGTGATTTTATACTCTTCCAAATAAAAATTTTGAACATATTTCACTTTTGCCAACTGTTGTTGGCTGTTGAGTGTTCACGGGGATTTTTCGCGTGCAATCAGCCACCATGCTAATATTCGTCCAATTTAAATACACCTTTAGTTCATATGACAGCTATTGATTTTGGTGATAGGGCTTATATTACATCTTGAAGAGATTTAAGAGAGGCAAGCCAAAACTCAAACTAAATAATTTATTTCCGTTAAATGAGCTGAAAGAGTTTTCGAGAACTTCTAAAACAAATTGAATATTTGTTCATTAAGACCGTTTAATAACATTTGAAATAAGCCATCAATAATTTCAATCGAAAACTGTGAAGTTCGTAAAGAAAATGTATCATAATTGTCTGATTGACCGATAGTAATGAAACAATTGCGTTTTAAGAGAATTTCAATCAAATCACATGTTCTTATTATTTGGCCCCTAGTGTTCTTATATTTATATCTTTTTGAACTTGATCATAGCTTACAGTGGTATTTACTTATCGTTCAAATAACAACCCCTATTGATGTCAAAAAACGAGTTTTTTATGCATATACCTTACATTTGGCAAAGTTTTCTTTATAGTTTATTTGTTACTTCTTTTAAACTTATTTATTATAATTTTAAATATTTATATAAAAAAAACAATTTTTATTGTTTATCTGTCCATTATTTCGTTTTTGATATATATTGCATACATACATATATTGACCAAAGAAAAGTTTTTAATGTTGATATTCATGTCATAAATTTGCTATGTTATATTCGGTCTCTTCGGCTTTTAGAAATCAAAAAGTTTCAATTAATATATCTATTAATTGTTAAACTCTTATAAAAATCTTCGTTTTCCCTTCAGAAGCATATACTACACAAATTATCATTTATGTGAAAACTTATTATGTATTTAATTCTGTTGATTTTGATTTAGTTTCTGTGTTTTGCGTTTTGTTTTAAGTTATAGTGGCATACAAAATATACTATAAATTTATCTTTCAATTTGACATGATTTGATTACAAAAGTAATTATCGGATGTTTGTTAATTTTTGTAATTTTAAAGCCGGCGGAACCAATACGAGAGACTGAAGTGTAATTAACAATTGCGATTATAAGCAATAAGTGCTTGCATATACATACATTTATAACAATAAACTAACATCCAGTCGTTAAAACACACACACAAAATTAATTTTTATTTACAAATACTTTGAATATTATAATACTATCTAATATATCATCATTGAGTATAAAATGAACATACAAGAAGTTTCTCTATAAAACTTTTATTAAAAAAAGGAAAGTAGAGCAAAATCAAAATCAAGTTGTCATGAAAATAAAGTCTAAGCTATTAAAAAATAGATTTTTTGACGATTCAATATTCCAAAACCTTAAATTTTAGTTGGGATTTATTTTTGTCGGGGACTAATGTCAAACTCTTTAGCTCTCATAATAGCTGAGATATGAGATCACACAGACAAATATAGCTAAATCGGCTCGGCTAGTCATTCTGTAAAAGAATATGTATATGCCTTCTTCTGCCTGTTCCATTAATTTGCACAAAGTTAGTATTCTTAGTTAGTTTTTGACCATTTTCAATATTAGGAAGGGTGTAAATAACCGGAAGACACGCGAACCAGGTCTTTCTAAAACAGGGTTTATTTATTGGAAAAATAATTCAACTTTTCAAATATGCTGCCAGAAATGAATGCACTAAATTTGGGTACAGCTTAATAATTTAGGGCAGTAGAAAGAAATTAGGGTTATAAGGTTTTCTCGCCACCACACGATCTTCCCTCATTTGATAGAGCTCACTCAATCGTTAACTTATTAGATTCGCTTTTGCTGACAAAACCACATATTGCTTCATGCTTGCGGTATTTGTGGTGATAACAATACCAAACAAACATCTCTGGTAGGTATATTTTTATTTTAAAAACCTGATAACGTCGAAAAATAGCATACAAAGAAAAAATAAATTTTTAATTTTATTTTTACCTTATTAATTATTGAGTTCTTTGGCTCAATCAAGTGAGAAACTCTGTTTCTATTTTATACTCAATGAATACATACACACATGTATGTGCATATTTTCAATCAACTAAAAAAATAAAACAAGAAATGGTTCAAAACAATAGCAGATATTATCTATGATTACACTGAAATGCCCAGTAAATGAATATAAAGAAGTAGGATCAATATATGATCTTTACAAATTCAATACAGTACTCTGAATTATGCAAACAAGTGGAAGAATCTGCATACATTTATATTTGTTAGATTAAACAGATGAACAATAATAAATATAGGTATTTTAAAATCTGACAAATGCAAATACAAACTTCTGGATACACAAACAAAGACTCATACGACATCTTAATTAAGGAATTAAAATCGATCGGTTGGGTCAGCTGGGGTCTTGGAATACATTCTTGTCTGTTCATAAAATAAATACATATTAAGTTAGTAATCGGAAATAACCAAGATAAATAACAAACTCTACAACAATAAGTATAACTGCCGATTACAACCAGAACAACAGCAAATACTACAACGAACAGCATCAACAATACAAGGTCAACTCTCTACTACTATCTGCTATGACTACTACTACTTATGTATCTTCTACAAACTCTACTACTATCTACAACACTTCTAATGAGCATTAAACGTATGTAAATTTAAATTTTGATTTGTTTTAAAATTTAAAAACGGAAAAACATCATTTAACGTAAAGTTTCATGCACGTGAAAGTAAATTCCATGTCAAGCATATGTGTTGGAAGCAAATCTGAAATTTAGTCTCTCATCTTTAATAAATAAAGACTGATTGAATACGTGGTGTATGCACTTTTGTGATGACCCCTATTACTAATCATTGTATAGATTTCTTGGTAGTTCGCATTATCTATTATTCGACAAACATTCTAACCACATTAAAAGTACGTGTTTTTACTAAAATAACATATAACACTATGCCAACAAAAATTCTAATTTGAGCTTTTTCAAATTTACAATTCTTAAACTTCTAGAAAACTTAATTAATGTAACTGACCAAGAATGAATGGAACATAACACAAAATAAATTTTACCCCACTGTTTCAATATCCGAGAGGGTTATGTCTACTTGAACTGAACGTCGGTTCACAGAGAAGAATTTGCTAATTTGTACCAACAAAAGTGTGCTTAGTTAAAAACATGAAAACATTTATATATTTTATCTTGAATTGTTGAAAATGAATTTCCATTCAGGTTAAAATTGTGTATTGTGGACACGTTAAGTTAGAGATATAATCCAAAAAACGTTTACTCACCGCTTATACTTTGAATTGATTTTGGAATTATTTTTTTGACCGCGCAAGCCGATTACCTATGGTTATTTCTTTTTTACTAAATCCGGTATAATAAGAAAGGCTGAAGTAGTTATTTTCGATACTTTTTGTTTTATAATTAGTATGCACGTTCGTACCACATTTGTTTGTTTTTAGAGTCTAAGCTTGTGCACAAGTCAATTGTACATATATAGACCCTACTAAGTAATTCTTGCTATTTTAAAAACATAACCAATAAGAACGTCAATAATACAATAGGGGATTGACTGTATGTTTTGAAACGATCAATATAGCTAAGAATCTAAAAGATCATGCTGCTACGCTGCGTGCTAATAAAAATAAGCTGAATAAGTACCGAAAGCTACAGTCGAGAGAGCTCGATAGTAAACATGTTACCACTTTTATAAAACGTAACTGCAAAAATACTGCGCAAATTCTTGTATCCCTTTGTCATTTAACATACAGACACGCACACTCTGATAAACTTCTGTTAGTTCAATTAGCTTGGAATTTGAAAGATAGGTGCATATAGTATTATTATATAAAAGTGCGTGGGCACAGATCCCCAACTGTTATACAACATATGTATACGAAAAGTTATAAATATTTTTGCACTGTTGTGTTTTCGAACAACATTTTGAAGACAGTTTAATAAATATTGACCTTTTAAATCAATTGATCAATCTAAACATAACTTCAAAAAATGTAAACACCTGCTTTTTAAGACTGCACTCTGTAAATATGCCGACAACCAAAGTTAAAGTTTTATACGAAAGCTCAATTATTTACTTATCTTTCTGAACAATTCCAGTTTTAGGTTTGTAATGCCCTATAAGGATTTATTTTTACATTTCTCAGTCAGTTGTAATTATAGTAGTATTTTCGCAAATACTTTTTGTAATTGTTTAAAATCGCTGCTTTTGTTCAAAAAGTTACAAATCCGGGAATATCTCTGATTAATTTTTCAAGTAGACCAAAGGTTCTTAAGTTTTGTTAGTTATTAACAAAATAAATGTGAAAGTATGAAGCAAATAATAATAAAACTTCACAACTTTTACGTTTTATTTTAACAAATTTCGCGATTTTAAACTTTTACTAACATAATAGATACATAGTTTCCATTTTCAACCTTGTGTAATAATAACAGAGTATACACAGTTACTCAGTCAGATCTGTCTCTTATGAACTTTGCGTCAAATCCTTACTAATTATTTACGTTTTCCGGGTTCTCTCACGCTTCCAATCTACTTATGTATCTCTTACGCGCTCTCTTCCTGCTGTTTACCAAAGTGTCATTCAATATAAGCCAAATGCCAATTATATATGTATGTATGTACGTTTTGAGTCCATGTTGCCTTTCCCGTTGAAGAAACACAATTCACAATTCAGCCTAATTGCATGTCGTTTGGCCAAAAAGTCAGTTTTACCCAAAGAGCTTTTTCGTTGCTTTTATAAAAGTTCTTTTTATTATGTTTTATTTAAATTAAACAGTGTATAAACAATATTTTTTGGCTACCACAATTAATTATTTATGTACACATACACATGCAAAATCGTTTAGGTTTGTGTGTGGGTGTGTCGCCAATTACACTGTGTTACAGAGAAAAAAGTGACTTAGTAGAGGTTGCAGGTCATCTAGGTGGAAACACTACAAAAATTATGTTAAAAATCGAACACCCCCAAATTCGGAAATCATTCCCAAAAATTGGTTTTTCATGTTTCCTAACATATACAAATTCCTAGCTCCGTATCTTAACTATACTAAAATCTAATTTTAGTAAAAAGTCAATGCCAATTCACTCCAATTATATATTTGGCTTTTTTCGTTTCATACATTTGATATATTACAATATTGAAGCTTCACATTGGTATTTATTTGTTGCTTTTATGAATTTTGAACGCAATTTAGACTTCAAGGTACGTACACTATTAAATTATGTGGAGCATCTATTCTTAGATTACAATTCTAATAAACCTTCAATCATTGAAGGAAAACAATAAAAAAAAAAGTTACACATAGTGGCAATTGGTAAATTTTGGCTGCACTCAAAGTTAAAGGATATTCATATCAAAAATTGCGATTATAATGAACAAAAAAAAAAATAATTAATTATGAACAATCTGTATTTAAAGCATAACTCCAGACTTTAAGGTTCTTCGATTTTCAAAACTTATGTTCGTAGGCTTCAAATCAAGACCTACAACCTCTAATATGTCACCAGTACATATTTTTGTAATACAGTGTTATCAATGTTATTATTGCTATATTCATTATGTATTATGCTTATTGTTTGTTTTATCCGATTATCGGTTTCTGTTCGTTTGTTGTCTAATTTCGTTTGTTTCAGTTGCGCGTGATTCGTGCGTTCCGCTCGACTCTGGAAGACCTTAACGATCGCCGCTCGATGCACAGTTTGCACAGCTTGCGCAGCCCTCGGACAGGCATGCCACCTGCTAGCGGTGGCAGTGGTGTCCACCACCCACTCTACAATTTAAACCTGCTGAGTCCTAATTACAGCAGCAGCAAGCAGCAGCAGCATGTTCCAAATGCAACCCTACCTTCAGACATATCTTACATAGATGAAGATCCGCAGCAACAGCAGCAGCGCAATCTGCAAAATGGGCGTACTAACTCTGCATCCACTCCCGCCTCCCCGCCAATATCCACATCTCCTCCCAGCTCAGCTGGCGGCTTCTCTGACGTCGTGCACAGCCTGCAGCAATTAAACGAGTATCACCACCATAAAAACGGACAAAGCGAAACACGAATTTAGTAGGAAACTGCACACTTTTGTACATACATCTGTATGTACGTATGCATGTACGTGCATACATACACTCACACTCACTCAGACAAAGACCCTCACTGACGTCTACTGACAAACAGGCGATGGAACGGACTTAAACAGAACAGAGAGAACTGTTAGTTAAGCGCAATGACAAAATTAGTACAGACAATACATACTCATATTCCACATACATATCTACGCACCCGCACATCCGTATGTCTGTATCCTCTGCACGCGCATAAATCCCGCTCACACCTCTAACATCCTCGAAAAACAGAGAGCGAGTCAATCTGTTTGCCGATTCACGATAACGATAATTATGTATTGTAATAATATACCTAAAGTTTAACGCTTAGAAAATGTAATTTAAACGCATGATTTTTATATTTTTAACCATTTATTTTTGTATACAATTAATATTAATATCATTAATATCACAACTACGCAAAGTCAAATTTGTTTCTTCATTTACCTTCTGCGTATTTGAGTCCCCTATGAATGGTTCCAAGTGGATCATGCAGTCAATAGAATAAAATCCAGGATGCGTATAACAATTATACATTTACTTATTCCTATGCATTCGCCTCTGTACATAAGTACCTATGTACGTCATCTAGTATGTATACATACAAAGATGGGCAACGATCAAGTTTTCGAGTAATTGCGATAAGCTCGTATTTTTGCGGATCTTTGCGGACGAGTAATGAACGAATCGCTATGAAACGATCAACACGATCAGAGTGAAACCGATTGCGATCATTGCGATGAAACGGACAATCAAAATACTCGCATTGAAAAGCGGCTTACATGTGGACAAACACAAGTAACGTATGGCTAACTAACTATTTTAACGGGAGGCTAGGAGGCTAAAATGCCAAACATAAATCTTTGAATGAAAAGTATACAATTGCTAGAGAATTTATGAAAAAAGACGTAAAACCCAAAAATGAAAAATAGTATGTATTTTATACCCGCTATTCGTAGAGTAGAAGGGTATTATAGCATTGTGCCAACCGAAAATGAGTGTAACAGGCAGAAGGACACATCTCCGACACCATAAAGTATATATATTCAGAATCAGCATGAACAGCCGAGTCGATATAACCATGTCCGTCTGTCCGTCCGTATGAAAACCTAGATCTCAGCTATTATACGAGCTAGAGCTACCAAATTTTGGGACAATATGTGTTAATTCTGCGCGAAGAAATGTTTCAACTAGCCACCATAAATCGAAAAAAATCGATTGTATATCAAATATAGCTCTACAGCAATCATTTCTTATACATGTGATAAAAATCACCCTGCGGGCGTTTTTCGAAAGTTTCAATAAGATAGACTGATAAATAAGGAAGATATTCAAGAAATAGTATTGCCCTGTGACCATGTGCTTATGTTGGTTTTTTCTAATGTTAGTTCCCGAGTTCAACTCCAGCAGCAGGCAACTTTTTTTTAATTATGTACACCGAAAATGTTCACAATGCAATTTTTTCGGTCATTGCGTAAGAAATGCAGTGGCCGATTGGTGATGGTAGCTGACTGTTCAGCGAGAGGTCAGGAGTTCAACTCCTGGGTGCTGCGACCGACCGACTTATATTTATTTTTTTTCGTATCTTATTTTTTTTTATTTTACAGTGTGTTGAAAATGTATAATAAGTTGTTAATATATTTAAAGCAACATAGAATCGAAAGAGACATTGAGCAGCAATGCAAAAAACAAACGACAAATCTAATTAGATATGTTGAGAAGTATTGTGAGGCACCATATACATATGTATAGGCGTCTCTTTCACACATTCATAATTTAAAGCCCTCTGCTGAGTTATAATCGAGTGGAACTTGCACAGACAGAACAAATTAGAGACGGAAAGAAATAAAAATGCAAGAACGCAATGTTCACATTTGACACGTGTTTTTCCGAAGAGTTGTAGCGGGTATATTACAGACGAGTTGTCTCGACTGTAGCCTTTCCGACTTGTTTTAATTAAAAACGTGATTGTAGTATTATAATTTCCCATAGTTGCTATTTAGCAATTTATCCTAAATTTCTCTACCTACTATACTTACGATCTGTCCGTTTTTTGTACCGCAAAATGATCGCAATGATTGCGATTAAACAATCGGGATACTCGTTTCGCAATGTTCCGAGTGAAATAGCGGATACTTGTTTCCCATCTCTGGTATGAGTGCGTATCGCTTGGATCGTTCCTAATTCCTAGTACTGCAAACTTGAAAAAACATAAACCGTTTTATTGAAAACAGCTAAAAAAAAAACAACAAAACCAATTTATGAACAAGACCCTAGACTACAGTCGAGCTCGCCCAGTTTTGAAATTCCGTTCAAACAGATAATTCTGCACAAATTATTTTGCCCTCTTTTGCTTACTCATTCTCACTCACACAAGCAGACACGCGCGAAAAAAATAAAGTGCCACCTTGCGACATCGACGTAAACTACTTATACCAGCGCGGAGGATTCTCCTCGTACCAAACATTTGTACTGAAGACGTTAACTTGAATAACTTCTGTGTTATTGGTCCGATCGGATAATTATTTGTATTCGTAATTTGGAGGATAGGTCCATATAGTATTCATCTAAACGTATACCGAATACAGAATGCTAAGACCTCAAAACTTTGATTAACAATCGCAAATTACCGATTTGTGGGAGCGGTGGTCGTGGTATATGGGAACCTGCTTATATGTATATGGGAACCTAACGACAAATTTGGTGTCTCTAGCTTTTATAATAGCGGAAATCTATTGTCTCAAACAGACGATCTTAGCTCAATCGACTCGGTGATCCTCAGCAAGAATATATATACTTTGTTGGGTCTGCCTCCTTATGCCTGTTACATACATTTGCACAAAGTTAGTATAGGTTTTTTGAAAATGGTTAATGTTCGAAGGGTATAAAAATACCGTGCAAAAAGCTAAAAAAAAAATAAACGTAAATTGGAACTTATTTAATTTTTGGAAATGATCGATAAAATATGTTATTTTGGGTAGACTCCATAGAATGTGTCGGTATCCCCGAAAAAATCAAAACTTAACTTTAATAAATCCTGGATTTCTGCTTCCCGCAATTCATTAATTTTTATAGCAGTTTACTTTTATAAAAGCCAGGTGACGGAAAAAATCCAAACCGCAGAAACAGGCAAATAGTGGGGACACATATATGTATGTGTATGTATGTATTGTGTGTCCGCTTGTTTGATGAAGTTGAGAGTCATATGTAACGTTGGAGCGCTGTATATGTACATACAATACAGATATGTGTATGACATATTTTTTTTAATCATAATTTTCACAATCATACAGACACGTAAGTTTCGAGTCGGTTAAAAAGCTTCCAAACGTTAGCCCTGAAGATATTTGCATTTGAACTTGCCGCTTGGATATTGGTGACTATAAATACAAGTGTTTATATGTGTATATAGTTCGCCTTTACTACACACCACCACCTCTCACGTGAACTTACAGATACACAAACCTGCATACAAATTCACTTACACACACAATATAATGAGACGTATTCACTTTGCGTATTCCATGGATGTAGGTGTGTAGTTTTTCATGCGTTCATACATAAAAATAAAAACACACATGCACAATCTAAATTAAATTTTTTTTATACTGCAGTTTTCTTCAATTATCTGGTAGCTTTACATAAATAGATACATACTTATGTATGTATACATTCTTCGCCAGCCTCGTATTTATACTTACTTACTTAATTACTTATGTACATAAACATTGCAATTCGAAAATATATTTGTTTTATTTGTATTTTTTTGCAGTAGATAACCTCTTTGTTGGTTCTATCCTGACACTTCCCCTATCCCAACTAACACACACACATAGAATCATAGAGTGGGGTCTGTGTGGCACAAGAGCGCGAGGCGAGTTCTAACAACGTCCATTGACTATGTACACGATCCCGTATACAGTATGGATATGTGTATGTAGATACCTACATACGTACATACATGTACGTGAAAATGTGCTGCAGAAACCACCACAATCTTATTAACACTATATTGGAATATACTTCCATATAATAACTTATGTACCTACTTTTTAATATTCGACACATTTGTATGTATTTAAAGCTGTTGGTTACTCGAAAACACTCACGATGATATTACGTGCGGTGTGTGTGTCGCGTGTAGCGTTATATATATTTATTGAATCTATGTAGAAAGTTAAAATCGCTGCCTTACACACTCTTAACTTACTCCAACCTATATTTCTCTTCCCACTTATTGTTTTCAATTTTACTTTCTCTCTTCAATTTTAAAGGTAATAGGCGGCGAGTTGCAAGAACGCTTGATACCGGTTCCCTATAGCAAGAGCAACACTGATCAAGCTGTAAGCGTTTCTTCATTTACCTACGAATTACGAATTTACTCACTCCATGCAAGACTAAACCCAAACTCGACTTCGATTCAACGAGTTGAGCGTTCTTTTGGAATGAGAGCATTTAGCTCTTAAGTTAAAATTTCAGTTGATTGACTTATTCGTTCTTATTAACATATATATGTAATTATTCGCTGCTTGCTTTGTCCGCTTAAACAACGACTTAGCGCTGTTGCCTGCCAAAAAAGGAAACAATTATTCATCAATTAATCAAGACTAAGCGTAAACTAACTTATACATGGCTTAATTTAGAGCTGGGAAAGCATCGATAGTTAGGAACATCGATGCCGTATCGATTTTTCTTCCAGCCTTAGATTACATGCACATATTCGTAACATATTGGCTATTCTTATAGCCACCTTTTAGAGCTCAACCATGTATTTCTTACGCATAACTATCTCCAGACAGGACTCCAAATTCTGACTCTGTCACCTTCGATTTGCATGCCTTCTAAGTGTAAAGTTCATGACATATCGTTATTGATTTAATGTACATATTTTATTTAAAGTGAAACGTTGAATGTTATTTCGACTTTGTTTTATTTTGTCGTAACACCAGTGTTTCTATACCTCTATAACATCTAGTGGTAATGCATGTGTTACATACATACATTACAGTTGACCCCTGTTCATCCGTGCTTCGTAATTTTTATTCAGCTTGGTTTCTTAACGCAAATTCAATACAATAATACTAAGACAATTAGAAGACGGAGAGTTCGAATGCCACGCCTATTTTTGTTTTAACTCAGGCCTTGCGAAGTCGTTGGCAATATTGATCATTTATCTATCTATGCACACCTATTATACATATATCATACTTCCTCCAACATAATCGTGATTGCATTCATCGCTGTGATTTTGTTCAATTTGACTCTTAGTTTCTTTTTTCGTGTATACGAATGTACGTACACACATCCACACATCATACTTGTAATACTTGTAAGTGTTTGCATTTGATTTCTTTAGTTCAAACTAACACATAAGAAACTGTATTAGCTACTATACTACTGTGATTTTGTCTATCTTGTCACTGTTCTCGGTGTTGTTCTTCTTTTTCTACTTGACTTACACATAGATTCGTGTGGTGAACGCCTTCCGACAAGGTCTCGACGCCCGTTACGGTGAGCACACTAACACTTCGCTGGCTGAGGTTTTGCGCAAGCAGACTTCGCTGAGCAAACGCCTCTCGGAGACATCTTCCATTGAGTATGCTGATAATATACCTGACGAGCTGACTATACCTGAAATCGATGTTGAGCGGTTATCGTCCCACAGTCACACCGAAACTGCAGTTTAAAATTTAGTCATTCGCATACACACACACTTACAACATACATACATATATCTCTTATTAACAAGGATACATTCAAAACGTGCTTTAATACTGTTTGTAAAATCTGCAAAATAAAAATTTCATTACAACTAAATATGCATATGTATTGCATGTATCCATTGACACATACATGCTATGTACATACATACATGAAAAGAGTGTCCTAACTGGGCATATGCATACATATGTACATACATACGTCGAAGTCAGTGATTGCGATGCATTGCGCTTGGTGATTTGTCAGTCGGTAATTAAACAGCTTAAACCACAAAAATAAAACAGCCCAAATCCCTATTTTCCCATTTAGTCTATCGGTAATTATTTATCAGTTTCCGGACAATTACCAGTCTTTGTAACCTAATTATCTTGTTACCGAAGTTAATAAACCATATGACTTTAAAAAATTGGTCCAGTATTTGCATCGATATCATTTATAATATTTAATGTTTGTGCACAGGAAAATAAATAGACAAGTAAGAACGGCTACAGTGAGTTTTACCAGTATAAGGCCAGAGATGGCTAATGGAAATGTGGTAGGGCACACTCGACTCTAGCTTTCGTACTCGTTTAATAATAATTTAATAATTTGATGCGAAACAAGTGCGGTCTATCGTCAAAACTGAAAATTGCTCTAAAATTGCAACAAGTAACGAAGGCTACAGTCGAGTAAACCCGACAGTAAGGTACCCTTCACCCAATTTTAAAAATCTGTTACAAGCTTTTAACCACACTCATAATTTCGATCAGATAGTTCAGCATAAATTGTTCTGCCACCTATTGTTTACTCGATCTCACTCACACAAGCAGCACATGTGCAAAAAATAAAGCATTTGTACCGAAGAAGTTAACTTTAATAACTTTTGTGTTATTGCTCCGATCCGATTGTAATTTAAAGGATAGGTTCATTAAGTATTTATCTATATACATACATGCTCAACAATGTTAAGACTTCAATACTTTGCTCAATAATCGCATCATACCAATTTGCGGGGGCGGTGTGCGTGGCTTCTGAACTTTGAAATAAACTTCATCTGCTTATGATATACAAGAACCTTCATGCCAAATTTGATGACTCTAGCTTTCAACGGACGAACGGACATGGCTCAATCGACTCGGCTAGTGACCTTGAGCAAGGGGTAATTCGGTTTTCATTCCCGCAAATCGAATCCCACTGAATAAACATATTCATCAAAATGAGTTATGTTAGTAGTTAGTAAGGCATCATCTTAGTACTTATTCTGAATAACACAACTCACACAGCGGATACCAAGGATTGCGGTATCTAGCTGCAGGTCTGAAGCATACATGTACTTATTCTGAACAGCAGGATATACTCGATGAATAGTCACGCCTGTTAAATTACTTAAATCAAATCGGCAAATTACAAATGAAAATACATATGGTACACATGTACTGTAAACGGTAAACCTGAAAAGCAAGAAAATAGTTACATATACAAACAAAACGAAAACTTTCTAAAATTGTTGCTCAACAATTCTGAGTCAGTGTAAGCCAAGACGAAAATACTATATACATATATACTAGAGGTTTAACTGAATGTCAAAAAACACAGATCCGAGTGGAAAATGTTGAAAATCAATTGAAGGCTCAACCGAATGACTTTGATTAAATGAACGCTGTCGTGGATAATTAAGTCTCACAACTGAATGAATTGAAAAAAAAACTGAATGAATTGACTGAGTGCATGGAGTACTTAGAGGTTTGGTTTTGAATTAACAGAACTGCCTTACTAAAATCCCTTCTGCAGAAGATAAAAAGTAAGATCAATTCCTATGTATTTCTATTTTCTTATTTAAATAACAATATTATTGCTCCCTCATTAAAAAATACACTAAACATTCGATTGACATAGGTTTTGTTAAAATTTTCATTCCCTTTTTCATTTTATTTATTCCAATTGAAAGCAGCACTGTGAAACTCAGTGATTACACTGATTCTTCAACTTAATTTCATTATATTTCTCGCATTCATCTAATTCATTTCAATTCGAATTCATTCGATCACTGATGTGCTATGAATACATTTATGCAGACCTCTAATATGTACATGCAAACAAAATTAATAAATGATGAATTACAAACTTAATGCGTGTGTATTAATTAATAATTCGGACGAAGCCCAGTGCTGTGGCTTTAGTGTTGCATTGAAAATCAAAGAAGTAACTGTAAGTACAATATATTTATAACTAGTTGAGATACCTCAATATGCCAGCGCATATAACTTAATCTTATTTACAAATTTAAGTTACATAAAGGGAATGTGTCATGCTAATGGTGATGTCCAAATGTGATAACTAATGGCAATAGAGCACCACATATCATGATAACCAGTTCACTATAGCGCATGCCGTGTTTACTGTACGGCTGCGTGTGGGCTGGGCCGTTTGAAACTGGCTCATTTGCTAGAGTCTCTCGACCGTCTTCCACCGCATGATAGTCATATTGGCCAGATCCGCCCTTACGATGATGTCCATCGTAGCCGGTCTGTGTTAGTTCCGGCAAAACATGCACCGTGGCAACGTACAAAAAGGTGCCAGCAGAAAAAAGCATAGCTATTCCTGTCGCATTCACTGAATTAAGTGTTTCTTTTTGCTTTTGTCCAATCCCAAAATAGGTAAGAAGGGTAAGCAGCGGGGCAGATAAGGAGAATATTCCAAGGTGACGCCGGATTTGTTTGCGATCAACCTTTTCATGCATCAGAAAGCTGACCAAGCCGAAGGCAGCTGGCGCCTTGTGGAGCATTATGGCTATAAATACTATTATTTCAACGTCTTGGTGACTTGTAGTTGCTGCAGCGCCCAGGGCGACTCCGTCCGCTAAAATCACGAAATAATTGTCATACAAAGAATTGTTATGGTGATACTACGTTACCTGCGGCATGCACCACTAATCCCAAAGTTGCCGTAATATTTTTATCACTTTCATTTCCGTTGGTTTTTTTTTGAGAAACCTGATCGACAAGCATCATAAAAACAAATCCTAAAACTAGAGACAATCCAATTGTGCGAGAATAATCCTGTACGTCCATGTCACTGTGTTGATCTTTCTGTGCCGATAGGTCTGCTTTATTTGGCAACCGCTTATTATCCATATACAATGCCCGTATTCCTTCTGGAATTATTACTGTGAGTGCTGTGCCTACTAACAGACCAGCTCCCAGAACGGTCGTGAATTTCAATTTCTCCTAAAGGATTACAGATTTTAATACTTTGTTTTGAAGTCAAGTACTTTACACACTTCACTTAATTTCATTACTAAAGGAATGCTGCCCGCTAAGTATGATCCAACAAGCATTACAACTACCAGCAATATTAATATTATTGTTTCCTCAGTCATTTTACACTTATTGTTTTGTTTATGTTGTGCCAACTCAACTGTTTGCTTCTCTCTAGAGCTGGCGATAACATCGATCAATACATCGATGTGTTGCAATTTTTTAAAACATCGATGTTTTATTCTCTAACGATCCCAATCTTCTGCATGAACACAATATGATTAATTTTTTATTTTTAGAAAGAATTTTATTTTATTTTTAAATACGTCTTGTTTTAAAATACATGTCAACAAATCTTCGATACATCGTTAGTACATCGATGTTTTCTCTAAAAATATCGAGACATTGATGTAGACGAATAAAACCTACCAAGACATAGCGTTAGCACTCCGTCCAGAAAAACTGGTAAAAACCTAAACTCGTTTCCCCCTCACAAATTGAAACAACAACAACTCGCAAACGGCACGCTTTTGCATTCCCTGTGTGCAAACAAATGGCCAACTTGTCCTCCGTTTGTTTTTGTATTCTTCGTGCCTTCCCTTCCCTTTGCTATCCCAACGTCTACCATTTCATCGCATTGCTGTTTACTTATTTACTTTCAACAGCTCGCCCGTTCGCTGATCGCGTCCTTTGGCTTACCTTTTTGATTTCGGTTCAATTTCTTGCTTCCCTTTTCATGAATAGGTACATCGAATATGCAAGACAGCATGCTAATAAGACTCGTTTCATACAAATTGTGTGTGAGGGTATTATGCCCGGCTAAGTGCTGGAACCCTTTGTTGCTTGCACACACTTTGGTGCGTTTCATGTATTGTGTATGCATGCGTATGAATGTATAGTCACTCAATGGGCATACACACATACACTTGCAGACAACTGACTAGTGGTTATGCTTCTGTTCTTCGGTATGAATACCTCGCACACGCTCTTAATTGGGGTAGTTCTACTAAATATTAGTAATACTAACAATCGTTCACATAAAATATATTTCTAGTAGTTATCAGTTTATTGTACATTTTATTAGTTATTTTATATTATTTATAAATAACATTCGGACAAATGCCCTGTACATTTCCCTCACTTCGCACATCAATGAGCAAAACTGGTCAAATTAGCGCAAGGAGTTTTCCCAGTTTTCAAATTGAATTGTTATCGGAACCTAACATTGCAATGTCGTTGAACAGTTTCATTGTCTATTTTCACGTTGACGAATGAATTAAAAATAGGTTATATCGATTATTATCTAAAGCTATCGGGCTACTTACTTCGATGCATCGATGTTTTAAACCGAAAACTATCATCACAACAAGACGGAACTAAGACTTAAAGCTATTCATGATTTTAAACTAATTTTAATAGTTTTTACACTTAGTTGGTATAAGTTTTGACAGAGTGTAATGATTGAGATGGATTTAAAGAATTTTGGTGATGAGGATAATTAAAGTTAAAGCTTATTTGCTATATTCGTTTGATTCATCCAGCTTTAACAAAATGTACATACCACTGTCGTCGGGTGCAACTGCTTTTTCTTTAACAGACCTTGATGCTTAATTTATAATTTTTATGTTTAAATTTGAATTAAGAAGACAAGTTAACTTAAATATATTCCATTAAAATTTAAAAAACATGTATTAAAAATATCCATGCATCGATATATCGGGCGAAAATATTATATAAATCGATTTTCTGAAACATCGTAAGCATCGATGTTTTTTTCTCAGCACTACTCTAAAGAGATACCAGTTTAATTATTGAGTTTCAGAATAATTAAATATTTTGTTTACGCGAAGGGTAACAATACTTATACTATAGAACTACTCTGTTTTAATGTCTCAAAGAAAAAAAAACAATAAATAAATACTCTGTATGTATATGAATACAAATGTTCTTTGTTGTATATAGTCGTCATATACATGCAAGTTTACATGAAGTGTTCTATTTGTTGCAGCAAGAGTTGTGCCTTCATATACAAATTTATACATATATATTTGTATATTAATGCATTTATACATAAAATATATATGTATGCTGAATAGAATTATAAAAGCAAATATTGGGTATATAGACATAAAGTAAATACGTAAACATCTGGTTTACATATATATTTGTGTAAATACTTGTAAATATTAATCCCCAATTGAACTACGAAAAAACTAACTAATGTCTTTTCGAAGGGTATACAATGGGAAACTGCCTGAAAATCAACAGTCCTGATGACATTTCCCTGTTGCGGGGATGTGATAGTAATAACGGACAGGACAGTGGCCCGTTGCCAATATACCAGGCGAGTACTTAAAATATTAGTTATAACAGTTTAATTGTAACTTTCCGTATAGCGCGAGCCACAGTATTATCCAACATCAACGGATACTAACACGTCTACTAACAATCAGATGTCAGAGGAAAGCCAGATTCGAATAGCCAAGCGCATCGGACTCGTGCAGCACTTGCCCATCGGAACATACGATGGTAATTCGAAGAAGGCGCGTGAGTGCGTCATTTGCATGATCGAGTTCTGCGTCGACGAGGCGGTGCGGTATCTGCCATGCATGCACATTTACCACGTTCACTGTATAGATGATTGGCTGATGCGAAGTCTCACCTGTCCAAGTTGTCTGGAGCCTGTTGACTCTGCTCTGCTAACCAGCTATGAAACCACATAGCGATTAAGATCAAATATAATCTTTGTATTATCATTGATGACTTAGATGTTTAAATTGACGTTTACTGGTTCGGTCTATATAATATTTGTTAGAAGACATACATACATACAAAATGCAAGAAAATGAAAATTGATGTACATATATGTAATTCAACAGTAATGTTAAAAAATTATTTAATTTTTCTTTAATAAGAATTATCATACTATTAAACAATAATATATCTAATATGGGGCTTGGTTTTTCAATGCCCAACTACTAAAGAAAAACATCATCTAAAAAATGTTTATTTCCAGCTGTGCCTTATTCTCACGGCAATAAATTTTTTGTTTTGGCAAATAGTGTTGTTACTGTTCTTGGCTTAATCCAAAAATCTTGGCTTCTACAGGGAATTCGATATATATCACAGCAATGCTTCTACAAAGATACTGTTCTTGATGACTTTCTGCTCTAATTTACATTGAATTAGTGTGCCTGCTTTACTTCTACAGCGTGATAGTTCCATATAAAGCTGACCTTGTGTGAATATTGCTTGACAAAGGCCAACCTCACTGGGAAATGTGTTCTGTTCAATACAAATAGTATACCAATATCTCCTCTCGTGTCCAGTGTAATCCTCAGTTTGCAGACAATTTCTCCTTTCTTGATTGAATTTCGTTCAATTGCAGAATCCATTTCTAATGCATAAGTTCCTCAGTAGCATTCTGATACAGTATAATTTATGTTTCAGTTTTACGGGTGGCAAGCCCTTCCATTTTATTTTTACCACCGGGAGTGGCAATGACAATAACTTAGTTTATAGAATAGAGCGATTGCATTTGTGCCGTCATTTACATATATATATCCTAATAATGCCTCGCCTAGTAAATTTAATTTTCTTTTGTCATCTGCACCGATTGCACCCAGCGCCGTACTACAATGATTCCATCTTGCAATGTATTGCAGCAGGCGTCTCCGGCTTATCATCCTGCCCTTGTTGCGCTCCTTTTTATACCCTTTGACCATTAAAAACGGTCAAAAAAGAAGGCGTGTCAGACCCCACAAAGTATATAAATTCTTGCAGTGGATCACTAACCGAGTCGATTGAGCCATGTCTGTCTGATCATCCGTCTGTTTGCTTGAGACAACAGATCTCCGCTATTATACAATCTAGAGACACCAAATTTGGCATGCAGGTTTCTGTCCAGATGCCACAACACCGCCCCCGCAATTCGGTAATTTAGCAAAGTATTAAAGTCTTAACATTCTATTTCAGTATATAAATAGATGTATACTCTCTGGACATATCCTTCAAATCAAAATCTGATCGGACCAATAACACAGAAGTTATTCAAGTTAACGTCTTCAGTACAAATGTTCTGTACGAGCAGCAGCCTCCGCGTGTGATTAATATTTATTTTTTGCCCGTGTGTCTGTTTGTGTGAATGAGATCAAGTAAACAATAAGTGGCAGAATAATTTATGCTGAATTATCTGATGGAAATTGGGAAATGGGCAGGAGCATCGCATGGCTGGGTGGGTGCGCGGTGACCATGGTCGGTCAGCAATGGCTGTAAAATGTTGAAATCTTTGCTAAAGATAAGACGGAGGTGTTTAGATGACTTTCAGTTGCTTCTGCTGATGTACCTCAGTTTATAACAGACTGTTGAATTTTTACTTTCACGTTTGTGCAGGGACCTACGAGCTGACAATATGTGACGGTATTTGTCTTGCTCTGGACCATGTCCATTATCCAAATGTGTTGCTTGCAAATGTACCGTTTTTCTTATATTTTCTTTAACGTAGTAGACAGTAGACCGCTGGGCATCCAGTTCCTTTAGTCCGGTTAACGCTGGGCCAATCGAACACCAGCCGGGTCGCTTACTGGAAACTGTCAACTTGTGTGACAGTTAGACCAGTTGACGAACGGCAATGTTTTGTTTTGTCCAACACAACAACGACCATGAGCGCGAACTCGGATATAGAGTCCACTAGTCGTTTCTTCTCCATTATTTCTCTGATCAATTTACTTAAAGGAAATTCCAAATTTAAAATAACAATAATCATACTTATTTACATATTTACAAATACATTTATTTACTGCTCAATGTCACTTTCGATTCTATGTGGCTTTAAGTATACTAAAAACTTATTTTGTATTTTGCAACACACTGTAAAATAAAACAAAACTATAAGATATAAAAAAAAAAACAAATTTGAAAGTTAGTTTTAGTCCAACGTGGATTCGAACCATGGATAACCACCAAAATCCGAAAACTCCGCAAACAGCTACCACATCCACTTTGCTATTGACGCACTAAAGCCCTCGTCGGCAAAGTTACATTATCAGATCATTCAGATTATCATGTATGACACATATAAATATGTGATGTGTCATTTTCATTGTTTATTCTTCTTCCTCTCCCCATCAAATTCTGTTCAATCAAATTAATTTTAATTAAATTAAATAAAACAAGTCGGAAAGGCTACAGTCGAGCTGACTCGACTGTGATATACCCGCTACAATTCTTCGGAAAAACACGTGCCAAATGTGAACTATGCGTTCTTGCTTTTTATTTCTTTCCGTCTCTAATTTGTTTTGCCTATGCAAGTTCCTCTCGATTCTTATTGGATGTTGCCCTTTGCTTTTATTTTTATACCCGCTACTCGAAGAGTATAAGGGTATTATAACTTTGTGCCAACCGAAAATGTTTGTAACAGGCAGAAGGAGACATCTCCGACCCCATAAAGTATATATATTCTGAATCAGCATGAACAGCCGAGTCGATATAGCCATGTCCGTCTGTCCGTCTGTCCGTCTGTCCGTCTGTCCGTCTGTCCGTCTGTCTGTCCGTATGAAAACCTAGATCTCAGCTATTATAAGAGCTAGAGCTACCAAATTTGGAGACAATATGTGTTAATTATGCCCGCAGATCAAGTTTATTTTGGATTTTTGCCACGCCTCCATCCGCCCCCAAAAATCGATAATAAATCGATAATAGCTGCAAATATAGCTCTACAGCATTCATTTTTTATCCATGTGATAAAAACCACCATCCGGGCGTGTTGCGAAAGTTTCAATAAGATCGGCCGATAAATAAGGAAGATATTCAAGAAATAGTATTGCCTTGTGGCCATGTGCCTGTGTCGGTTTTTCCTAATGTTAGTACCCGAGTTCAACACCAGCAGCAGACAACTTTTTTTTAATTATGTGGCAACTTTTTTTTAAATTATGTGGCAACTTTTTTTTTATTATGTGCACCGAAAATATTCATGGTGCAATTTTATCGGTTATTGCGAAAGAAGTGCAGTGGTCGAGTGGTGATGGTAGTTGACTGTTCAGCGAGACGTCCGGAGTTCAACTCCTGGGTGTGCCTGGGCGACTTAAATTTATTTTTTTGTATCTTATATTTTTTTTTATTTTATAGTGTGTTGCAAAATTCAAAATAAATTTTTAGTATATTTAAAGCCACTTAAAATCGAAAGAGACATTGAGCAGCAACACAAAATACAAACGACAAATCTAATTAGATATGTTGAGATGTATTGTGAGGCAGCATATATGTATGTATGTATAGGCGTCTCTATCACACATGCATAATTTATAACTGCAGAGTAATAAAAGCAAAGGGCAACATCCAATAAGAATCGAGTGGAACTTGCATAGGCAAAACAAATTAGAGACGGAAAGAAATAAAAAGCAAGAACGCATTGTTCACATTTGGCACGTGTTTTTCCGAAGAATTGTAGCGGGTATATCACAGTCGAGTCAGCTCGACTGTAGCCTTTCCGACTTGTTTTTTAATTTTTTTTTTTTTTTTGAACGTTGATACAATGAATGTATAATCAAGTGGTCCTTGCAAAACCAAGCCGATGCTTGTTACGCGCGGATCCCAGACACAGCGAATGTCCACCTCCCGCCCAGCCGACCGAGGGGCACAGTCGTCTGACGTACGACTCGAAACGCGAAATAGAGAACGCGGCCATGCAAAGATACCGAGATAGAAAAGAATTTCGAGGAAAGATTACTTAATTTCTAGATAGGTAGGACAAAATTTCAAATTTTAGGCATGCAACAGAGGAAGCGTTAGAAGAAAGAAAGTAAAGATTATTATAGTCAGAACATAATACCCTAAACGGATCGTGAAGGGCATAGTTCGACCTACAATTAGGAAGAGTTAGTGATAAGTAATTACGTGTTAATCTACAAGGGACAGAAAAGTGTAGCTGGCTAACCAGGTCAACACTGTCAATGTCACCTTGGATGAGGTTATTAATAAATACTACACCCAGCATGGTTCTACGATTAGCTAGAGAAGGTAAGTTAAGTAGTAGAAGTCTACTGCCATAGGAAGGAAGTCTTAAATTTACGTCCCAGTTAAGGCCTCGTAAGGCGAAAATTAAAAAATTTTTTTGTACAGATTCAATGAGTAGTGTACTGGGGACACCATACGCATGATCCATATTCCAGAATTAGACGAACAAGTGAGGTGTAGAGGGTCTTTGTTACATTAGGATCGTCAAACTCCTTAGACCATCTTTTAATAAAGCCAAGCACACCCATGGCTTTATTGACCATATGGGAAATATGTTCGGAAAACTTTAGTTTTCGGTCCAAACGGACCCCAAGATCATCAACTAGAGTAATTCTTTCTAAGACACAACCACAAAGAGTGTAGGAAACGTACTTTGGACTGGCTCGATAGAATGTCATCAGCTTGCATTTGTAGCTGTTCAGGTTTAAGAAATTTGCACAACACCAGGAATGAAAACTATTTAGGTCGGCTTGTAAGTAAGAGTGGCAGTAGTCATCTTTAAATTGATAACAAAGCTTTACATCGTCCGCATACATGAGAGTACGGGAGTTATGTATGACCAAAGGGAGGTCATTGATGAAAAGCGTAAAAAGGAGGGGGCCTAGATGGCTACCCTGAGGAACGCCAGATGTGGCATGAAGAAGGTGTGAAAATACATTTTTAAAGAGAACTCTTTGGGTTCTGCTATTCAGATAACTCACAATCCAATTAAGAAGTTTTGGTGTGAAGCCTAAGAGGCTGAGTTTATGTGCAAGAAGGGAATGATTTACTGAGTCAAAAGCCTTACTGAAATCAGTGTATATAACATCAGTTTGAAGATTTTCCTGGAAACCTTTTATAACAAAGGATGTCAGCTCCAGTAAGTTTGTCGTAGTAGAGCGACGTTTTATAAATCCGTGCTGAGAAGGCGATATGACGGATCTACAGAAATGTTGCAAGTGAGGAGTTAAAGCATTCTCGAAGAATTTAGGTATAGCCGACAATTTAGAGATACCTCTATAATTGCTTGCTTCAGACTTACTGCCCTTCTTAAACAAGGAAATGATACTTTGCAGTTATAAATTATGCATGTGTGAAAGAGACGCCTATACATACATACATATATGCTGCCTCACAATACATCTCAACATATCTAATTAGATTTGTCGTTTGTTTTTTGTGTTGCTGCTCAATGTCTCTTTCGATTCTAAGTGGCTTTAAATATACTAAAAATTTATTTTGAATTTTGCAACACACTATAAAATAAAAAAAGAATATAAGATACAAAAACAATAAATATAAGTCGCCGCGGTACACCCAGGAGTTGAACTCCGGACCTCTCGCTTAACAGTCAACTACCATCACCACTCGACCACTGCACATAATTAAAAACAAGAAAGCAAGGCTACCTTCGGCTTGCCGAAGGTTTCATACCCTTGCAGTTATACAAAATATAAAATATATTTGGATTGCTGCTGGTTTCTGTGGTATTTATTGAACAATTATAACAGTACAGGAAGTCGAGATTTTTACCTGATTAAGGCTATGAATCAAACACCTGCTTCGAAAAAAAATAATTCTACCTTTGTTAATGCTTTTGTATATACCTGGATTTCTTATATACTTAACACAAAATGTTATGAAGAAATGTCTTTGTGTTATAAAGGATCTGGCTCGTTCCGACTTATTTACAGCCTACAGCAATAATAAGCTTGTGTGCCAAGTTTCATGAAGATAGATAGTCAACTGTGGGACTAATTTGAGTTGCAACAGACAGACGGACTGTATATATAGAATATAAACGTCTGAGATATTTAAATGGAACAACTAAAGGCGGGTTACTGTATAACATTAAAAAGTATTGATAATGTGCGGTATTTCCAAAAACAAAACAGGTTTGCATACAAAAACCCTGATTTCAGCCGATTGTTCCTATGGCAGCTATATGTTATAGTAGTCCGATTTTGATACAATTTTGACAGCACATTAAGAACGTAATAAGAATAAGATTTGCCAAATCTTGTTGCAATATCTTGAAAAACAACAAAAATCGGCCGATAGCTTCTATGACAGCTATACGATATATCGGTCCGATCTGGCTTGTTCCGACTTATTTACAGCCTACAGCAATAAAAAGCTTGTGTGCCAAGTTTCATGAAGATAGCTCAAAAACTGAGAGACTAGTTTGCGTTGCAACAGACGGACGGACTTGCTGATTGTTCCTATAACAGCTATAGAATATAAACGTCTGAGATATTTAAATGGAACAACTAAAGGCGGGTTACTGTATAACATTAAAAAGTATTGATAATGTGCGGTATTTCCAAAAACAAAACAGGTTTGCATACAAAAACCCTGATTTCAGCCGATTGTTCCTATGGCAGCTATATGTTATAGTGGTCCGATTTTGATACAATTTTGACAGCACATTAAGAACGTGATAAGAATAAGATTTGCCAAATCTTGTTGCAATATCTTGAAAAACAACAAAAATCGGCCGATAGCTTCTATGACAGCTATACGATATATCGGTCCGATCTGCCTTGTTCCGACTTATTTACAGCCTACAGCAATAAAAAGCTTGTGTGCCAAGTTTCATGAAGATAGCTCAAAAACTGAGAGACTAGTTTGCGTTGCAACAGACGGACGGACTTGCTGATTGTTCCTATAACAGCTATAGAATATAAACGTCTGAGATATTTAAATGGATGGAACAACTAAGGGCGGGTTACTGTATAACATTAAAAAGTATTGATAATGTGCGGTATTTCCAAAAACAAAACAGGTTTGCATACAAAAACCCTGATTTCAGCCGATTGTTCCTATGGCAGCTATATGTTATAATGGTCCGATTTTGATACAATTTTGACAGCACATTAAAAACGTAATAAGAATAGGATTTGCCAAATCTTGTTGCAATATCTTGAAAAACAACATAAATCGGCCGATAGCTTCTATGACAGCTATACGATATATCGTACCGATCTGGCTCGTTCCGACTTATTTACAGCCTACAGCAATAATAAGCTTGTGTGCCAAGTTTCATGAAGATAGATAGTCAACTGGGGGACTAATTTGAGTTGCAACAGACAGACGGACTTGCTGATTGTTCCTATAACAGCTATAGAATATAAACGTCTGAGATATTTAAATGGAACAACTAAGGGCGGGTTACTGTATAACATTAAAAAGTATTGATAATGTGCGGTATTTCCAAAAACAAAACAGGCTTGCATACAAAAACCCTGATTTCAGCCGATTGTTCCTATGGCAGCTATATGTTATAGTGGTCCGATTTTGATACAATTTTGACAGCACATTAAAAACGTAATAAGAATAGGATTTGCCAAATCTTGTTGCAATATCTTGAAAAACAACAAAAATCGGCCGATAGCTTCTATGACAGCTATACGATATATCGGTCCGATCTGGCTTGTTCCGACTTATTTACAGCCTACAGCAATAAAAAGTTTGTGTGCCAAGTTTCATGAAGATAGCTCAAAAACTGAGAGACTAGTTTGCGTTGCAACAGACGGACGGACTTGCTGATTGTTCCTATAACAGCTATAGAATATAAACGTCTGAGATATTTAAATGGAACAACTAAGGGCGGGTTACTGTATAACATTAAAAAGTATTGATAATGTGCGGTATTTCCAAAAACAAAACAGGTTTGCATACAAAAACCCTGATTTCAGCCGATTGTTCCTATGGCAGCTATATGTTATAGTGGTCCGATTGTGATATAATTTTGACAGCACATTAAAAACGTAATAAGAATAGGATTTGCCAAATCTTGTTGCAATATCTTGAAAAACAACATAAATCGGCCGATAGCTTCTATGACAGCTATACGATATATCGTACCGATCTGGCTCGTTCCGACTTATTTACAGCCTACAGCAATAATAAGCTTGTGTGCCAAGTTTCATGAAGATAGATAGTCAACTGGGGGACTAATTTGAGTTGCAACAGACAGACGGACTGACTGATTGTTCCTATAACAGCTATAGAATATAAACGTCTGAGATATTTAAATGGAAAAACTAAGGGCTATTTACTGTATAATATTAAAAAGTATTTATAATGTGCGGTATTTCCAAAAACAAAACAGGTTTGCATACAAAAACCCTGATTTCAGCCGATTGTTCCTATGGCAGCTATATGTTATAGTGGTCCGATTTTGATACAATTTTGACAGCACATTAAAAATGTAATAAGAATAGGATTTGCCATATCTTGTTGCAATATCTTGAAAAACAACAAAAATCGGCCGATAGCTTCTATGACAGCTATACGAAATATCGGTCCGATCTGGCTCGTTCCGACTTATTTACAGCCTACAGCAATAAGAAGCTTGTGTGCCAAGTTTCATGAAAATAGCTCAAAAACTGAGAGACTAGTTTGCGTTGCAACAGACGGACGGACGGACAGACGGACATCCATTTTTCGACTCCTCTGGTGATGCTGATTCAGAATATATATACTTTATAGGGTCGGAGATGTCTCCTAAGGTGCGTTGCAAACTTCTGGCTAAAATTAATATACCCTCTGCAAGGGTATAAAAAAAGTTGCCACATAATAAAAAAAAAAAAAAAAAAAGTTGCCACATAATTAAAAAAAGTTGTCTGCTGCTGGAGTTGAACTCGGGTACTGACATTAGGAAAAACCGACAAAAGCACATGGCCACAGTGCAATACTATTTCTTGAATATCTTCCTTATTTATCGGCCGATCTTATTGAAACTTTGCCAACACGCCCGCATGGTGGTTTTTATCACATGTATAAAAATGATTGCTGTAGAGCTATATTTGCAGCTACAATCGACTTTTTTTCGATTTATGGGGGCGGATGGAGGCGTGGCAAAAATCCAAAATAAACTTGATCTGCGTGCGGAATTAACACATATTGTCTCCAAATTTGGTAGCTCTAGCTCTTATAATAGCTGAGATCTAGGTTTTCATACGGACGGACAGACAGACAGGCGGACAGACGGACATGGCTATATCGACTCGGCTGTTCATGCTGATTCAGAATATATATACTTTTTGGGGTCGGAGATTTCTCCTTCTGCCTGTTACAAACATTTTCGGTTGGCACAAAGTTATAATACCTTATACTCTTCGAGTAGCGGGTATAAAAAACATAACAAATTTTTAAAATTGAAAATATAATATTACCTCACCACTTATAGTCGTCGGTCGCCGCACCAAGGTGTAGAGCACCAAATCTCTCGCTTAACAGTCAGCTACCATCACCATTTACAGCTACAATCGATTTTTTCGATTTATGGGGGCGGATGGATCAGCGTTCAGTATTAGCACATAATTGTCACCAAATTTGGTAGCTCTTATAATAGCTGAGGTCTAGGTTATCGTACGGCCGGACAGACAGACAGACGGACGGCTATATCGACTCGGCTGTTCATGCTGATCCAAAATATATAATATATAATACTCTATAGAGTCGGAGATGTCTCCTTTTGTTACAAACATTTTCGGCTGGCACAAAGCTATAATCTTCTACTCTATGAGTAGCGGGTATAAAAATATTTTTAAAATGAGCGAAGAGAAAGATGTCGGTGGGCATTTCCTGCGGCCGAGGGGGCAGTTCTCACGCCTTTGGAACTGGATGTAACTTGGTCCACAGATAGAGACGGTGAAGTCTCTCCACAGATGTGAGAAACAAGGGGCTTTTCAGGATACCAAGCAGGATCGACAAAATCCACAGCCAACATCATGCAAAGCCAACAGAGGGCAGAGATGGCGTAGAGATGGTACTAGATCCACGTTAGAAAATCCACGCCCACTAGTTGGATTCAACTGCGCCATGCTCTGCTTGACCGTTTCCGCAGTCACCAGTCAGAAAACAGGATGCATGAACTCCTGCAACGGGAACAACAAGTTGAAGAGTGTGTGGAGGGCTACATTCACCAGCGTCAAGGCTCAATTAGCTGTAAACTTTGAGAAAGATGTAGTTAGTAGGAACATATGGAAATGAAGGTTCGATAAAACAGCAGCCGCCTTCATACGCAACCAGGCGACCAACCCAAGACCGTTGGCGGAGATGAAAATAAGCGTGGAATCGCCTGTGGGGAATTTGGGAAAAGTTCAAATGGTGACTTTCTACATATGTAATAAAGGCATATGCCTATTCTTAGAGCAGAAGACTTACCTCGAATCGATTTCCGGCAAATATTCCAGCTGGCTCCCGAAACCATTGGTCGAGATACAACAAAAGATGCCGCAAAACTCCAAAACCTGCAGCAGCCGACGAACAAAACTCCGACCCCAAGAGATGGAAATTGTCTCCAGAAGCAGCAGCACTCGGTGGAGAGCGTGGGCCCTGCGTTTTTAGCCTATTGGACTGCATGCGAATATCAGAGCTGACTTTTCGTTTCTACGAGTCGAAGGTATAATACCCCAAAAATTTCATAATTCTGCTGGATTATGTCGATCTGTTGGTAGGCGGACTAACTTCCTCCGTTAACAGCCAAATCTGTCGGCGAACCAAGGATCCCGTTTGAGTGGAAAGATGTCTGAACGTCCAGGCTTTATGTGACGGCCAAAATTTTTTCAAGGACATTTTTTCACAGTTTAATTTAAGCGAGCGGCCGGCACGAAGTTAAAGTTTTATAGCTGCAAAAAATTAAATAGTGCGTATTTTTATTGTTTTCTCTATTTTTATATTTTAACTTAAACAATAATTTGTGTGTGTGCAGACGAGGGAAAACTGGACCATACCTGGTGATTCTGTTCCGGTTGTGTGCGATCCGCCAGAGCCGTGAAATTCCACCGCTAGCTGGTCCATTTCTACGGTCGCCACGCATAACAGCCATAAAAGGCCACATCAGCCGTACCGGGAAAATCTCCTGAGTTTACCAGAATAAATTAAATTTAATTTAATTTTAGCAGAATAAGCATGCCACATTCGCACGCAAGCAACATCACTTGCCTGTAGCAGACCACAATCTCCTGTGTGATCGCAGGCCTTATCTCTTGCCTGGCCACAAATTCCTGCCTTGCTGATAACAGGTCCGCCGCTAGCGGGCCAAATTTAGACCCAAACAGTTTCGACCAATTTCCGACTGCCGAGAGCTAAATATAAGAGAATGTCCAATTAGTTTTAGTAACAAATGCAGAAATACCTAGTTAAAAAAGTCATTAATGTAAGATTTGTTAGCTTTGTTGTCACGTTAGGTAAAGACATGTGGGGTAAACAAATGTTAGTAGAGTCCATAATATATAAATATATGTATAGCTTGGCTAAAGTACCTTATTTGGAGAGATGAGGCGGCCCTAATTGACCGGGACGGGCTTGACCAATTGCGTGAAACAACTTCTCGTTTCGGTCGATTATTCCTGTTACAGTCAAATGTCATATTGATTCAATTATACCATAGAAATGTATTAACATTGATTGCGATAACTTTAATAACAAAAATATTTCTTGGTATCGTAGACTAATAAAACCTATCAAGACGTTGCGTTAGCCCTCTGTTCAGAAAAACTGTTAAGAAATAAACTCGTTTCCCCCATTTTTTTAATTCATCGATCAACTCGCAGGCGGGCTTGCTTCTGTATTCCTTTTTTGCCGACTTACGCTGTTTGTTTTTTGCATTCCTTCCTCTTGGAATCCCATCGCCTGCATTTAATTCGCATTGCTGTGTTGTTTATTTTCAACACCTGTATTCGCTGATCACCGCCGCTGGCTAGCATTTTCGAGTTGCTGTCAATTTAATGTACATTTTTTATGTATATTTTTAGAATGAGTGAACATTTCCCTCAATTCGCAATCAACGGCAAAGCTAGCCAAATTAACGCATGGCATTGACGAGGCAAAGCAATTCTTACAATATCAATACAAAAACAAAACATGAACTGGATGGAATGTGCGTGCATATGTATGTGACAAGAAAAATCGCGGGTTTTTTTTTTCAAAAATATTTTTGAAAATATTCTTTCATATCCATAAAATCAGCTTGTAGGACACTGTTACTTCACAAAATGGTGCATGCTTTCGAGAGCACCAGACAAAAAAACAACAACAAAATACATGGAAAATTGGCAAATTTCAAAATTCAATATAAAAAAACCAGAAACGTACAACAAATAATTTGTTCACCTAAATTTATGATAAATCGATCATTATTCATATACATTTTTTTTTAAAAATCGGAGCTGATGGTAGCTAACAGACAATTGTCTCCGATTTTTTTTTTAAATTTGTTTGTTTTGTATTTTCACCTCACAGATTTTTTATATTAATTTATTCCAAACATCGATTTTCAGCAAATCAAATCGATTATAGGTTTTCACTCGATTAAGAATCGTACAGTATCCATCTCTAATATGTATAATTAAAGATATACTTTGACGAATTTGGTATATTTTGAGGATTAAAGTATGGTCACATATTTTTTCCCAGCCGCAGAGAAACAAAACTTTTTAGATTTGTGATTGCGTGAAACAACTTCTCGTTTCGGTCGATTATTCCTGTTACAGTCAAATGTCATATTGATTCAATTATACCATAGAAATGTATTAACATTGATTGCGATAACTTTAATAACAAAAATATTTCTTGGTATCGTAGACTAATAAAACCTATCAAGACGTTGCGTTAGCCCTCTGTTCAGAAAAACTGTTAAGAAATAAACTCGTTTCCCCCATTTTTTTAATTCATCGATCAACTCGCAGGCGGGCTTGCTTCTGTATTCCTTTTTTTGCCGACTTACGCTGTTTGTTTTTTGCATTCCTTCCTCTTGGAATCCCATCGCCTGCATTTAATTCGCATTGCTGTGTTGTTTATTTTCAACACCTGTATTCGCTGATCACCGCCGCTGGCTAGCATTTTCGAGTTGCTGTCAATTTAATGTACATTTTTTATGTATATTTTTAGAATGAGTGAACATTTCCCTCAATTCGCAATCAACGGCAAAGCTAGCCAAATTAACGCATGGCATTGACGAGGCAAAGCAATTCTTACAATATCAATACAAAAACAAAACATGAACTGGATGGAATGTGCGTGCATATGTATGTGACAAGAAAAATCGCGGGTTTTTTTTTTTTTCAAAAATATTTTTGAAAATATTCTTTCATATCCATAAAATCAGCTTGTAGGACACTGTTACTTCACAAAATGGTGCATGCTTTCGAGAGCACCAGACAAAAAAAACAACAACAAAATACATGGAAAATTGGCAAATTTCAAAATTCAATATAAAAAAACCAGAAACGTACAACAAATAATTTGTTCACCTAAATTTATGATAAATCGATCATTATTCATATACATTTTTTTTTAAAAATCGGAGCTGATGGTAGCTAACAGACAATTGTCTCCGATTTTTTTTTTTAAATTTGTTTGTTTTGTATTTTCACCTCACAGATTTTTTATATTAATTTATTCCAAACATCGATTTTCAGCAAATCAAATCGATTATAGGTTTTCACTCGATTAAGAATCGTACAGTATCCATCTCTAATATGTATAATTAAAGATATACTTTGACGAATTTGGTATATTTTGAGGATTAAAGTATGGTCACATATTTTTTCCCAGCCGCAGAGAAACAAAACTTTTTAGATTTGTGGGAAGTGATTTAATTCATTTAAGAACTACTAAAAAAGTAAACTAGTCGCCACTTGTTGTTTTGTTCTAAAATTTAATTTAATTTTATAATTCTAGTATCAAGAATGCCTGCCCAGAGTATATATGACTATTTTTCAAAACTAAACCCGATAGCTGAAAAAATATGCATCGATATAAACGAAGTGAAGCTGGCTTATGACCAGATTTGGCTCACTTTAACTGTAATGGAACAGGAAAAAATCATTAATGAAACCTTAATACGACCAGAAATTAGTTCACAATACTTTAAGAGCTCAACACGTCAACAAAATGTGCTTGGTTCAATTCAAGCTGGAATACAGTTGAAAGAAACGGAGAACACAAGTAATAAAGAGAAGGAACAGAAAAAGAATGCAATTTATTCATTCGACGGTCAGAGTCTCACAGCATTTATTCGCCAAAATGTTGGCTGGAAGCTGCTGCACGACGAAAACTGTGAAAACTTTGGCGATGAGCATTCTTTTCCATTCTGCCATAGAACGAAATCTCAAATAAACCTGTTGGCGAGTATAAGTATTTCCAACACCACTCCGTCAGACAGTAATCTAGCTTTAAATAGTCCGTACCTGCGGTTGGTCTCTAAACCCAAGCACCAGGCAAATCCGACAATCCAATCGAGCTGTTTAATTCAGCCTGGTGAGGATCTCGAAAATTCATATTTATACTCGAACAGCGAAAAAAGACTTGATCTCATAGCCTCAAACTTCAAAGAACACACACTGTTCAGCATTTCAAGTGAATCAACAGACTCAGAAACAGATTTTGAATCTGCTCATTCTCAATTATTGCCAGGTGAAGTAAAAATTCCCAAAGGTTTCGATTTCCTTAGTAATTGGTAAAAATTTGAAATCGAATTATTCGTACCAAAATAATAAAAAATAAATCAGTCTAAACATCTTGTCTTAAAATAATACATATTTATAGAATAAGTATTGACTCATTATTCGCACTGAAAACTTGAACGATCTTAATTTAATATTTGGCTTTTTGTATGATTCTCTATATATAAATATACTTGGCGAATACACCTATTGTAAATATACAGAATTTGAAATGTATGTAAAAAATATATGCTTTCGAAGAACAATATTTGTAAAAATCTTCAATGAAAAATCACTATGAATATTTTAATCAAACGAATAATTTAGATATTGTATTGGATACTTTTGACCCTATAATGAATATCCGTGATTCGTGGTAATTTTATTTTGAATTCTCATGAACAGGCGCATTCAAGAACCTGCATATCGCTCCATGTTGAAATCTTCAGCTTGTCGCTGTGCTCTTCGTCCACGTGAAGAATCTCCAACTTCGTCAGTTTTGAGGGTGCACAACAGGGACGCGGAACACTATCATGATGCTGTTGCCACATCAAACTCTGCAGCAGGGCGTGATGATGAGCTGGATTATGTCGCGGTGGACACCGACCCTTGCAAAACCCGGCATCGAACGTTTTGGGCTGTATAATGAACTCAAATCCTTTGAGATCCTTGAATGCTACGTCCAATTGATGCCGACAGCAGCGTTGATGTGCTCTGTAGCAGCTGTTGGGCCACTTCTTGCTTTGCTCAGGGTAGTCGACTGTCGAGCGATGGTAAAAAACGCTGTGACTCTGATTTGATTTGAGTTTCTCTTGGTCAATCTGATGAGAGTGGGGACGACTCACATGTCCGATTATGTTCAGTACAGGCGTCAGTTGAAATCGGTTTTGGTTTTGATCCTGCTCTTGGTCGTGGTTCCTGTCTGCTTTTGAAGCATCGCTTAAGATACGAGCACCATAGCGACGACACTTCTCGCATTGAATCTCTATGCCCAGATTCTCGTGCGTTCCGTTTAACCATCCACGTACCGCTTCAGTAACATCAAATTCCAGCCACTGGCTGTGGGTCTCCTCACCGTTAGAGTTCTCGAACTCAATGCGGCGGACATCCAACTGCAGGCGACGGTTCTTCTGCAACAATTGAAAGATTTTTAGATTTACAACATGAACGCGCGACTTTTGTGTTCTCCGCCCATGAGAATGTGAGTATAAAGAGGGAGGCGCTAAGCTCTTTTCGTACACGTTGTTGCAGTTCTTTCTGTTCTTTTTCTTGTACGGTTTGATTGAGGGATCAGGCGCAGACAGCGACGGATTGTAGAGCATCATTAGCCTTATGTTAGCCTCGTCTATTCGCTCGTAGTTGACTTGGGCTCCATTGTGGGTCAAGGGGAAATGCAGCAGAATATTTGTCCTCTCACTTTGCCCTGTGCTTGGCCGGTGCGTTTTCCCAGAACCGCTACTCGATCGCTCACAGATCCTTGCTGCCCTTTTAGCCCGCTTGTGGTGCCACTGTTTGCGGGTCACCTCACTAAATCGGTTTGTTACAATACTTAATAGTTGAAGACTGGCCTGCAGATGATTTGGGTTTGCCTCTTGCTTATTTTCTACATTTTTCCTAAGACGCCGTAAGTATTCGATGTATTTGCTAGAGTATTCTAATTGACTAATGTTTGCCTGCAAAGAGAAGAGCAAAGAAAATTGCACACCTGTAGAAACTGAAGATGCATTGCATGAAGCCCCTTACCTTTTTCATGTCCGGCAGTCTCTTCAAGCCGAGTCCGGTTACAACAAGTTTGGCGAGTTTGGCATTATTTATATCGTTGTCCATATTATGCGTTTGAATAACTCGGTATTTATTATTTAAATCGTTATCTAGTTTTTGGTCGTCAGCTTTCTGAGCTTTTCGATTTCGAATAATTTCGCGCTTAGGACGCCCGCTTAGCTTCGGAAAGGTGCTCCTATTATAGACTTGTTCATTAAATAAATAATAGGCAGATCGACTTAAAACTATCAGACTATAACCGTTATTTGAGTATATGGTCTCCCCACTTTCTATGGCGCTAGTGTTTCTCTGCTCAAGTTCCCGATTGCGTAGCATATGGTATTGTAATTGGTAAAGCCGATCCACAGGCGTCACTTTTCTGACTCCAGAATGTAAATATCGAGTTTTTAATATGGAAACTGCGTTCTCAACACCCTCTCCACTAGCCTCTAGAATCAGTGTGTTGTAAGTTATCAGTAAAGGAAATAGCAAAACGACGACCAAACACATCTGCTTTAATTTGCACAATAAATACTGGATTTGCTGATACTGCTGTTGGCCGCTTCGTGAGCCGTGCCTGGGCTGAGAGTGGGAACATTTCGCTGCCAACAAATCTAAAATCATACAATATTTAGAGTGTGAAAGGTGTTGTTCGATTTTCGTGGTTTCTGCTGCTGTTGTTCCTGTGTTCCGTGGCAAGTTAGGAGGCAGCCGCTCGCAAAACTGACTGATATGTATTCGAATATCATTCGTAGTTCGAGTCCGATTTCGATTTCGTTTCCGGTTCAAAATACTAGTTCGAAATGCTTCTGCAACGTATTCGGAATCATTGCATATTGTCATCGTGAAACCACATGGCTGTAACTCGCGTTTTAGTAAAAAAAATAAACAAATCTGCTGCTGATCGTTGTCAGAGTTGCGGCTGTGCCATTGCTCACAGCAGTGTTGCCCTCGCAGCTTTTTCTCGTTAAAACAGGCTTATTCGAAGTTTAATAGCGGAAATACGAGCTTCTAGCTTGCTTTTATACCGATTGATTGTTTTTGTTTACACATTTGCAGCACATTTTTTAAGTTTCAACCTTTTTTCACTTTCTTGGTTTCTTTCGATTGAAAACAACTATGGCAGCACACTATTTCGCCACGCACACATACATACATATGTTTGTACACACATGCATATGTTCTCGCGTGTGCAGTTACATACATAGAACATGCGTATGTATTTCTTGTTGTGATATATGTGTTTTTTATGTTTGTATTTTGTTTTCAAATTAACCAAAACCAATTTTACACACTAACACACTATTTTACGGTTTTGATTTGCTCGAGTGCAGAGCGGGAACCTGTTCGGCCTATTCGGCGTTTTAGAGTCGACTGAAAATAGTCAAAAGCGAATGCTTACTCAGCCAACAGAGGTAAACAGACCCCTCTTACTCACGCACACCCACACAGCACACGCTGTGAGACAGAAGCGGTCAGTTAAATAGGTTCACAGCATATTCTTAATTTTTATAAAACTGTAAAATATTTATAAAATTTGTGTTGTTAATACTTAAATGTATATACGTAGCACATATGCATGCACTTGTCAATATGTATATTTGTTCGTTACCCACTACACGTTGTGCACCAGTCAACATCCCCCACGCATCCTGCAGTTGAGTTGTTCATGAATAAACACAGATAATTGCGTTCCCTATGTATGAATGTATGTATATACAGGCATTCATATGTACATACATACATTTATCTTCTGGTTTATCAAAGAAAAAGTAATGAATTTTCAATGCACAAGAATTTTGATGGCACTCTAAAACAGTGATGGTAATTACACTTTTTCCCGCTATATATGGCGTTTATTGAAGGCCAACGAATTTTAAAATTGCTCGAATTATTATTATTATTTTTAAATAATTTTAATGCAGAGTTGCCACTTATGACTTTTTCGCAGCCGGATTCGGATTCAGGGGAATTTATTACATTTAATAGGCTAAATCGCGACATTTTTATGTCGCGATTATCTGTGAGCCCTGACTTCACTTGTTCGGCATTGCCAACATTTTTCCATAAAATTTACAATTGATTACAAATTTGTTTTTATTATAAAAGCAAAATTGTATGAACTTTCGCTTTTACGTTTTGTAATTTGAGCCCTTGTGTACAAATTTTTATTTATATGTGGTAGCTATTTTACGTTAATAATGGCAAATAACTTTTGGCTTTTTAAAGATATTTTGGTTTTCTAGAGTTGGCAGCACTACTTCGGAATATTCATTTTCATACATACATACATAATTGATCATGTATTGGTCATATGGATTTCAGAAAGTATACACAATTGACCCTTCTATTGGTCCGTACTACGTGCAGGGAGATATGTAATTAACTCATTTATTCTACCATACGACGTGCATACATAATTGTAACCTCTTTTGACCCAATCCTAAAAATTTATGTATCACATTGCAAACGTAAATACTCTCTTTAATATATAGGAGGATAATAAATTTCTCCTAAATTTTACATAAAAATATTAATTTTAATGTATGTTAATATAAATTATATATTTATATTATATATATATATATATATATATATATTATATTTATTTATATCATTTTTGTGTATTTATGTATTTAATCCGTTTTGATTCGCCATTAGGTCTGCTAACGTCTGAGCTCGTAGACTTTTGAAAAATTTGAAACAAAAATAATATGTTAATAGTGTATAGAATTTGTAAATTAGGATATGAATTATCTGTAAAATCGAGTAAACGTCCTTTTCAAGCCACTACATTAATTTTGATAAACACTTTTATATTATGATTAACAAAAATTTATTTTATTTACACTTCACTTGCAAAACATGTGAACCCCTTATACCAAAGACTAAAATAATAAGTCAGAAAGGTTACAGTCGAGAGTACTCGACTGTGATATACCCGCTACAACTCTTCGGAAAAACACCTGCCAAATGTGAACAATGCGTTCTTGCTTTTTATTTCTTTCCGTCTCTAATTTGTTTTGCCTATGCAAGTTCCACTCGATTCTTATTGGATGTTGCCCTTTGTTTTTATTACTTTGCAGTTATAACTCAGCAGAGGGCTTTAAATTATGCATGTGTGAAAGAGCCGCCTATACATACATAGCCGTAGATACATATAAATGTATATAGATACTCACAATACATCTCAACATATCTAATTAGATTTGTCGTTTGTTTTTTTGCAGCAGCTCAATGTCTCTTTCGATTCTGTGTGGCTTTAAATATACCAGAAACTTAATTTGTATTTTGCGACACACTGTAAAATAAAAAAAAAAATATAAGATACGAAAAAATATAAATATAAGTCAGTTGGTCGCCGCACCCAGGAGTTGAACTCCTGACCTCTCGCTTAACAGTCAGCTACCATCACCAATTGGCCACTGCATTTCTTACACAATGACCGATAAAACTGCAATATGAATATTTTCGGTGCACATAATTAAAAAAATAAGTTGTCTGCTGCTGGAGTTGAACTCGGGAACTAACATTAGACAATACCGACATGGTCACAAGGCACTACTATTTCCTGAATATCTTTCTTATTTATCAGCCTATCTTAAAACTTTAACTTTCGCAATACGCCCGCAGGGTGGTTTTTATCACATTTATAAAAAATGATTGTATATATAGTATAGCTTTAGAGCTAAATTTGCAGCTACAATCGACTTTTTTAGATTTATGGGGGCGGATGAAGGCGTGGCAAAAATAAAAAAAAAAACTTGATCTGCGTGCAGAATTAACACATACACATTTCACACGGACGGAGAGACAGACAGACGTACAGACGGGCATGGCTATATCTACTCGGCTGTTCATGCTGATTCAGAATATATATACTTTATGGGGTCGGAGATGTCTCCTTCTGCCTGTTACAAATATTTTCGGTTGGCTCAAAGCTATAATACCCTTCTACTCTACGAGTAGAGGGTATAAAATGTTGAAAGTCTTTGCCTCACAACCTGAATCTCGACTAACAAACGATATTTATTTACAAAACTTCGAAAAAAATTAGAAATGCATAAGAAAATGACAAAGACGTAACAACCGAGAACGTACTTCTTTTTGTTGCATTTTATTTTTTTTTTCCTCTTAGCATCTCTCTCTATTGAGAGTGTGGCTGCAATCGTTAGCGACAGTACGCATTGACATTAGTGCTGCGCCAACGAAAGAACCATGATAGTCGCTAGCCGTACAAGAGGGTAAGAAGAACTATAGGGCACTGCAGTGACTTAGAGCTTTGCTATTTCCCTCTTTCGATGGAATTTCGTGCGTGAGTATTGTCGTACAATTTGGTTCGTGCATCCTACACCGTTATTTGCCTTATTCATAATCCTAATCTTTTCCTACATGACTTTCGCATTCTTTTTTATTCTTGCAGATATAATATATATACATTTTTGCAAACTGTTTGCAATGTACTTTAGGAGACATCTTCGACCCTATAAAGTATATATATTCTAAATCAGCATCAACAGTCGACTCGATATAGCCATGAGTGTCTGACCGTCTGTCTGTTTTTGAGCTATCTTGATGAATCTTGGCACACCTGCTTCATTTTCTTTCAGGGTGTATGTAAGCGTATAGCTGAAAATTAACCTATCGTCCGATTTTTGATATTTTTAAAATATCGCCAGGAAACTTAATAAATCGTCTTTATATATGTCAGTAACATTTCATTCCATTACAACCAGACCACTATAATATATAGCTGCCATAGAAACGACCGAAAGTAGTAGGAGTAATTAGAGTTTATAAAGCTCCTAGCCACTACATGAATACTGCGTAAGAACATTGAACTATTATATATCATTACAATAGGAAAAATTGGTAAAGACTGAAGACAAAAGCTTAATTCCATTATGATTTGATTCATGATTTTCATACCACTACACTCACTTATATTTTCCATTCGCAAACTATATTGTCTGCAAGCATGGTTGAATAAAACTTAACCGACTCGTAGCGAAGTCGATGTCAACTATGGGCAGCAGAGCGTAGCACTATGTTGGCATCTAAGGAATTTTTCGTATTAAGTAACCTTTCTGGTATTTGTCCGATCGGCTTGAATTTTGAAAAATAAATACTTACACATATGCATGTCCAATTTTTGCAGGTGTCGAAGGAGAGAGTAAAGGCTAACACTTTACCAAACAATAAAAATAATCTATTTACGATGCGTAGGGTCATCCCACATCTTAAATAAACTTTAGTGGATTATGGTATGCAGTAACGAATGGTCAGACTGAAAACTGAATCAAATGAATGATTCTGTGCTGAACACGACCATTGTTTATTTTTTTTAAAAAACGGTTAACAATAAATCTGCAACTCTGATTAGAAATTTAAGTTTCTTGCATTGTAGCTCCATTTTTTATTACATTCTTACCTTGATAACATGTATTTCTTTTTTACGAATAAATACTTTTATATTTGTATTCATTATTTATACAAAATTTGGTTTTGTGCTTTTCTATTAATTAGATATTTTTCTTTTGTAGATTCGAAGTTTAATTACAGTTGCATTTACATATAACGCATAGACTTATCTTATATCTATGAGTACGAATACCAATTCCAGTTCGATGTAAACGCGAGCTTTTGAAACTACCTAATTGGATTAACTTAAGCGTAAATAAATACTCATATGTTTGGTATTGAAACTTAAACTGAATTCTTATTAAATTTGTTTATGCCGATTTGATGATTTTGTTCTTTTTTGTAAGGGACCGCAGAAAACTATTATTTTAAATTTTATAAAATATAATAAGTAGATCGGCTGGTTTAGATATAGGCTGCATACTATTAGATCCTATACATAGTTATGATCCTATACTTTTCATATGTACACTTTTCCCCTTGATATTAATTAACATAGTTATAAGTTTTTAAAAAACTTGCAAGCATTGGTTTTTTGGTTGAGTTTTCCATTGCGGACAATTTGGTTTCATTAGTAATTCTTAATTATATTTCTACTACTTCTATTCCATTATTAATTAATATTCATTATAGGGTCTTTAAGTAAAGAGGAAGTTCCTTTTCTTTCTGCTATTCAGATATTCAGTAGTTATTCTGTTTTCTTCACACAATTTAAAAACAAGAAAGCTTATCTTCGGCATGCCGAAAGTCTTATACCCTTGGAGCTTTAGCCTAAGTCGTCAGATACGTTTGTGGATGGCCTCAAGAATGTTAACTGTTGGAGAATGAAACTTACATAGCTTGCATTTACTGAAATATATGTGTGTTAAAGGCGATAACTTTTAGGTTCACCAAAAAAAGTCAGGAATCTATCTGAAGAAATCAATGTCAATAGAACTGATAGAGAACCGACATTCTTTAAAACCGATTGGCTAATTTTAAGCCCAATAGCCTTACAAATGTATCGTTCTGTTCACACTGGCTAAAAAACTAAACTGCCAGTTGAACTATACTTTTAACGTACTTTTTGTGTGAATGCGTTGCTTATGTATAATTAATTCGCTCCGCTCCGCCGTGCGGTAGACACATAGGGCTTATTCGGATTGCGTCAATTTATAAACAGGATAGATATTGTCCAAGTTTTATTGCCTTCAAACTGAGAAACTAGCTTGCGTTTGCGAACAGACGGACATAGCTAAATGAAAAAATATATATGTACTTTGTGAAAACGCCACCTTCTGCAGAGGTATAAAAATGCAATTCCTCAGAACTTAAAAGCGCGTTTACCGAATTATGATTCGATTTTAAATGCAAATGAAATTGTATTGTAAATGAGAATTTTTCTCATTGATTTCAGTTCATCGTTTTTGTTTCTAATAACTACTAAACCAAGAATATATCCGATGTCTCCGATTTGGTACAGGCGCTGCCTGTAGGAGATGCTGCGGATGCCAGCGAATTGGCGCGCGTTGCAGCTAAGGGAGAGCGCAGATCTTGGTTAATAGAAGTTTGATTCTGACCGCCCTCATAGTAGTAAGACGAACCTGCAAATAATTTGCGATAGTTCAATTAGGAATAGGTATTAGAGTGAAACGTTCTTATCGACAATGCTTTTGCTGCGGATCTAGGTAATTCTTAAACATACTTACTTATCAATCCGCTGCTGGTGCCATAACTATAAGATCCGTAGGCTCCACCGTATTGTGTATATGCGGGGTTGTAGGCATAATCGGAGCTGGGGACTACGGTACCACAAGCTGAAAAAGGACATTGAGTTTATTGATTATGCTACATAGATATAGACGTACGTGTAAATGTAAAACAGAAGGAGAAATCGAAATACGAAAATAAAAGAAAAATAATCGAAAAGAAATTAAAAGAGTGGCAATATTATGCTGAATCATGTAGTAATAATATTGCAATCATAATTTAAACCTAGATATACCCTGTGTTATATAAATGCTTTTTATCGTACTGACGCTACGCAGAAGTGCCATCACCAAGAATTGTGCGATAGTAAACCAATCGAAAAAATGTCTGAACCAGCGTAGAATTGAGTGCAAGTTGAGTTGAGGTGAGTTTACTTGATATGGGTTAAGTTGAGCTGACAGTTGGGACAGCGACTTGCCTGCGGAATAGTGGCTAAAACTGGGGAGCATTGTGGGCGTGGCATATATTGCAGTACCAGCCGTATTGCTGGCGATCGAATCGACATCTGGCTGTTGCGTCGGGGCAGAGCCAGCGCAGTTGGTGCTCGAGTGCAAGAGGATTAGCGAAGTGGTACTGAGATTGTCTTGCTGTTGGTTCTCAACCGGTTCTGCCATGAGGTGAGACAGCGGGAGATGCTGTTGTACTTGGGCTATGCTGCGTTGTTTGCTCTTGTGATGGTTTGTTATTTCCTGTGCCAATTCATCAACAGGCTCTTTGAGCTCTTGTGTGGCGGTATTTGTCGACTGATCAGCTGGGGCCGGGGATGGTCGCAGGATCCCCGGATGAGTATCAGTGTTATCCAAGCTGGTTATTGTCTGGTAATTACCATTTTCAATGGCAACCGCTGATTTAGAACATTTATGAAATGCTTTTAGTTTGATGTGCTAAGAGCTCTTACTATTCCTTAACGTAGATCTTTTTATCTGTTATTATTATGGAAAAATTAAGAAATACTTGCTTGGCATGTGGTCATACCACATGCCTGTACATTCAAGATTCTCAAGATTCCCAATTTAAATTGATAAGCCATTTAAACCATTTCTTACTAAACTCTTAGCATCTTACCTGAATAGAAGGGCGAAATAGTCTGTTCCTGCATATTTGCACTAAATTTCATGTCTTGTAAACTTATTGGTACTAAGGGCGTCAAAGAATTGCTTCCTATAGGTGGCAAAGATACACGATTCAATGTGGAAATAAAAATCAAAAATTTAAATGAAATTTAAAAAATAATAAATAAAAACATGTAAAGTTTCACTTAATTTATACCCTTGCAACATAGGTGTTTGTATTTAGGTATAGGTATTTCCAATTATTCTTCCTACGAAAGCTATCAGATATAGTTGAACTATTACACATTTATTGGGAGAGAAAGAGTCAGATCTAAAACAGGTCAGAAGGCTACAATCGGGGTCGCCCGACAGTAAGATAACCTTCGCACCGAATCGTACCGAACTTGAATAACTTTTGTGTTATTTGTAATTTCTTTTGGTCCATATAGTATTTATCTTTTTGTTTAACGAAGCAGAATATTAAGACTTCAATACTTTACTAAATAATTGCTAATTACCGTTTTGCCGGGGCGGTAGGCGTGGCATCTTTATCTGCTTATGATATTCATGCTAAATTTGGTGTCTCCAGCTTTTAGAATATCTAAGATCTTTGCGCTCACACAGACACTAGAAGAATTTATATACTTTGTGGAGTCTGCCACGCTTCCTTATGCCTGTTACATATATTTACACAAAGTTACTCTTTTTTGACCATTTTTAATGGTTGAAGGGTATAAAAATAAATATCTTAACAGGAAATATCTTAACAGGAAAGTGTTCACGTTACAAAGAACGGAGTGGCAAACGGATCATGAAAATATATCCATTATTAAGTCGGAGTTGTCTAAATATGAATATACTCTGCAAGGGTATTAAATACAAATCCATTGCAAGGTAAACTCCTTTTTGAACTAACCAATAGAAGGTCCGATTGGTGGAGTATACAGCGAACTTTGTCCTTGGGATATTGTGGATATGCTATCGTACAGCATCGCCGAATCGTTACCAACTACACCACTGCCCACACTTGCGACACCTGAACAGGAGACAGAGCTGCTTGGGAACCCGTTAGGTGCTTCATAGTAAGTTGTTGCGCTCCCGCTGCCGTTGCTCGTCGTCAGATTTCCTAGTTCGGAGAGCAGTTTATGCTCGTCTTTGATACACCACTTTCCAGACCAGATCTGCAAATATTATTTTACATAATAAAAGTATTAGTATATATTTATCTATTTATACTGTGTGCTACTATTTTGACATACAACTTTACTATTACACATTCCCTACAAGGGTGATTTTAGAGCACAAAACCTCGATTTGAACCCTCATTATTGTATGTAGCTGGAATCAATTTACCAACAAAATGAAATCAGTTAAAATGCTTGTAAATCTAAACTTTTCTCACACCTTAAAGCTTTGGGCTTAACTTAATTATACTACTATTTAATGTTAAATATTAATAATAAGAAATAAAGCATATAAGCTAGAATATATGCATTGAAATAAATAATAAATAAATAATACTACAACAAATACTTTTTAACTGCCTCACGTGGTGTAGAGTTATAATTGAGCGAGACAGTATGCTACCCTCTGTCCAGTTCAAATCAGAAAATGCTTCGTTAATGTATCCGGCTGTTATGGCTTTATTTCGAGGGCTGCACTGCTCGGAACTATTGAAAACGTCAGCGGAAATACCTTATTCATTTCATAATCAATCTATAAAGCAGGCGCATATTGAATTCATCTATGTATTCATCTAAGTCGAAGCAAAAACTTAAGTTTTATACTTTGTCTAATTATGGCACATTATCGATTTGCAGGTGCGGCAGGCATGCCTCGCACAATTTGAATAAACTAAAAGAGCTTATGGAGCTTTCTAACGATTGATCGAGAATATATATTGTCTGCCACGCCTTCCTTTGCGTTTTACGCAGGAACAAAAACTAGACTGAAGCAAGGAAAACATAAATTTAAACTTACATTCGAATATATCTGGTCGCCACTATAAGTCAGGCGTTGGCGCTTCACATCGTCATCGGAATGCATATTGACATCGCGGTTCTCATCTGAAATGGTGAAAGAGTGAGAATATTTTGAGATATTACATTCGAATGTTCTTTAAAGTATATCCTGTTTGGGTAAGTCAGCTCTCACTCTTTTGAACGCTAATTCAATTAACATTTTTACATCTGTGACATCAGGGCGCATGCCACAAACCACATGCTCCGCCCCGCCTCACACCTTCTCTGCGGCACGTGGCAGTTAAGTGCATTTGCGGATTGGGAGCTGCCATAAAAGTAATAATATCTGTATCCTAAGAGTCCCGTTGAGAGGGTGCTTACCAACTTATTATGACATTCACAAGTATTTTTTTAACGAATTATCGTAATTGCGTTGACATTAAGTTTTCAGCCGTCGAAACGCACAAATGTAGTGCATATGTCAGTGGGTGTTTATATAAAATCGACACTATTGTCAACTCTGTTGTCCCATCTGGTCGGCCAATCCTTTCTTATATAGCAAACTTGATGGATGGGCTTATATTTGTGCTATCAACATGCATGAACGTGGACGTCCTATTGAAAATCTATTATATCCTTCGACCATTGAAATTGGTCAAAAGAGGGTATACTAACTTTGTGCAAATGCCATGTCTGTCTTTCCGTCTGTCATTATGTTTGAGACAACAGACCTCAGCTATTATAAAAGATAGAGAAGATTCCTGTATATCACAGGCAGATAAAGTTAATTTCCAGATTTCCAGTCCAGATGCCATGCCCACCGCCCTTACATATAGGTAATTTGCGATTATTAAGCAAAGTATTGCACTCTTAATTTCTGCTTTGGTATACATATTGATGGATAGTATAAGAATCTATCTTCCAGTCCGATCGGACCACTAACACAGAAGTAATTCAAGTTAACGATTGCAGTGCAAATATACGCGCTGCTGTGAGAGTTGATGTCTAAAGGGGTTGCTTTACTTTTTGCGTGTGTGTATGTTTGTGAGTGAGAGCGAGTATGCAATAGGTTACAGAGTAATATATGCAAAATTATATTATTGAAATATACACAAGCACACTATGTACTCTTTATTTAGATGTTCAAAATGTGTCAGAAAGAGCGATCCAATACACGTCTTTTTAAATGTGAGCAGAAACTTGGCCGAACATTGATTCCGATATTCAAAAAATACTGCAACAAGAATATATATACTATTTGGAAAACAAAAAGCAAGGCGTGTCGTCTATTTTCAAGAAAAACTAGACCTGCTCCACAGATTAGAAATAGCCCCTGTTTTACATATTTAGTGTTGCATACTTTTAAGTGCTCCCGCAAATCCCGAAATTACAAAGTGGGTATAATTATAAAATTAAAATAAGGTTATGTACTAATAGGTAGATTATCTTATTTAGGTGAGTCTATGCCAAGGTCAGGTAGAGTAGGTCTTGAGAGTAACATAACCAACTAAAAGGATATATTATAATGGGTATTTTGTTGTTATTTTCGTAGAATAATAATCATTTTGTTTCTATTTTATACTAATTACTATCTAATTGATAAGTATTTTTAAATACATTAAAATGTTTCATCTGTGTGTGTGGAATACCTTCTCCTATATGTTAATGGGGATGAGAGCTTGAAGTGAACTAAATCTGTCTACGACACGCAGGAATCTTAATGTCCCATTTAGGGTGTCTGGTAGTAGTATAGTAGCCGAGGTAAGTGTGTTCAGCTCTAGCGACTAGTAGTCTTTTGGTTCTGAGCAAGATTATACCATATGTAGGTACTTTGTGGGATCAGCAACGCCCCCTTCTGCCCTAATACATTAATTTTGCCTAAGTTATTAACCCGTTTGTGTCTACGGTACATGCAAGAGCCGAAGGGTAAAAATGGGTAGGCACACCTCGTACTTGGGTCAGACCAAGTAGGATTGCTCGCAGATTTTGGCTTGCAACATTTGCGCACTTGACGGGTTGAAATTGCGACATCATTTTTTTTCTAATTCACATTGCCGTGGAGCTAGAAGCGCACGCCTACTTTTTCAGTACCACTTGTAGGGGAGATACTCTGTTTCGCTTGGCTTTCGTTCTGCCTAGCAGTTCATCGATTAAAAGCGGGGATGGGGATGGGATTGGGATGGGAGAAACAAATTTGCCACAAATTCAGCCTAAGCACTTGCTACACTCCCTTTTTTCCTCGAGGGAATCGATAAGCAATCTCAAGGAAATGGACAATGGCTTTGGGCTCTCGGATTCGGGTTTGGATTCGGATTCAGGTTTCTGGTTTCAGGTTCAATTTTATTGCTGTTTTATTGCCCCAATGGTGACTCGCATTGCATTATTGTTTTCCTACCGGTTTCGCATCTCTGAAGAATCATCATCAGAATTATCTGTTGAGTTTCGACTTCGACAATCGTAGCAGTCGAATCAGGGTTGTTTCTTCTTGCAAGTTGCCATTAGCGCGCGATTATTGAAAATGACAACTGAGAGTAGCACTTGTCTGCCGCATTCCATACTCCGAACACACCGCATCCCTCACCTACCCCCTTTTGGCTTCGATATTACTTAATGAGGTTTTCCCCTGGCTCGTTGTATCTTTATCCAGTTGAATCTGAATCTGTGTGTGCGTATCTGCTTTTAGCACCGCGTAATTGAGATGTAATCTCTCGCACCAGCTTTTTCGCCGTTACAGCTGCTGACATTTGCGGTTGAATGATAACCCTGATATGGCCACAAGTCATTCTTAGCTGCTCTGCGGCGCGCGCCCTGTGATAAGTCTGTTACGAGGCTTTATGCAAATTGAGGGATTCTGCTGGAGGTGTAAACACACAGCGCTTATACACATCTATTATAGGGAGGTATTTTCCGTCGGACTAACATAAGCAGTTCCGAACCTGTAGACGCTTTTTTTATTTCGCCAAAATAGATGTAAAGCAGGTATCCCTAAGTCCATTCTTGAGCAAATTGCGATTCTCTTTAAATGGAATCTAGGTTCTCAACGCAGCTGTCTTTCTGACTAGATAACTGGATATCACTAGGTAGTATAATAGCAAACGACTGACTTGATTGCGTAAGTCCGTGTGTCACATCAGAGACCTTCACGCGGTGCTTGTAGTATTTACCGATGCATCTGTTGGCGGTACTTATCAAGTATAAGAGATACATTCAATAAACTATAAGATATAACACCTATGTTAAGTATTTTGTGTTTTTTGGATCATAAACCCACACAAATTGTATATTAAAAAACTGAAGGGGTCATTTTTCGATCGTCACAAAATTTGCAGAAACGATTGGTGTGGGGCAATTTGAAATTCGAAATTGCAATTCTATTTATTTGAATTTAAGGAGGGAGGAGGAGGCGGGGTCAAATTCTACAACAAACTGGATCAGCGTGCAATAATAAGATATGTGCCGCGAATTTGGTAGCCTCAGTTGCCTCTTATAATAGCTAGGATCTAGTTCTGTTTATCTGAACGGGCAGAGGGATGGACATATCGACTTCCCTGAATATCTACATATACGTATACGCAGAAATGCAGGAATGTCTCCGATCTGTACGTAGGTAATGCTTACCATGAATCTCGATTCTTTTTCGCTTGCTCGTCTCTGATGAGCTGTTGTTGTTTGTGCTTATACTGTTATTGTTGTTGCTGCTGCTTTGCAGATGATGGCTGTGTTGTTGTTGTAGACCTAGTATACCGTTTATGCTATATCCCGAGCCAGAGCCTCCACTGGCACTGTGTCCAGATCCAGAGCCAGAGCCAGGGCCAGGACCGGTTCTGGGGCCTGGACCCGGACCCGGACCCGGACCCGGTACCAATACAGGGGATCGTTGCTCGGCAGCCTGTTGCATTGCAGAAGACAGGCTGTTCCCATTGCCCTCGTTGTTGCCAGCGGTGTTATCAGTGCTGGGGCCTATTTCCTGAAGATTAGAGGAGCTGCCCCCCGTGGGAGTGTGTGCAATAACCGCCGCTGCCAGATTGACATTACTCTTGATTCCACCGGCGGTGACTGCAGTTGGCCCCTGGTGCTCGCTGCTGGCACCCGTGCTGCTGTCAAGGCTCTCGCTTGTGTTGTGGCCTTGTGGAATTTGATGGTGATGCTGGTGCACGTGTTTCGCCTTTTCCGCTGCCTTGTTCCTTACGATACTGCAAATTCAAAAACAGTTAAAAGTTATATTATTATCTCACGAATAACCTATCTCTTTGTAGATATTTTCGACCTTTTCCCCCCGATTTTTAAAAGCATTTAAAGTAGATAGTATTCACCGATCCCTGGCAACCTGCTTTAAGCCTTTTAAGTCGGCAATGCACACTGGTCGGAATACCCAAAATTGCGGCACAGTTAACATTTCGCGGCCCATATTCGCCTCGCCGAAGGAAACTTGAACTTCTTATATTCCAGGCATGTCCTTTGGAATTTTTCAAATCAAGCACTGTCATAGATGGCTCTACCCTACACCGAGATTTGAATCTGTTCACCGTAGAGAAACATATCGAGAAGATGAATGTTTATGGGACAAGGAATGCTACTTGCGAGACTTCTAGGGCGTCTTATAATTATCATCCTCATCTTAGGTTTGGCTTCTTATATATTGCATACATGAGTTGTTAAATTTAAATTTGAATATCGGTCATATACATTATAACATTTTCTATTTTGTATTTGTATGTCTATCCGAAAAATATGCATGCAAAAAGGAAAGATTGTTCAATAACCCCAAATAATGGATGTATACAGATTTGTTCCCTGAGAAGTAAAAAACTACTGCTCGCTCGCGGTCGCTCTGATTCTGATTTGCGAAACGGTGGGCGTGGCACCATGGCAGAATTTGGAACTACCATTAATTGTTTATACAGGAACCTTCATGCCAAATCTGGAATGCCAAATCGCCTGTAATTATAACAGGTCCAATGAAAGTATTTAAAAGAATAATTAAAAAGTCAAAGTTGTTGAAAGTCGGATAACCCCAAAAAATCGAATTATGAAAAAGTGCTGATAGCCCTTTAAATTGCTCACACATTATTTTTTTTACAATAAACAATAAACAAAGAATAATATTTTCTTTAATTGGGTATTCCAAATGTTTGTAAATAATTAAGAAGTATAAATAAAAATGCATATAGACGTTTTTGCTTTGCCTGGTTTCACTACTTCTAATCTAATTTCAATGTCTAAGGTATTTCCTTGTTAAGATTGACACGGGACTGTGTCACATGAGAGTAGTATCGTTGTGATGATGCATCCTGACACCTGTTTGATTTGGCATCCTGGAGTGGGGCAGGTGAGAAAATAACTATTGAGATTTGGCCACCTCAAGAGCACTTCGAGCCAAGTGAGCCTTAATCACAATTTGCAAGGCAAATAGCTAGATATTATTGCATAAATACCCAAGAGTAGATTGTCTTTTAATGCTTCCTCGGGGTCCAGAGGGTTGAGTGCGACAACAGGAGAGTTCAACACAGTCACAGAGCCGGAGAACTCAACCGGAATCAAATCAAATTATGTACTGCATTACCGAACAAAGAAGAACAATCCCTAAAATGTGTGAGTCGAGAGGCAGAAAGAGAGAATTTTCTTTTATTCTGAGTTCTGGGTAGTTGGGCAATGCACACAATTGAGACATATGCTCGGGATGCTCTGTTTGCGATTTTCGATTTGCTTTTTTGAAAAAAGGGGCTGTAGATTGGCCTATGTTGGGTTTCGCGTTGCTGCTGCGAAAGTCACTTTATAAGTGCCAATTCTCCTGGGAGCATCAACGAGGACTGGTCTTCCGAGTACCCTGATGGCAGGATTTGGGATGTGAAAAGGGGAGGAGACGGGGCGGGGGTGGTTACGGGCAAGGTGCTGGGGACGGGCCAACTTTGCCAGCAACAGTCGACCGTCAACCAATGCCACATGCCACACACAACGTCACCGTGTACTCAGTATATTCACTTGTAGATTCGCTCACACATTGTCGCATTAAGGCGTAGGTTGATAGGGTCGCCGATGATCCCTGGAATTACATTTTGCAGGGCTCTGTTGTTTTGCATAGCTATCGTCGCGAATTGATTCCGTATGGCTGCACGTGCCGCGTTTGGCTGCAACCGCCAATAGAGCACCATCAACACCCCCTCGCTTCATAGAAGCATCTGTAAATGGGTATGGGTTCTGTGTGAACAAGTGCTGCATATTTCCAGGCGCCCACTCACCAACGCCAACGGCTCGGAGAGCAGCAGCAGCTGCCTTCCACGGCCAGAATAAAATGAATTATGGCTGAAAAGGAAGCTCGTTCATTAGAACGGGTCGGCAGAGGAATGAGTGACACTGGCACTGGGACATGGGGAAGTCCGGTCTAACCATCTAACGGTCTAACAGCCTAACAGTCTCACGGAATAATAATGATGATGGTTGAATTTTTGGCACCGGAACACGCAGAGGAAGCTGCCTTTTGTGGTGGTCGTGTGTCAAGCATTGTGCCGCAATTATGAACGCTAAAAACTACTTAGATATTTTTATTACATAGTCCTGCTTTAGCCCGCACTGGAGCTGAGGCTGAAGTCGGTATTGGAGCTGGCAACATGCAATAGTCACAGGCGCTGCCGTAGTTGCGCTTGTCTTGCGATTTCAAGGACGGAAATCTGTACGGAAAAGGAAGTGAGCAGCATGACAGCAAACAAAGATTGTAATGCCGGCTCTGTATGGTTGTGCGTATCCGTACTGTACTGCGTATTGCGGTGTACTGCGCTTTTGGTGCGTGTTTGCAGTGACTAAATAATGAAGTGAGTCTTGCTGACGACCTATCATAGGGTAGTGCGAACCGTAGAATTGCATATGCTATTTATAAGTGCAAACTTCTAGACTACATAAAAGTGAAGAAAAGTGAAGAGTTACACATTACAGATCTTCATGCGGTGTTTGTTAGAACATTGCATTATTAGAGAATTGCATTATGCATTAGCGGTGCTAACGAACCGCATGTTATTTATTTAAGTATGTCACTGAAAGACGTAAATATTAAGATACTATTGGTGATCGCGTCGATTGATTAACTTAAACTTGATTCGCTTAATTTAATGCTATGGGCGATGGTACTTACCGGTTTATAGATGATACGCTTGGCACATTATCCTGGGAACATATACCCTCAGCCAGCAACCTATCGCGTATCTCCCAGGCAAACATTGTGGGGTTCTCGCGCTTATAGTTCGCAATCGCATCGACAACCGGCGGGGTGGCTACTTTCGGTTTAGATCCACCTATGACTCCTGCCTTAAAGCTACCAGTCTCGTAGTACCTAAAATAGAATTTAAAGTGTACTTAATCATCGAATATCATAAAATTAATGTATCAAACAAAGAACTTTAATAAACAGCCCTATTTTCGGAAAATTATTTATTATGAAATCTTTGTTTTGCGACTGCTATGAAAGATATTTGTTTCGGTTTTCGCTATCTTGATTAGACTTAGCACACTTTTTTATTTTTGTCTGTTAAATCGAGCTAATATCTCGGTATGAATATAGTTTTGTCTACCTTGATAGGAGATATCAGCGTACACCTGAACAATGTTAAGAAATTTTGTACGTTGTTTCCCATGTTTGCCATATCGACGCGTACGCTCTGATTAATGCAGCCATTTTAAATCGGAACCAGCTATTTAAGCATATCAATTAAAAACAATTTGAACTTTGCGCTCTGACTCAACATATCCCAAACCGCTGGACGTGCACCGCACGTCACCGGACGCAGAGATTTATCGTCCTATTTGCGTTGCAGGCCGTGGCGACAAGTGGCAACCCACATTACTAAATCCAATCCATGGATAAATAAATTCACCAAACAGACACACATACATACAGACAGTTGGACACGCCTGTTGACTGATCAGGAGTATATATACTCTATAGGTCGCTACCAGTAGGCTGATCTACCCTCCTAAAGGGTACGACAGACATGTTTAGGGCTACTTATTGCCCATCGGCATCTACTCACCTCGATAGTATTTTCGATACGCAGCCGTGGCTCACTCGAAGCTGGCGTGATATATCACAAGGACGGACTCCGTTGTGGGCCAGTTCGACGATTCTCTGACGCACGACGTCGGGCAGGGGCCGCCCGTTGACAAACACGCCTCCGAGTTGATTGACGCCCCCATGACCTGAGTTGGGTAAAAATCGAAAATATGAAATGAATCGTTAGAATCGCTTAAATCTATATATATATATATATATATTTTATATATTTTACCAAACTTGAATAATTAAATGCAATGGTACATTCGACCTGAAATATTTCACTGAATTATTTCAAGAAACAATATAATACGGCTCATGGGCAGATATAGTATTATTACGGCCGATATTATCTGAATAAGCGGGAATATTCGATAAGTATATATTGCTAATTATATGCTGTGCCATCGCCTGCCACCAAAATATTCATCATTCTCCATCGCGTTGGGACAAGTCAAGAATATATCGACAATATTGCACTGCTTCACCACACCCCGCCCTTCTGCGCTTCATTAACTGATATGATCTGCAAAACAAATGTAGCCAATTTTTGAACTCGGAAAGCTGTGAAAATGCGTCAATATAAGCATTAAATAGCCAATCCATTTATAATAAAGCTAAAATTATAATAAGGATGGAACTGTATACATTTTATTGGGTATTATCGATACTAAAATAATTTAGAGAGTTTTTTAGAAAAATGTTCACTACATCACTGCAAAAAGTTAGCTAATTTAAAAGTTTCCGAATTAATGCTTCAATCCATACGTTTTATCGGCAGATAGCCTTCAATAAAAGCCACGTATGTCGGAAAAATGGCTAAATCGGCAGCACTGTCTGGATCTAAAGATACACCGTAATGATAAACAGATTGCAAAAAAGTCTTGACACACATCATTTAGTGCTTCGCACTTCATTCCTTTGGTCTGCGGCGTGATAATTAAATTGCTAATTAGGAATCTTCGTCGGGATGTTTCACTCTTGACATGGTACCCTTGCATTTGCTTTAGAGCCGTCTTTATGTTGAACACCCTCATCCGAACAATGTACCATTACAGTTTCAGCTTTGGCTTATATTCCGCTTCATTTCGATCACCGAACAATTTATAAATCCTTTCGAATGCATTATTAAAACTTAACTATATTAAACTTCACTATAAATGCCGAATTTGATACCCTTGTGTATTGGTAAAGCTGCAACATATGATATGATCTGATTATATTTGGTTGTTTGTTTCTAAATCCCATGTTATTGTTAAAATATATAGAAACCGTCATTCTCAATTTGGTGTCTCTTTTTTTTATAGTGAGCAGCTGAGAACTGAGATCACACATAGACTTGTGGCGCCTGTCACTTTCTTTCTTTCTTCTGCCTTTGATATAGATTTTCCCATAGTTAGTAAGCCCAGTTTCATTAAAACTGCTTTAAACCTTGGACTAAGTTTGCCTTTGGTCTGATCGAGCTATGATTACTATGATAAGGTTAGCAGATGGGGCTTATAAATGCAACTCCATCAACTTGAAATATGTCATATTGGTAGTATGTTTCCGGCAAGTATTCATACTTAGGTTACAGCTTAGTTACTTTACTTTCGCAGTAGCATATTCCTTAGTTATATTATGATGGACTACTTCATTTGTTGAGACTTGGTCTGAAAATTGTTGAACAGCAATAACAATAGAAACTCAGCAGTACACCGTAGAACCCTTAGGACTATACTCAAAACAGCGGGATAAGAGTCCTTTTGACGGGATGCACAATTGGACCCTCGATAGAGCACTGCTGCTAGAATGGCAAACGGCAATGCGATTGTCATTTAATAAAGTACCTATTGACTTTCTATTGGGAAGAATATATTGTGTACGTACATTTTCCGTCGCTAGGGCCCCGCTCTGAAACCAGTTCCGCATGACCGATGCTGCCCTCTTTGATGCAATTCTATTATCATTATCAATGCCGATTTTTCTTTGTTTTGTGTAAATTTTATTGTTTGAAGATTTCACTTCATAAACATACAATATCTGTCAGCCTCCTGCCCAAGTGTTTTTGAGTTTTTTGCTCCTTTCCCCGGAATTCTACACTGTCTGCTATTAAAACCAATACAGTAATATCGCATATAATGTTTGACTAATGGTAGTAATCCATATCTGCAATGTCTTCTATTCTGTACGGCTCTCAGCTACTATAAATAACTTTTTTGTCAGCAATACAGTTTATTTCAAATATGTGCATGTGTATATATATGGTAATCGTTTCAATCAGGCGACTTAATCTAGGACTAAAGGATTAAAGGACTAGTGCGTTGAGAGACACAAGCTCTATTAACTCGCAGCAACGGCCAGGCAACAATGGAACATATTAAGTTAAAATTTTGAGGATAGCTAGAATGAATGACACTAATTTGAACTTGATTTGCTTTAGCCAAGCTTGGAATCTCCAGCTTTGATGGTGGCTAAATCAATTCGGCTAGTGATCATGATTTAAAATAGTGTCTAGTTTGTCACTAGTTTATACATGTTTGATAATTTTAAAGGGCTTCGAAGGGTTTAAATGGGGGTATTTGATCCACGCTTTATCAAATACCCCATTATGAACAAAGAGCTTCCGATATCAAACACCTTTTAAATTTGGTTACAAAATCGGTTTCATATAAAAAAAGCGGAATGAAGATGTTTGTGAATGAAAGAGCGCCGTAGGCAAATCGGATATCAAAAACCCACTATAGAGAGAATTTTCTACAAAGCTTAAAACCAACTAACTGAATCTATAATCCGCAGAGAACTTCTGCGCTCTGTAAATGGTTTGAGAAAAAACGATTGAGGTTAAATGATATCCACAGATATATCCGAAGATGTTGATCTGAGCAGAGCAATTGCTCCCTTAAGAATTAAATAAGCTGGATCGTATTCCATTTTTTTATATACATATATATATATTTTTTGGCATGTGTTTTATTTACATGTGTAGTACTCCATCATGTTCTGGTTGTAACGATATGCTGTAGATAGGTCCATGGTAAGGGCGATGTTTGCTTAAATTGATTTGGCTAGAGTTGCATACATGAAGTATGTGTATATATTTTGTATTATTTATTACTTGAACTTTTATTTTTTATTTCTACATTTGAGTAGATCACCGAGAGCACATCGTAAGACGCGACGTACACGAAAAAAGCACAAGGAAACGAAACGGAATGGAACTTCAAACCGAAATCGGATGTCGCGACTGGGACTGTTATCTTAGTGGGAACTGTGTCGCGGTATCGGCGTTACCAACTGATGCACAGATTGGGGCTCACGTTCCGCGACTCCGGTGATGTCGAGGCGTTTGGCTTTAGGCTCTGCTCCGGTCTGCTTTCTGTCGCTAGCGTTGGCGTTGGCGGCGTCGGTGGTGACTTACCCGTGTCTATGTCTATTCTTGTTCCACTGCCTCTTCTTCTTCTGCTCCCTCTTCTTCCTCTTGTTGTTGTTCACGGCGAACGGAAACGCGAGTGAGAGCGCAAACCGAAGCAGTTTCCCTCTTTATCTCTGCGTCTTTCTTTTTTCCCTTTGTTTTCGCGTCGTTGTTTCACTTATTATAATTTTTTTGTTGTTTGCACTGCCGTATAATAATTCTAGCCATTTTTTCCGGACTGTTTGCTGCCAGCCGCTGGGATCCTGCGCAGCGCAACGCAGGGCTGCTTCCTTATCTCTGTCACGTTGCTTGTGTCTGTGTCTGTGCTTGTGCTTGTGCTTGTGAGTGAGCAAGTCGTGCGTCTAAATTTGTGTGTGCGTTTGCGTGTGTGTGTCTTCTGCGCGCGTCATTGCTTCACCACCGCCCAACCACAACGGCCTGCGCGAACTACGCTCACTGCATGCGTCTGTAGCATGCTGCCTCCTGCCCAGGCAGGGCAGGGCAGGGCAGGGCAGGACGCCGACGCCAACGCCGACGCTGACGCCAACGCCGCCGACGACGACGACGACGTTCTCTATTCAGAGCGGTGAGCCAATGAAGACGAACCAAAAACCGAGAGACGAGAGACGACCACGACCACAGCCCTAGGCAGTGTGCAGGGGCAGGGTGCAGGGCAGAGTACAGAAAAATGGATGCATGCCTCCTGGTAATGTTGCCCAGCAGTGGCAGCACTGCTGCTGCTGATGCGACTGATGCTGTGCCTGCTCGAAGGCGGTGTCCTAGTGGCGTAGCCAGTTAACGCGGCCTCCACTTGGATTGGCGGTCGATGCTTAGACAGGCTGCCGGCAATCGATTTTGTCTCTAGTGCCACTCAAGCAGGCGTTCAATATCGAAAATCGTTTCACGACCGCACATCACATGCATTGACTTCTTATAATTCACTTATTCCAATACGTCTGTGTGTGTATTAGTAAAACAAAGACAATGAGCCGATCCGCCGCACCGTAGGGTAGAGCTGGCCGGGCGGGCGGGCCGGCTGTGCCGTGAGAGAGAGCGGGCATCACGCACTGCGATTTCCGCCAATCAGCAACAAGACGTATTTTTGCCACGCACCAATCACAGCGACGTTGCGCGTTTCTCGGCTCAACACTTAGACATTTTTATGACACTGTGCTCTTGGCATGACTCTTTCGCTCTCACATTCCCTCCCTCTCTCTCCGCTTGTTCGCTGTATTTGTATTTGTATTTGCTCTCTCTCTCTCGCACACATGCGTAACCTCTTTTCTATTTCTGTTGCTGTTGCTGGTGTTGCTGCTGCTGCTGCTGTTGCCGTTGCTGTTGCTGCTGCTTGTGATGCTGCCTTGGATGCTTTTGTGGGTTCTATGTATGACGATGACAACAGAATGTTGTTATTGCATAAGGACAAAGTAATTATGGTAGCGACAAAAATATTAATAACCGACTTTTTCGTATGCGAGTGGATTCGTTGAATATTACAGAGACGAGGCCCATTCACCCACACCCCTCTCTGGCACATTACTGCGTTTATTTCACAAAAAAACACGACTAAAGAATACCACGTAATTTAAATATATTGCAAGAGTTGCTACCCAGGTAATATCCATATGAATTCGATCTGCCTTCCGACAGACAACTTTGATTTTTAATCAAAAGAAACGACGTTAATCCAAAGAATAAAACTATGCAAAGAAAATAAGTATATATCTACATTATATTTATATATCCTTCGATCGCTTAAGATGCCAATGGAACAATAATATCTGATTGGCTCCAAGCCCCGATCAAGTTTGTACTTAGTTATGTATGTGTATATGTATATAGTGTTCCGTTTTAATGAAGTAGTATTATGATATACGCGGTTCTGTTTCTTTTCAAGAGTGAATAATAGGTGAGTTTTTCGACCAACAAATGTTTTTAGGCAAAACTTTCTTTTCGGCTGATGGTTCTAACGGCAGCTTAATATTATAGATCCAAAAACGGTTTGCCGGAGCGGACTAATGTATCGTAAAGCCCTCACAGAACTGATTGGCTAGCTTTACATCAAAACCGGAGAACTATATGCTGCCTAAATCTCAGACAGTAAGGTATAAGATATTCGTCAAGCCGAAGGTAGCCCTTCGTTAGTCTCACGATGTGTATGTGTGTGTTTATATAGTCACTGATCGGCTAAATTGAATAGCTTTGTATTCTTTGGGAACCAGGAATCAGCAATTGTCTTTCTGAAGTCGAATCATCAAAAGACCCTCAAAGTTGATTTGAACTTTAGGCGCACAGTTTAGGAATAATAGACGGGGGCAATATGAAATACATCGGCAGCCGAACATAGCATTTTTCAACTATAGTTTGCCAAATAAAAGTGCAAGAAGATGAGGGTGCTCAGAGTGGCTTATGTAAATTATCGTTGTGATTTAAATGGCAGGAGCAGAAGAGCACGAGATTCGGTGTTTTTATGACAAAGGTATAGCAACACAGACCCATAATAATTAAAACAAACCCCAGAGGATACGGTTTGAAAAGTCAAAACATAAGTTACAAGTGATTTGTCAAATTAAATTGAACAGCAAGGTAGCAGGAAGGAGGACACAGGGCGCAGCAGGGAGCAGAAGGGAGCAGGAGAATGGCGAGGGGTGAGAGAAGCTTGCGCCCTGCGCAACTGCCACAGTTGCGGGCTTTTTAGTAACAGATGAAAATCGAATTGGGAATTAAGGAACTGGAAATGGCTTTTTTCTAACACATATACATGAACGTAATATAGAAGTTCAGATACACTGTACCAGCTGCTGACGATTCCGCTTTTCTCCCGACAAATCTGGCGTTTTGTCATAATCGTAGTTCGCTATGGTTTTCTTCGTTTTATCCAGAATTACATTATTGTCGATTTGAGATTTTAATCTTTTACGCTTTCTATACCCTACGACCTTTTGCAAATGACTGTAACTGGCAGAAGGTCCCCTCAAAGAAATCTTCTGGCTCAGGACGAGTCGGTTAATGAGACACCAAATTCAGCATAAGGATTGTTGTGTGCCACAAGTTTCTGAAGTTCTTTGTTTTCAGAATTGGACGAAGGGTATCTGTAGCTGCTTTGTCTGTAGTTTTGGCAACTTGTTGGCAGCACTGATGGCCACTGCACGTAGGAACGAAGGATGTGGGTAACATATAGCGTGGTCTGTATCTAGCTTTCTTGTTAACTTGAACTTATTAGGAGCGCATTTTACAGATTGCGTTCTCAGGAAAACGAGGAGAGGTGCCTCAGAGCTAAGGTTGTTTAGCTTCAAAAGGCAGAGAAATGAAATGTAATGAATACTTCTAAGAGACGGACTAGCTACATTATTCTCACGCTTCCGGCTGACAACAAATTGGCCAAGTCAAGTGTTTTCAATTTGCGTGTGGTTATCAAATTGGTTTCCGTGCTTGCAACACCAGCGTATTCAACAGATTGAATTGCACACAACGATAATGATCCGGGTAGCCATTGGACAGTGAGCAGTGGACAGAGGACAGTGGGTAATGGAAAGTGGATAGTGAGAAGTGAACAACGGACGACGGAAAACGGACTGTGATGTAGTGCAATCGCAAGAGTCAGACATCATCGTTGTGACTTGATCAAGAAACAGATCAGCGAACCCAAAGAGACTGAACAGACCGGTAAAGAGAATCAGAAACAGAGAGGGGTTTGTGGTTTAAGCTGACTTTTTTCAATTAAATACCAGGCTACCCGAGACAGTCGCCAAGAAACCACAAGCAGCGCATAGCCGCTTCTGTCCCATCGTGGACCCATGCACTTGTCTCCAGAAATGTCGCACGGATCTGATCTTGCTGGGAACTCAACTTATCTACTCATTGAATCGCTACTTACCATCGCCAGAAATGCTGCCCTGTGAGCTGTGAGAGTCTTCTAAATAGAGATATTTAGGTGGAGAGAAAGGGAGAATAAAAGATATATGTTAATATTGAGTTAACTTCTTTGATTATGATTTTTTTCATTCTTCACCTGTATTATTTTGGACCTCGTTCATGGCTGCCAACCACTCGACTGTTCCCTGCGACTGTCCCAGAAAACTATGTGAGCCTGCTTCCTGGAGGGTCGGAGTAGATGGTAGTCCTCGTAGACTTCCATTGGAGTAGTCGTCAAACTTGGATGCTGCAAGTAGCCAACAGAGCGGATAATTATTTGATATTAATTTTTTGAACTTAGCACAATTATGTGCGAACTCGATTGATATAGTACATAACTGACGCATGGATAACACCCGAGCGGAATAATTCATAAAATAGCATTATGTTGGGGAATAATCAATTTTTGTTGTTAATTATGCATGTGTGATAGAGACGCCTATACATACATACATATATGCTGCCTCACAATACATCTCAACATATCTAATTAGATTTGTCGTTTGTTTTTTGCATTGCTGCTCAATGCCTCTTTTGATTATATGTGGCTTAAAATATACTAAAAATTTATTTTGAATTTTGCAACACACTATAAAATAAAAAAAGAATATAAGATACAAAAAAAACAAGAAAGCAAGGCTACCTTCGGCTTGCCGAAGGTTTCATACCCTTGCAGTTATACAAAATATAAAATATATTTGGATTGCTGCTGGTTTCTGTGGTAGTTATTGACAATTATAACAGTACAGGAAGTCAAGATTTTTACCTGATTAAGGCTATGAATCAAACACCTGCTTTGAAAAAAAATAATTCTACCTTTTTAATGCTTTTGTATATACCTGGATTTCTTATATACTTAACACAAAATGTTATGAGGAAATGTCTTTGTGTTGTAAAGGATCTGTTGGTCATAAAATATAAATAAATTTGGAAAGTTCTCATTCAAAAATGCGTTTGAATAACAGCTACATGATTTTTTGTTTAACAGCTATATGTAATAGTACTCAGATTTCCATAAAATTGCAACATGAACCTTCATTAGGCCGATCGTTGATCGTTATAAGTTATAAAAGTTCGATTTCGAACTTTATTATTAGATTTGGATTTGGTAAGCCTGATAGCTATATCTTGAAATATAACGAAAATCGGCCGATAGGCTCCATGACAGCTATACGATATATCAGTCCGATCTGGCCCGTTCCGACTTATTTAAAGAGGGCAGAAATAAGAAGCTTGTGAGCAAAGTTTCATGAAGATAGCTCAATAACTGGGGGACTAATTTGCGTTACAACAGACAGACGGACTGACTGATTGTTCCTATAACAGCTATAGAATATAAAGATATTTAAATGGAAAAACTAAGGGCGGGTAACTGTATAACATTAAAAAGTATTGATAATGTGCGGTATTTCCAAAAACAAAACAGGTTTGCATACAAAAACCCTGATTTCAGCCGATTGTTCCTATGGCAGCTATATGTTATAGTGGTCCGATTTTGATAAAATTTTGACAGCACATTAAAAACGTAATAAGAATAGGATTTGCCAAATCTTATTGCAATATCTTGAAAAACAACAAAAATCGGCCGATAGCTTCTATGACAGCTATACGATATATCGGTCCGATCTGGCTCGTTCCGACTTATTTACAGCCTACAGCAATAATAAGCTTGTGTGCCAAGTTTCATGAAGATAGCTCAATAACTGGGGGACTAATTTGAGTTGCAACAGACAGACGGACTGACTGATTGTTCCTATAACAGCTATAGAATATAAACGTCTGAGATATTTAAATGGAAAAACTAAGGGCGGGTTACTGTATAACATTAAAAAGTATTTATAATGTGCGGTATTTCCAAAAACAAAACAGGTTTGCATACAAAAACCCTGATTTCAGCCGATTGTTCCTATGGCAGCTATATGTTATAGTGGTCCGATTTTGATACAATTTTGACAGCACATTAAAAACGTAATAAGAATAGGATTTGCCAAATCTTATTGCAATATCTTGAAAAACAACAAAAATCGGCCGATAGCTTCTATGACAGCTATACGATATATCGGTCCGATCTGGCTCGTTCCGACTTATTTACAGCCTACAGCAATAAGAAGCTTGTATGCCAAGTTTCATGAAGATAGCTCAAAAACTGAGAGACTAGTTTGCGTTGCAACAGACGGACGGACGGACGGACGGACGGACGGACGGACATCCATTTTTCGACTCCTCTGGTGATGCTGATTAAGAATATATATACTTTATAGGGTCGGAGATGTCTCCTAAGGTGCGTTGCAAACTTCTGGCTAAAATTAATATACCCTCTGCAAGGGTATAAAAAGTTGCCACATAATTAAAAAAAAGTTGTCTGCTGCTGGAGTTGAACTCGGGTACTAACGTTACTTTTATCACATGATTGCTGTAGAGCTATATTTGCAGCTACAATCGATTTATGGGGGCGGATGGAGGCGTGGCAAAAATCCAAAATAAACTTGATTTGCGTGCAGAATTAACACATATTGTCTCCAAATTTGGTAGCTCTAGCTCTTATAATAGCTGAGATCTAGGTTTTCATACGGACGGACAGACAGACAGATGGACAGACGGACATGGCTATATCGACTCGGCTGTTCATGCTGATTCAGAATATATATACTTTATGGGGTCGGAGATTTCTCCTTCTGCCTGTTACAAACATTTTCGGTTGGCACAAAGTTATAATACCCTTATACTCTTCGAGTAGCGGGTATAAAAAATCTCATGATCTGGTTATGCGACCGATGCAGTTATGCGAATTTTGTGTCTCTTCCGCCGTCACGTCTGGATTTCGAGATAATATCACAAAACTGATATCTTTTTAAAGTAACCCCAAAACATATGGAATCTTGATCTGGTCATGCGATATAGGTTTTATCATGTATTTTGTCCTTCTTAGTCCGATTCTGCAATTAAAATTTATCTGCACGTCAAATTTTCGACTAATCCTCAAAAAACATGAAAAATCCTTAAAGCCCCAATAAATAATGGGGAGCGTTGCATGCGTACTTGGGCTATTTGTATGTCTTGCTTTGTTTTTCTAATTCGAAAACGGTTTGGTGAGTGTGTGAGATTGAAGTGCATAATTTTTTTGTCTACTGCGGACAATTGCCGCGGTAGACAAGTGAGTAAAGCAGTTGACTGCCAAACCAGTAGTCCGAGGTTCAAATCCCAAGGGAGGTGGAAGGTTTTGTATTTTTTTTTTTGCGAACTTATAAATTACTTTACATTTACTACACTTGTGTTAAATAATAAAAAAAAAAAATATTGATAAATATCATTCGCCTTGCTCCAATATCATTCTCCTGAGTCAGAATTAGTTTTTGTTGTACACGACGGACAGCTATTAATAAAGGGTCTTCTGAATCAATTTTGAAAGACGCGACGCGCTGCGTCGGTTAAAGATGACAGACTTTTAATTATAAGGTTATGAGTTCGATTCTCCATGGGGAAATTTGCCTTCTATTTTATATATTTTTTTTTAATAATTTCGTTTGTTTATTAATTTTTTAAATAATAAATTTAAAATCAAGATTAAGTGTGGGAAAAGAAGAAAGCAAAGGAACTTATGCTGAGTTTGTTGTTGGTTTTATACGGTTTATAAAATTGGCGACTTAGTCGCCGTAATGCCATGATGTGGGCTTGCGAATCAGCCGCCAAGCCTGAAGTAATCGCTTTCACTCGACAGAAGGGCCTGAAGAGGGGAGGGTTGCCTGCAAGCCGAGCTTGCAGCTATTTTGGCTATTGTTCTTCAGCCAAGTGTCCACCCGACGCTGGACGATGCCCTCCTCCCAAACTATTCAGGCCGAAGTCGATGTCTTCCGGTTTGGTAGATGTAAATGTAATATTTTGGAATGTTGTAAAACCAAGCTGCGCATTGAGGTCTACACTGAGAGAAAATTACGCTGTTCATGCACTACAGTGGAATTTGACTTGATAAACCATAGAAAAGAGCATTGGGTTGTCCACTTCCCTGACTTTTCTACTAAGTTAAGGTCATATTTGGCATTTACCTTTGGACTTATTATCCGATTGGGGTGCAAGATAAACCAAGCTGGCAACGCTATGGTGGGGATGTTGTTGCGTGCTGATACTAGCTGGTGAGAGATGCTCGCCTGACGCGGAGCTGTGAAGTGCGTGGAGTGTGTCCAGTTCCTGGGACTGCAAGGGATGCTGTACATGCTGATGAGAATGCTGATGTTGTATCTGATGGTGAGACTGTGCCTGCGGTTGCTGTGCATTTGCATGGATAGTGTGTGGTTGCTGTTGCTGTGGCTGTGCCTGTGCCTGGGGCTGAGGCTGGAGCTGTGGCTGTGGCTGGTGTAAATGTTGGTGCTGGTGCACTAGAGCAGGCGAGAGTGTCACTAGGCCATGACCAAGATGTGGCGACGTCTGCATTTCCATTGTAAGCATATCATCAACACCTGAAAGAAGGAAGCGCACAATTGCCTTGTCAATAACTCCACTAGTCTGGACAATGCCAAATCAATATCATCTCTAGATTGCTTCAGGGACTACTCTGATCCCCCTTCTGCTGCACCCGATAATTATAACTAACTAGTTTAAAGTATGATACTTAGAGCGACTTGCAACGAGATAGATGCGGACTGAACTGAGATTGAGACTAAGGATCGTTCGGTTGACTTTAGCTCGTGCCGGTCGCGACGAGATGGTGGCGCGAAACGCGAGAGGCATCGTTAGGTTCTGTTAGTTTCGGTTGAACTGCAAGCACGTATCTGCGAGCACCTGATCGAGACTAGTTGAATAACAAGTTGAAGAAACTGAAAAAGTAAGGCAAGCCACGGAGGCTTTGGACAACATTAAGGTGGTTGCTGGTCCAAGACATACCCTGTATCCAGTGCACACTTATATAAATCAAGAATGTAATATACAGCTAATATTTGTTTGTACAGGTAGTTCTGAATGTATAAGCCATACTTACATAACCTGATGTAACCTCAACTGCAACAGGGTAATGTATTAGAGTGATGACTCTAAGCACACGCTGCAACTCTGTGCGGACTACCATGTATGAAAATCCGAAGGCTAGGTACAGTTGTAGCTTAAAGCTAACGAAATATTTGCTGAAACGATTCAACGACCAAGAGGACAACGACGACTCACACACACTCAGACGATTTCATTCACCTAAGAATTTGAAGAAAATCAAGAAAAGGGGTACCTTGGCATGCACAAAGTCTTCAGGTCTTTATACCCGCTACTCGTAGAGTAGAAGGGTATTATAGCTTTGTGCCAACCGAAATTGTTTGTAACAGGCAGAAGGAGACATCTCCGACCCCATAAAGTAAATATATTCTGAATCAGCATGAACAGCCGAGTCGATGTAGCCATGTCCGTCTGTCAGAACGTATGAAAACCTAGATCTCAGCTATTACAAAAGCTAGAGCTGTTTGGGGACAATATGTGTTAATTCTGCACGAAGATCAAGTATAGTTATTCAACTAGCCCCCATAAATCGAAAAAAGTCGATTGTAGCTGTAAATATAGTTCTACAGCAATCATTTCTTATACATGCGATAAAAACCACCCTGCGGGCGTTTTTCGAAAGTTTCAATAAGATAGGCGGATAAATAAGGACTTTATTCAAGAAATAGTATTGCCCTGTGACCATGTGCTTATGTTGGTTTTTTCTAATGTTAGTTCCCGAGTTCAACTCCAGCAGCAGACAATTTATTCTTTTAATTATGTACACCGAAAAAGTTCATATTGCAATTTTATCGGTCGTTGCGTAAGAAATGCAGTTGCAGAATGGTGATGGTAGCTGACTGTTAAGCGAGATATCAGGAGTTCAACTCCTAGGTGCGGCGACCGACTTATATTTTTTTATGGTATCTTATTTTTTTTACAGTGTTTTGCAAAATTCAAAATAAGTTTTTAGTATATTTTAAGCCACATATAATCAAAAGAGGCATTGAGCAGCAATGCAAAAAACAAACGACAAATCTAATTAGATATGTTGAGATGTATTATGAGGCAGCATATATGTATGTATGTATAGGCGTCTCTATTACACATGCATAATTTAAGGCCTCTGCTGAGGCTTAACTGCAAAGTAATAAAAGCAAAGAGCAACATCCAATAAGAATCGAGTGGAACTTGCATAGGCAAAACAAACAAGTCGGATAGGCTACAGTCGAGCTGACTCGACTGTGATATACCCGCTACAATTCTTCGGAAAAACACGTGCCAAATGTGAACAATGCGTTCTTGCTTTTTATTTCTTTCCGTCTCTAATTTGTTGAAATTGCACTATGAATATTTTCGGTGCACATAATTAAAAAAAAAAGTTGCCACATAATTAAAAAAAAGTTGTCTGCTGCTGGAGTTGAACTTGGGTACTAACATTAGGAAAAACCGACATACATAAGCACATGGCCACAGGGTAATACTATTTCTTGTATATCTTCTTTATTTATCAGCCGATCTTATTGAAAAATAATTGCTGTGGAGCTATATTTGCAGCTACAATCGATTTATGGGGGCGGATGGAGGCGTGGCAAAAATCCAAAATAAACTTGATCTGCGTGCAGAATTAACACATATTGTCACCAAATTTGGTAGCTCTAGCTCTTATAATAGCTGAGATCTAGGCGGACAGACGGACATGGCTATATCAACTCGGCTGTTCATGCTGATTCAGAATATATATATATATATATTTATGGGGTCGGAGATTTCTCCTTCTGCCTGTTACAAACATTTTCGGTTGGCAGAAAGTTATAATACCCTTATACTCTTCGAGTAGCGGGAATAATTAGAGACGGAGAGAAATAAAAAGCAAGAACGCATTGTTCACATTTGGCACGTGTTTTTCTGAAAAGTTGTAGTGGGTATATCACAGTCGAGTACGCTCGACTGTAGCCGTTTCGATTTGTTCTTATATTTTTTACCGATTTGTTCTTATATACATATACGGATACTATTATTCCTATCTAAAATGGATATTCACTAATTATTTCTATAAGAGCTTCGCTATATTGCCTGCGGTACAATTTTAGTGGATGAGGTAAGAGTGCCGTGCTTCGGAAAAGAAATAATTATATAGTATAGTATTCCATGTAATATATAGCTGTTTCTGGCCTGGATACTAAAAAGTGCCTACCTTAAAAACTAATGTTTCCCCAGACTGATGTTGCAGAAGGCTGCGTATTTCCATTGCACAGTTTTCAGGTGACCTGAACGTTTTCCCGCCCTTTCCCGGACGGTCGTCGTAGTCGTCTGCCCCTTTGTCCTTCTAGGGCACCGCACGTACCTCGCAATAGCGCGCGCGCGCGTTCTTGCTCACCTGTTGTTAATTGACCTTTGTAAAGGTGCCCGCTCTCTACTTCCTTCTTCCCTCACCTAGGGTCATTCGAAGAGTCGAGGAATGCGCCATGATGCATGGTTTTGCATGTATGGCGCATGGTGCATGGTTCATTTGTATGTTTGGGGTGCGGTGTGTGTGTACATCCCTATTCGACTCTTACGCGGGCAATAGACCATCTGTTTTCCCGCAGAGTGTTATTAGTAAGCACCCTATGCCTTCGAGGCTCCATTATTTAACTAATAATCTATTCGATCAAATTGCATTGAGCAGGAGAGTTTCTAATCTAATACAACCAATAAAACAGAACACTGCTCTGTGGGCAATTGATTAGGTTTTTGATATAAAAGCGTGATTTGTTATTTAAGCTTAAGCTTCATCATAGCGCGATTATATATATATGAATACTGCTTATCTGCTGTGCTGCTGTATGCCTATCGTTCGAATCGCAATCTTGTTGCACTATAAACACAGAAGTTGCACTAGTAATACAGAAGAGTTTTCTATTCAGAATCATAGGCGTGGAAACCTGCAACGGTCGTTAGAAATCCAAATCTTAAGGCCCACTACTCATAGGGTGGAGTGTAACAGACAGAAAGTATATATATATTTTTGATCAGCATCACCTGCCGAAGAGATATGGCTACAGCGAACAGACATCTGTATAATAATCTAGATCTCAGCTATCATAGGATCTGGGGTTACCGAATTTGGTGACAATATGTCTTATATCCATCCTTGATGTCCCATTACAAACGTAATTTTAATAATTTTTCTAGATAAATATGAATTAATAATTTTCACCGACCTAACAATTACTGCAAATTGAGCTGAGATCGGGTGTTAAATACATATATATATCTTGAGGGGACTTAGTGACAGCACTCAACTGGTTATACCTATGCAAGCTATACGATATAATGGTCCGATCATGATAAGGATTAAAATACGATGTGGTAAGGAGTTTAGCCAAAATCAACCGATTTTATGTTACGAACTTGCTCGTTCCATTTATCTACTAAATACTGCACGAAGTGTATAAATTCGTACAGGTTCACAAATTACGTACCTTGGGCAACACGGAGTTCCCTGACATACTATTTTCTGGAATTTCCCTGCGGATGTACATTTTTATGTTTGCATACACATACATAGATAATATATAATGAAAGTGCCACCTGTTCTTACGTCTTTGGGCGCTGTTGCTTGCGTTCTAAAAGAACCATCAGGTTAGGGCGCAACCACCATTACAACCTGTACCCCTTGTCGACCCGGATAGCTTGTTTTCTAACCTGGCGGGAAAACAGACAGCGGTCGCTTCAATTTCGGCAGCGAGAGAGACGAGTGCGAGAACGACGCGGGATAAGAACGTCGCGTCATGATGTTATGGAGTCATCTGAAGCTAAGGAAGAAGCCGGGTCGGAGCCAAGGTCTTGGAGAATGGTATAATCGTATGCTCTCCTAACTCCTCAACTTCGCGTAATCATACATTCAATTTGAAAATAAAAGTGGGAAAATAAAAGCGTATTTTCACACACTTATGCTGAATATAATGGAAGTCTTGACGAAAACGGGAAAATAGGCCCAAGGTCAGTAGCGTGGGAAGAGTTTGCCGTACAGCGCAATCTACAAATACGAATACAGATGGAAAACCTGTCTACAAACTCTGCTTTAGTCTTGATCTTAACTTTGATTCGAAAAGAGGAGCGTTTGGTAAATGCCTGTACACATATGTTTCAGAGACATTCATGCGGTGTTTTAACCACCGCAAACTCTGCTTGCAATAATCAAGGTGCTATCGATAATTCGTTTGGTGCCTCATTCCACTTGCTAACTCATTATAATAAAAAAAACACCTTATTCTATGTATTGTGCATACGGTGTATTCGGTGCTTGCGATGCTTGCGGTATTTGGGGGGCTCAAAAGCACAGATATGCATATGTACATCAATCAAGAGAAAAGTAGGCGAAGCTGCTCTCTTCTCGTGGTATCATTCTTCTTTTCTTTCCAATTAACTCTAAACTCACCGTAAGCTTGTTAGTTAATTTAAGCACAAAGGTCACTCATGGCATATTCAGTATTAACCTACACGCACTTAATTCTGTTATTATTCTTATGCGAAACTCTTTTGGCTTTGAATAAGTCGCTCATTTTTTGTTATATGTATGTAGATAGGATAATCACTGTGTAACTGTATTTGAGCATACATATATCGCGCATTTATTCCGTGTTACCACTTGCTACTACAAATATTAAAATTATTAGGTTCGCGATGCAGGTCCCTCGACAAGTGAAGTGGATAAGTGAACCGTACTCAAAGAATTGTTGGTCGAAACTGTTTCGTTTTGTGGTTGCTCGACTCTCGGCTGCATGACTGTTCGGCGGAAGCGTTGCTATAAGCCACACTCTGACTCACACTCAAAACCAGGTTTGAGACCAACTGTAGTTCGGCTCTGATCAAGAGACTTCGTTCTCAATATCGGCTTTGACTTCGCCAACAGCTTCGGCTTCGGCTCGTTACGGTTGGTCGACTGCCTTTTCACTCAAACAAACCGACTAATCGCCAGCCTTGCTTTGGCTCTCTCTCACGCAGGGGCTCGCTCTCTTTCGCCTCTTTGTACCTTACGCGATCATCGAGAGAGAGAGGGAGAGGGTGCTGCGTGCTTCCGTGTGTGTGGGTGTGTGTGAAGGAACTCGTTCATATGAGTAAAGGTATTTACAAACACATAACGCAATGAGTTGCTCGTAAAGATATATATACACGCACACGCACACGCACATATGACATATACGTACACGTACAGCTATGTATATGCGTATGCGTCTGTGTGTGTATTGTATCTACCTACTGTGGCGTGTTGTACTGAGAGAGAATAAGCTTGTGAATTGGTCGAAAGCAATAAACACTCATCTATCGCTGGGTCGTTGATTTCTTCTCACATGTGGCGTATGACTTTGTGTTGCTACTAACGTTGCATATGTATGTGTAAGTACTTAGGTAAATCTTTACTTGTAGAGGTAATAAAAGTTGTTCAACTATTCAACTCATTTCCTTCCATCAACCCCCGGCAGTTTTCATTTTTTATTTACTTTTCGCTCTACAGGTTGACACATTAAGCCCTATACACACACACACATACACGCAAAAGTGTAGGTGACTGCAGAACATGCTTATACGCACATACTCGTATGCATATGAGTTGCGTGAGTATTTTCTTATTGTATCAGAGCAACTAGCTAGCAACTAATTATGCCTATGTACATTTATAGTAATTGATTGTTCAACGATAACTATGATATCGGCGGCAATATACAAAAAGTTGTCTAATCAAAATACCAATTTCGACTACCTTGCAGCTCATCTTCAGCGCTGGGCAACTTAGACACTTTAGACCACCCTGGTATTGTTATTACGAATAGCTGGGTACAGTAGGTGTATGGAATGTTTGCATATATTAAATTTGAAATCACATATGAACATGACTAAGTAGTTGCATTTACCCTTTGGGATTGCTTAACTCCGTCTTCAATTTTTGAATGAATCTATCATATACGTATACAACTAAATGCATAAAACAATAGAAAGGAACCCCAGCTGCAGTGACATACTCATTGGTATATGGGCTGCGCGCTTAGAGCACTCATTTTGTCAAATCTTCCACCATCTAGCTCGCCAGTATACCTGCCTACCTCACCTGTGCAGGTGTGGTAAGGCTGATAGACGACGGCGCGTGCCAAGCAAACGGACTACCGTTGCAAACCACAGCATAATACAGCATAGATGGCGACCGAGACGGCGACGGCGACGCGAGTTAGTGAAGAATAGTGGTCCGGAAGAGTGAGCGGAGAGGCGAGAGTAAGCAGATCACTGAAGCGTCACCGAATCTCACTCGCAGCACAGTATGCTCACAGAGTCTAACGAGTTGTCGGAAGCACAATATGCTGTACTTGTGCTTGCAACCAGTGTTGCCAACTTTGGAGAGCAAGAGTAGCTGCTTTTAACGGGTGGCTATGAGAAAGCCAACAAAAAGGGCAAAACAGCTAAGAACACTTACACAAAAATAGCTAACTATCTAATAGCCAATTCCTTTGAAATTAATCGATAAAAATATGTTTTTTTATAATATTTTAGAAACATGTTCGCAATACTGGGAAGGCCTAAAACATTTCTAAAAAATTCAGAGGTCCCAGTTCCTGCCTTTCAATAAAAATAAGCCAGATCAATTGTGGCCCGATCTTCACAGAAAATTTGGTTGTTTGTGGAATAATGTTGTTTCAGGAGGAGCCCATTAGTTTAAGTTCGACATTAGTTTAAGAATACCAGCCTCAGATACCAAGCAGCTCTCTCAAAGAGTTTTTACTGTATCTGAATGTATCTGACAGGCGTGCTTGCTGGGAGAAGGGTCAATCAAGCTGATAAACAAAAAACTCTAAATAGATATTGAAGATAAAAAACTGCTTGGAATTAAACTTTAAACTTAACTTTGACCTGGCATAGGTTATGTTTTTTCGACAATCTTTTCTTGATGTATGGTAGCGACATTAGGGGGCTCTGCGTTTATTCAAAATCGGCCAAAGGGTAACCGCAATTTTTTTCCACCAACTGGCCTACCCCCTTCTACAATATGATCCGCCTTATAAGAGAAAGGCAGATGAAGACCGCTATATAGATAGAGCCTTGCTCGGGGTAAGTTTTTAATGCCTTCGGTCTGAAAGTCGAAATGTACATGTCTTGTTCTATATAAAGTGTGCTCAACACTCACCAACTTGGCGTGTGATAATAACTTTTCTATGATCTTACACATCAGAGAAAACCTCTTAACGTTAGCATAGCCCGCGCTTTATATACAGAACACCTGTTTGTCGCTTGCAACCGTGACGCCAGCGATCTAGAAAAACTACCCCATATGCTTTCCATTGTTTTTATTTTTTAGTTTGCCTTGCCTTGCCCTTCTTTTCTTTTTGCCTTTTTCTGCCTTCCTTCCTTCCTTTCTTCCTTACTTCCTTACTTCAGGCCATCTATGCATCGTTCCAGCGTTCGTGTGGGCCGAAATAGCTGAAAACCGGGGCAACGGCAAAGGCAGGGGTAGTGATCGGGTTCAACGATCTGTTCTGAAAGTACACTGAGGAAAAAACAAATACGATGTTACGGTTCGGTTTTCAAAAAATAAAGTTTTCTTCCTTCGGACATTCATTAGTACCTTAATACATACATATGTAATATATGTGTATACATATACATACCATAAATACTTTTCTTTTCGATTCTACCCACCTGTAGGGGTAGCAGGTACTATATGGCATACAGCCGCGATCCTGATAATAGCAGTGCTTTTGATTTCTTCACATTATCATTAATGGCGATCTGCTGCTTTATAATATAAAATTAGATCATCCTGTTCCACATCATTTTAGTTCTGCTCGCCTTTATTCGTCATTCCCTCCTTCTTAAATAGAAGTATCAAAGGAAGAACTAAGATTCATTTGGTTTTGAAAAGCACTATGGAGCTATAGTCTCCAAATATTAATATATATATATATCGTTCGGTTTCATTTAAGTGGGTAAATAGTGGGTAACTGTCAAATAGGCTTAACTTGTGCAATATAGTCTATGAGTTCATTAAGACTTTAAGGAAGTTTAATCCAGTCTGAGGAATTCATCATTTTGACATCACTTTATATATATATATTTTTTTTTTTTTGACGTTGATACAATGAATGTATAATCAAGTGGTCCTTGCAAAACCAAGCCGATGCTTGTTACGCGCGGATCCCAGACACAGCGAATGTCCACCTCCCGCCCAACCGACCGAGGGGCACAGTCGTCTGATGTACGACTCGAAACACGAAACGCGAAATAGAGAACGCGGGCATGCAAAGATACCGAGATAGGAAAGAATTTCGAGGATAGATTACTTAATTTCTAGATAGGTAGGAAAAAATTTATTTTAGGCATGCAACAGAGGAAGGGTTAGAAAAAAGAAAGTAAAGATTATTATAGTCCATACATAATACCCTATGTATTAATATGATTAAACATAGGAATTGGCCAACAGTACCTGCTCTGATTGTGATATCAAATACTAGACTCTCGATCTTAGATTTATCTTTATCTTAGATTTATTTTTCTTGAAGCCATATCGCAATGATATATGGTTTATGTAGATAAAAGGAAAGTTTTCAGTCAAGTACATAATGAACCATTTTTGGTTCATATGTGCTATATGTAATACCTTTTATACCTTTCGACCACTAAAATTGCTGCGACTGCGTCCGACAATTTTCAATTTTCAAAACCCATTACAAACATGCTTATAATTTCATTTCCTCGCCTTTTTTCAGTCAGAGAATTTGGCACATGATATTCTACCAACTATTGTGTACTCGTTCTTACTCAACCAGACTGTCGCACAAAAAATAAAGCGACACATCGCGACATTGTCGTCAACTACTCAAACAGCGCACAGTCTGTTTGATTCACATATATATTGATAATCGCAAATTACTGATAGGAGGTGGGCGGTGGGCGCGGCATCTGAACTTTTAAACAAACTTCATTTGCCTATGATAAATCAGAATCCTCAGCCGAATCTGATGCCTGTAGCTTTAATAATAGCTGAGATTGTGCCTTCACACAGGCACCAGACGGACAGATAAAGGGACTGATACTGAGCAAGAATATATATACTTTGTGAGGTCTGCCTCGCAGGCTTTTTATGCCTGTTACATACATTTGCACAAAGTTAGTTTAGCCTTTTTTGACAATTTTCAATGACAAAAGGGTATAAAATAAAGTCGAACGAGCCGGAACGAATCAACGTAACGTATAAGCAGATTTTAGGTAAATTTGTTTTTCTTCTAATTGGACCGCTATAACGTATAGCTACCATTGCAACAATTTGCCAACTTGTGGGCTTTAGTATAACGATGAAAAGACTATTCCAATTTTAGGTTAACGTATTCTGTAAGCCAAAAAAAAAATAGCTTGCAAATATAACTATTTCCTATAGTTTTTATACGAAAAATTTGGCGAAACTAAATCTACGTGGTATACAATTTTTATATTTCTGCTTGGTTTTTCTATTGTAAACATGCAGAAGGCTAGAGACAAGTTACAAACGCCCTTGGTTCTTTTATACCTTATACCTTATGGGTACACTTATGTACATATGTATATTTTGGCCCCCTTAAAACTTTCTAGATAAAGTCTCCACATTAAAATAGAACATTGTATGTACATACTTATGAATGTACATACATGTGCAACCGAGAAAGATCTTGCTTGAATAACGCACAACAATACTTACACAGAGAACCCGAGGGAGAAAGCGCGAAAGAGAGAGAGAGAATGCTCGCTTGTGTTTGTATCTAAATCGGTATGTGTTGAAGATAACGCTTGCTCTTTATTTGAACAATCGGAATTCATATGTTTTCGGTATGAAATTCGGTATTTCAATCGTGGCTCGTGGCTTTTCACGGTCCGCAAGCCAACCGAGACTGCCGTTTCTTTTGCTTCTCGACTCGACTGTTGCTTTTGCTGTAGTTTAGCTGTTGCTATTATGAGCCGCTGTCTTGTTGTTGTTGTTGTTGTTTTATCGTCATTACTGCTGCTGCCACTATACATACATATGTATGCATCTGTATGTACATGTACATATGTACATTTGTTTGTTGCATACATAGAAACCCCGTAACAGGGAATTAAAAACTTTGTCATGAAACACATTGACGTAGTGCTATCGAAATCTATGGAACATATTGTACATAGATCCCTATTAATCTTTCGTCGCTTTTTACGCCTTCACTCGTAGCTACATAAAATAGTCACCATTTAATTCCGGGTCGACCGATTACTTAAATAAAAATAAATATTTTGTCTGGTTTCAAAAATTATCATTTTGATTTGGCATATTAAACATTGGCATTAAAACATAGAATATCGCTTCTGACTGCAAATAAGTCGCAGCCAGCCGGATAGGAACGATATATCGAATCTGCCATAGAAATACTTCGGCCGATTTATAAATCGACTTAATACATAGACTTTTATCTTATTTCATAACACTCCCTACAAAATCTGACCACTATAACATACTGTTGCCATAGGAACAATCGCCCGAAATTATGTTTTTTGTACATAAACATATTTTATTGTGAACATCGTCATCGTCATGTCGATCTTAATTAAAGTATGCAGCAACACCAGTCCGTTAAAGTCGGCCAACTATATTCAATAGGTTAATTTTGCTTAGTAGTGGAAACTGAATATGTGCAACATTGAACTTTTTTTAATATAAAACCTTCGCAAGCCTAAGGAAGCCTCTACTTTTGTTTTTATCGAAATTTACAATTTAGGAACATAAAGGACATACATATGTACGTGCACATGGCAAATAGCAATGTACATATGTATGCATGTACATTCTTAGTATGTAATAGAATACAGATTCATATGTATGCATGCAGACATTTAGTACTTTCATAATATCAATACATGGATAAGTAATCACTGTACATACGACGTTCATATGCATTTTGTACATACACGCTTGCAGGTGAGCATGTGTACGTATGTACGTATGTATATTTGTAGTAAATGAGGCAGCGAACCGTAATTCCTCAAACCACCAACACAATCACAAACTCAGTGGCACACTATGGACTCTCCACTTCAATGCTGTAAACTCTTCGATGATATTTATAGAACGTTCATGAAAGTAAGCGAACTTAATTAATTAGGCGATCATTTGAATAACTTTGAGATAAAAATGATGAACATACATATGCTCGTAAATTGTTATTGCATCACACTTAAATACATGATATATTTAGATATAACATATATGTTCATTAGAAACATATGTAAATTTATCCATCATAAAATGGTGCATTGTTATGTTGGTATACCTAGGTATGAACATAAATAAAATTTTAAAGCTTTGAGCCTGTGTCATATGAGCGTTTCGTTATCTAAATGTATCATAGATAATATGACGTCACAATATGGATAAAATGTTGAAGTGCACGAGTAACAACCCTCACACTGGTTTACACCATGTATAACTAGTAGGGCTGCAAAAAGTATTAGGACTGCCTTCAGTTATTGTTTTTAATTAAAAAAGTATAACTTTTCTATTTTAAAATATACAAATATACTTACTTTTCATATTAATAAGAATATTGGCTTTTATTATCAACATTCTATTCAAGCATTATTCCGTATGCCTATCGATAGTTTCAAGCCATTGTAAAAATAAACTTAGTACTCAGTGTGACCAGTTTTTGTTTGCTTTTCGTAGCATTTAGCTTGTGTCTTGAATATCATGCGCCCTACAGTATGCAAATGTTATTGACTGCGTATCAATTAAAATAATGTAATGTATTTCTTTTAAACATCCATTAATCGAAAACAATTGATAGTCGGTATAAAATAATTTATTTAATATAAAACTGGCTTATTTAATTGCGCTATGGGACCGTAACTAATTTTGTTCTAACACAGGAGCGTTTACTGTATCAGCTGTTGGCGTCGGCACTGCGCTAACGCGTTCACGATTTGTATTCGTTCGTTATTCAATTTTTATTTAGTCCGTTAACATCAAGCTGAATAAACGTTAGTTTGGTAAAATACCCATAGTAATTTGGAAAACCAATTAATTAAAAATAATATGTTAAAAATAAAACCACTTGAAAGCAAAGCACATCAAAAATGTTTATAATTTTTGCGAAATTGGTAAAATATATATTAATATATATGCAAGTAAATCAATCAAAGCTCTCCAATAAGTTTAAATGAAAGTAAGTGTTGCTACATACAAGCATGTGTTTAAGAGTATTTATGGTATGTTCGTGCCTATGTGTATTCTGCATTTGGCAAACAAAATGCACTCTATTCTATTTCTACAAAAACAACAACAAATTTACTCACAAAACAGCTCCAGACAAAGTGTCTCCAGTGCTCTGCTTATGTGTGTGTGTGTTGATGTTTGGCTCTGTGTGCTTGTGTGAGTTCTAGTATTCATGTAGTATGCGTGTGTACACTCTCCTGTACTTTTATGGCATCGATATTGATGACAAGCAAAGTGCGCGAATCCAAAAAAATATAAAGATTGTTCTAGCTCACCGGTTTTTCTTAAACTTCGTTGAACGTTTAATTTACGGCAACAATAAGTAATAATAAATTAAAAAAATGTTTAAAAACTTACTGAAATATGCCTGAACTTATAGGGCATTTACAATTCTTCGCCTATTGCCGACAGTGCTCGTCCAACAGATAACATCATCGTACATAATATTTACATAGAAAGCATGTCATTTAAAGAAATATGATTGTGTCATCCGCTCTTAAAGCACTCATACACGTATGTGAGTATGCAGAACCTACTATGTACGCATGTGTGTCTAGTAGCTATCGCAGTGGCTTTCCCCACATCACAACGCTGACACTTAAATTGGCGACGTCTCGTCGCATCCTTTAGTCTGGCAGTCGTTACAAATGGTTCTGTTCATACAGACCATGAAAGGGTAGTTCAGTGTGTGCGAGCATACTATGTATTTATTAAGCAAACGTACAGACATACATTTGTACATACACATACATTTACGAGTGTTTCTGCATTGCACCCAAAGCATTGGGACGAGCCTTTGATTGATACTATAGTATACCGGATGCATCTTGGACTCAAGATTGAAATGCCAAAAGATTTAGAGTTGTAGGTCGCCCATAACCGCTTCGATTTTTCATGGCAAATTCAATGAATACTCATTGAATTATCTCATAGAGTAAAGTAAATCAAATTATAACCTTACTTATAAGGCTGAACTATTCATTTTTATTTTTGTCTTGCCTATGATCTTATAATAAACAGAGAAGATATTTAATGTACAACTTGTGTGGGTTTAGTAGCAGCACTCAAGAGTATGCAAGTACTCGTATACAAAACACTTGGCATAAAAGTTAAATGACGTGTAATGGCCAGGTGGGTATATCATTGTCGATTGCATTGGACTGCAGCTGTCTTACATGCTTTCAAATAGCAATCAAATCATACCACTAGCCCAAATTTTGAAAACCGTTTAACACCCAGCAGTAAATTTAGAATTTGCTATTGATTACATTGCTTTTGATTCACAAGCAAATAAGTAATATCATATTATCACTAGGCATAAATCACATTTTAATTTCATTATATACACCTCTGACACTCGCACGCAGAGACCCAAGAACTGTGCTACTCAGCTCGATAAGTTTCGTTTTTCGTAGGCCTAAAAAAGCGTTGCCCTAAATGAAGAATTTACTGTTATAAAAAAGTTACCTCACCTATAATTCCTAACTAGAAATTGTACATAATGCTTATTTAAAATGTCCTTTATTTAAGTGTGCCCCAATCTCTCATTGAGCTTGGTTATTTATTTGAAACTGCAGATCAGGCTCAAGCCGAGTTATACTTTCCAGTCTTTTTACTTAATTACTAGTTCATTATAATTATTATTAATACTATGTCCATAGGTTCAGGAGTAACAATTTTGTTATTTTGTCTTTTCAAGCTTCAGCTTTCTGATTCGGCACATTAAAGATATATATCTTATTAACCTATTCTACTGCAGTCAAATGGAACATAAGTTATTCATGTTCATGTGTATTCATGTTTCCATAGTGCGAGTTAAAGTTGTGTTTGTAGCAGTTATAGGTCTCGTTCTACCGTACCTTTCGTTCCTTGTTTTGTTCTCAAAAATTAGCACAAGGAAGACAGGCTGGTGTGAGACTGAAGCTGATTGTACCATATATATTGATCATTTAAGTGGTTAAGTATAGTTATATCGACTTATATCGTTCTATATTTTTAACGCAACAGTGAGATGAGAGAGATGCCTTAAGATTTGCCTTCGCAAAGATTCTTCTGAAAGAGCAGATATCTAGGATAAAGATGCTTTTTGCCTTGGAGAAACAACAACCTCAGGTAGCAGCCTCCACAGAGCACTCAATCGGCAGCAGATGCTTCTACAACTGCAACTGCTTCTGCTGCCTTCAAGGATGCTGTGTTGATGTCTGCTGCTGTTGCTGCTGCAGTTACAACCCGCCCAAGAGCCGAAGCAACACACCTATGACAATCGAAGCCGGCAACATAACTGGCACTGGTCCTGCCACCGGCTCTGGTACTAGCACTGGCGCAAGATTAACAGCCAACAATAGTGGAAGCAGGAGAGTCTTGATAGCTTTAGTAATTTCTCTAAGCTGTCGTTGGGTTACCACACTCAGCGCGCTGCTCAGCAATTACTTTCTACTGCATCAAAGCCGTCTGGGCAGTAGCCTAGGAACAGCTGTGGGTAGGAAGGTGAGTGTGACGAGCTCGTCGAGCAATATTGAAACAAGACCTGCAGGAGGCGGAAGTGATGGAAGTAGTAATTGCAGTAACGTCAAAAGCAGCACTACATCCTACGACGTCACAGTAGATCAGCAGAAACTAAAGAACAATCTGTGCAAAATGCTGTGTAATAATCACAAGGGTCAACGCAGACGACGAAGACGCCGCCGTCGCCGACGACGCCGACATAACAATAGCAACAATCGCCAGCAGCTGCCCCAGCATCAGCACCAGCACCAGCAGCAGCAGGGGCCAAAGGGACAGCCTAGCATCTACACATGTATATCTGTCGAAAGCATAACACTGAAAGGCTGCCTCTCATCGGGGATCTCTCCCGCATTGCGTAGCCCTAGTTTTAAGCCTGTCAAACGAAATCGTGCTAATCTCGTCTGGCTCCTAATCGGACTCTTCTGGCTGGAGGTGAAGCTAATCAATTGCAATGCGATCGTCAATGGCGGTGGCTACGTATCAAATCTGATAATGCCAAAGGGTTGCACGCTCTGCCAGGTTGATGAAGGCAACCTCTACACCGTTAAAGGTATGTGGTGGTGGGGTCAGATCAGAAACCTAGTGCGTACGTAAAAGCACCGCAAACACCTCGTGAATGAAACTATACATATGGTGGATGATAAGGTCGCAACAAGGAGTTTTTTTTATAAGCTAGTTGAAAACACCTTATTTATTTAACCATTCATGCGTTGTTTGCGATGCTAACAACACCGTAGACCCCTTGAATCTGTAGGTATGCTTGGAATATTAATTTAAATTAATGTAAATAAGTTGAAAATTTTGTTTTTAACCTATTCAAATTAGTGTAATAATATAATGTAACACACTTTACGATTGTCACATTTACACAGATAGCCCACAAACAGACTACAAAAACAGCAACAACAACAACAACAACAATAACAATAACAACAACAACAATTACTTCTACAAAATTAAAACTAATCACAATCAAAACAAAAACAACAACAACTATAACAATAAGTATAATTATTTTAATAGTAACCTTAATAATAAAAATAAAAACAATAATAATAATAATTTCAATAACGCTAAAGATAAATATAATAACAATTTTAATAATAACAAGAATAATAATAATCATAAATTTAATAATTATATAATGCTTAGTGATCAAATCCGTTTGGAGTCGATAAAAAGGCAGATTCTGACGAAACTGGGTCTCACTCACAAGCCTAATGTAACGCAGCCCATGCCAAAGCAGTTCATCTGGGAGACTCTGTACCGGGCGGAGGGAGGATGGATGGTGGGCGGAGAAGGCTCCATAGCGAGCGTTATCAGTCCGCAATTCGCGTTCACAATAAGCAGCAATAGCAACTATACCAACCATACCAATCCGTCACCATCTCCAGCACCATCGACTGAGGGCGATTCAAAAAAACAGCGACAGCAGAAGCAGAAGCAAGCGCAACAGGAGATTCACCGAAAGAACAAGTCGAATGCATACAGAAAATCAACATATCTTATCGATATAAATCGGAGTAACGTCTACCTAAGCAACCATAGTGTCCAATCAATTGGGAAAAGTCTCAAGTCTACCAAGACAGGTGAGAGAAAAGCCACAACCGAACGTCTGCACACTTCAGAGAGAACACTGCACGAGACTGTGGCCATACCGGAGTCCAATGACATCGAACGAGAAGAGTTTTTTGGTAATACGCAGGAGATCATCACGTTTGCAGAGGAAGGTAAGTCTGACAACATTTTGAAGTATAAAGATGTCCATAAATGTGCTTATCATAGGACAAACTTTGTTTCAACAAATGTATGCTGAAAATTCGAAAGTTAACTTTGGTAATTGGTGCAGGGTAATGAATAGCCGTGCAGCGGGCGAATTATTGTTTTGTCTTTTGTCCGTAGAAGCTGCTCTGTCGTTGAGTCTGGCACCTCCACTCCAACCCCCAGCAACTCAAGTTTCAGTTCAGCCCATTGAAGTGCTAGGCTGTCACCTGAGTGCTCGGCGGTTATTGCAGACTGTTAAAGTACCTCGAAGTACTTTTACTATTATGCCAAAAGTGCGAAACAAGAGCATCAGACGGAGCAAACAATTAAAAATGCAAGGCAAGAAAAGCCTTGTGCATAGGGATGTACGTGTGCATGCAAATACTGCAACTGAATGCATCCTGGACGATCTTTTGTTGAATGTTAACTTCTTGTGTGTACGCATTGACAAAAAGCAGTGAATCTAATAAGTCTGGATCTTTCGTTTATGAATTTTTGCACAGATACATACTTATATGCATATTACATGCTATATATATGGTCAATTATAACAACGGTCGCACTTCAATAGCAAGCAATACCAAGCTTGTTTGTCATACTGTTCAATTTCAAGATATTTACAAGATGTCAGGAAAAGTAAAGGAGACGTGCCCAACCTCACAAGGTGATAAACTATTGCATAGGATCTCTAGCCCAGTCGATTGAGCATGTCCGCATGACTCAGCTATTAAGAGAGTTGCAAACACCCAATTTGGCACGAAGGAAAATCGAGCTTGTTTTCAATGTTTGATACCATGCCCACCTCCGCCAGCACTTAGAAATATGCGAATAATAGGAAAAGTATTCAAGTCATAACACTCGGCTTCGGTATACCCATAGACCAGTAATAAAAAAATATGACAGAATATGAATACTTCAATGCTATACTACCTGGTAAAAACATAGTAGTTATTCAAGTTAAAGTTACCAGTAATAATGCGCGAGCTTCGCTGCCTGTACTCTGCTGTGAATAGTCAACCTCGACGAGATTTCGAGATGCATTGCTTTAGTTTTTGAAAGAGCAAACGATAAAAAGTAAGGAAGAACGCTTTTTTTCATGTTGTATTGGATTTTACTGGATCTTACTGTGGTAGCTTTCGTTAATTGTTTTGAGATTCGGGCTCGAGCTTAGAGTTCCATCCATTAGTTCGACAATTTTATCTACTATAGATTTAATATGAATAGTTTGTATTGCATACTTTTAATTTACTTTGATATTATTTTAGGAACTCAGTATCAGCAGTACCGTATCATCGAGTTCGCGCCTCAAAAGTCAGGGATGCCAAAACAAAAGCTGTCGATTCGAAGTGCCGAGATGCACATTCGAATAGAGAAGCGGATGAAGAAGAGAAACACGGATTGGGAACCGCAACCAGCGAATGTGCAAATAGAGCACATGATAGACAGCAAACGTAGAAACAGTTTCAGCGCTAATCTGCCTCGAAAGAGAATCAAAATTTGGGTGTTTCGCATGACTCATGGAGTGAACATAACAAGTGAACAGGTAATAAATTCATTAGATGCCCATGTTATTCTACTCCACATTCCGAACATTTATTTAACAGGCTGTAGATCAGGCTTTCCTATTTCGTGCCTCGTTCGAAGTGGATACGGATCATCTGGGCTGGCAAAAGTTTGATTTGACGGAGACCACACGAGAGTGGTACAGGGATCTCAGTGCTGGAAGTCTGCGTCTGTTGATTGATTGTACTGGCTGTGGCACCCAGTACTCTCTACATTTGTTTCAGTGGAAGATGAAGACTACCGGTGCGGAGCATATCAATCCGAATCGTCCGTTTCTCGTTCTTCATACTGAGTCGATTAAGCCCCGACGAGTCCGAAGGCGTGCGGTGGATTGTGGAGGAGCTTTGAATGGACAATGCTGCAAGGAATCGTTCTATGTGTCCTTCAAGGCTCTGGGCTGGGACGATTGGATCATAGCACCGCGGGGATACTTTGCCAACTACTGCAGGGGGGAGTGCACAGGGCCATTCCGCACGCCGGATACATTCCAGACCTTCCACGCACACTTCATCGAAGAGTACCGAAAAATGGGCCTGCTCAACGGCATGCGACCCTGCTGTGCTCCGGTAAAGTTCTCAAGCATGTCCTTAATATACTACGGGGACGATGGTATCATAAAACGTGACTTGCCCAAAATGGTGGTCGACGAATGTGGCTGTCCGTAATGTAAGTCGAGCTAACTAAATTAGCATCAGCTGTATGTTAATTATACTCTTAAGACCCCACTAAGCTCTTGCTCAGAATCACTAGCCGAGTCGACCTAGTCATATCTTATGGTTCGTCTAGAGACTCCGAATCTGGTATGAAGATTTCTGTATATCCCAGGCAATAAACGTTTATTTCAAATTTCAGGCGCCGTACCCACCGCTTTCATAAATCAGTTGTTTTTTAAGTTTAATATGCGATTAATAAGAAAAGTATTAAAGTCTTAGCTTCTCTGCTTCATCATATACCTAGAAAATTAAAGTATGAGCCGATCCTCTAATCTGCAACCCGATTTGTAATACTCTGTGAAGCGTCACTTGCATGCTGTTGCCATTTGTATGGATTTTCGACTTATCTAATCAACTACCAAACCACGGTGCGATTCTCTGGGAGAGAAGATTTTTATACCCGTTCACTACGCATTGAAAAGAAGGGTATTACACCTTTGTGCCCACCGATTGGTGTTTGAATACTGTACGTTGTTCAAGTTTACTTTGCATTTTTTCTACGCCTTCACCCTCTCTCTTAAAACGAAAAAAACAAAAACGATTTTATCTGCAATTATAGATGTGCATCTTATGTTTTTGACAGTTTTTTCTAATGTTAGTACCTCAATCGATAGGACCCAAGTTCAACTCCGGCAGCAGACAGTATTTTTATACCCTTGCAGATGGTATATTAATTTTAGCCAGAAGTTTGCAACGCACCTTAGGAGACATCTCCGACCCTATAAAGTATATATATTCTGAATCAGCATTACCAGAGGAGTCGAAAAATGTCCGTCTGTCCGTCCGTCCGTCCGTCCGTCTGTTGCAACGCAAACTAGTCTCTCAGTTTTTGAGCTATTTTCATGAAACTTGGCAGACAAGCTTCTTATTGCTGTAGGCTGTAAATAAGTCGGAACGAGCCAGATCGGACCGATATATCGTATAGCTGTCATAGAAGCTATCGGCCGATTTTTGTTGTTTTTCAAGATATTGCAACAAGATTTGACAAATCCTATTCTTATTACGTTCTTAATGTGCTGTATCAAAATCGGACCACTATAACATATAGCTGCCATAGGGACAATCGGCTGAAATGAGGGTTTTTGTATGCTAACCCGTTTTGTTTTTGGAAATACCGCACATTATCAATACTTTTTAATGTTATACAGTAACCCGCCCTTAGTTTTTCCATTTAAATATCTCAGACGTTTATATTCTATAGCTGTTATAGGAACAATAAGTCAGTCCGTCTGTCTGTTGCAACTCAAATTAGTCCCCCAGTTATTGAGCTATCTTCATGAAACTTTGCTCACAAGCTTCTTATTTCTGCCCTCTTTAAATAAGTCGGAACGGGCCAGATCGGACTGATATATCGTATAGCTGTCATGGAGCCTATCGGCCGATTTTCGTTATATTTCAAAACATAGCTATCAGGCTTACCACATCCAAATCTAAGTGTGTCCCTCATAATAAAGTTCGAAATCGAACTTTTATAACTTATAACGATCAACGATCGGCCTAATGAAGGTTCATGTTGCAATTTTATGGAAATCTGAGTACTATTACATATAGCTGTTAAACAAAAAATCATGTAGCTGTTATTCAAACGCATTTTTGAATGAGAACTTTCCAAATTTATTTATATTTTATGACCAACAGATCCTTTACAACACAAAGACATTTCCTCATAACATTTTGTGTTAAGTATATAAGAAATCCAGGTATATACAAAAGCATTAAAAAGGTAGAATTATTTTTTTTCGAAGCAGGTGTTTGATTCATAGCCTTAATCAGGAAAAAATCTTGACTTCCTGTACTGTTATAATTGTTCAATAAATACCACAGAAACCAGCAGCGATCCAAATATATTTTATATTTTGTATAACTGCAAGGGTATGAAACCTTCGGCAAGCCGAAGGTAGCCTTGCTTTCTTGTTTTTTTTTAATTATTTGTACCGAACATATTCACCATGATTGACAATGCAACTTTCTCGGCCTTTGCGTAAGAGATGCAGTGGCTCATTGATGATAGTGGCTGAGTCTTAAGCAAGAGATAAGGAGGTAAACTCCTAGGTGCGACGTCTATCTGATTGCAATTATAAGTCTGATTACAAGTTTGTAACGGATTTTTCTAGCCTTACCGACTTTTTTGTTTTACAGTGTGTTGCAAATTACAAAATAAGTTGCGAGGCACCATGTCTAGGCGTCTCTTTCACACGTACTTCATTAAATTCCCTCTGCTAAGTTCTAACTGCAAAGAAATCATGGCTAAGTGGCAACATCCAATCAAAACCGCGCGAAACTTGAATAGGCAAAACAAACACAGAGAGAATTGATACATAAGAACACATTGTTTTCTTTATTATTTATTATTATATATTTTATTGAATAGCTTATTTTATGAATGGATCTTTTGTATGTGGATATTTTGATAAAATCTCATTAAATTTGTAATATATTTTTGAATTTCTTGTATTCTTTTAGAGTTGGCACATCTCTGAAGTCTTTGGGAGAATAGTATATTTACCAAACTAAGCTTAACTTTTCTCCGTCCTTCAAACCATAAGTTAATAAATCTATAATACTAAAAAGCGAACGCAGATTGAGAATATTTTTCAGAGTTCAGAGTGTTCACGATTTACCTATATAGTATTAAATTAATTGTCCTACTTACGTTTTAAGTCGAAGTGGTCTAGTGTATTTACATATGTATGTATGAGTTTGGGTATGTATGTTTCTACATACATATGTATATATATCTCATAACGTTTTTGAAAGTGCCTACATTGCAAACAAAATACTATTAATTACCATAAACACATATAAAACTTTGCATGACAATTTTATGCCAGTTCATACAAATAAATAATTAATTACAATATATGCCATAAATGTTTCCAATTATTAAAAATAAATATGCGACAATAAATACAAAATAATGAATAAATAGTACGTATTAATTTACATAACTAACAACGGGTAGTGGTGCTCGCAATACAGTGATTTTAAAATCGTTTGAGTCGATGAAGCTACCTGAGGATCCTGTACTCTTTTACGATACTAGAGATGAAGCTAAGCGTCGACTGATCGCGTGTGGTGCTACGAAAGGATCTATCCTCGGGCCTGACGACAGCCTCCTAGAGATGGAAATGCCGGATGGTACCCACTTAACAGGATTTTCAGATGACGCAGCTTTAATGCACCAGATCCAAATACGGCTACTCGATCCCAACTTACCCTCGTCGATGCATGTGAATTACACATCAAAAGGCTACAGTGCAAACTGACAATTATTCAATACACACAAAAAAGTCAATAAGTTACCTTGGGCTGCGGGGCGAATCTTGGTTTAATGACTAGAAACAGATCGTATACGCAGCAGAGATTGCAAGAAGAGCGACAGCATCACTGAGCATAAGGAAGACTGCTACAGAGAAAGAAACACGACTTGGATTCAGTAAGAGAAGATCGACGCCGGACACAAGCCACATTGTAGTATATCAGATAAAATCGGGATCGGGATACTGGCTCAAACAGCAGTCTTTAAATGCAAAGGGGGGGACCTAGCCTAAAATACCTGAAGAACCTCAGCCGTTCCAGGACAGGGAAACATAGGAGGTACAAAAGGTGAATGTTCTATCAGTCTACGAGACCCTCATTAAACAATACCTTCCGCTTTTATACCCTTATAGCCTTAGACTTCAGTCTTTATTGATGATTCCTATTAAATTAAATATAATAGTATAAAGTGTTGAAGATTTGCAGATCTATGAACTCCAATTAGAGATATGGGATATAATTATGCGTAAAAACGCTGTATGGAAACATCGGTGACTATATTCTTTTAATAAGATTAATATATCTAGATATATTCATTTCGGATTGATGGTCTGATTTTTAAATTCATAATTAGACAGGATTTTATAAATATTAGAGGTCTGCAGGAATATCAAAAAACATATATACGAATGGAGAATGTTGAAAATTGATTGAATGAATCAAATGAATTGCTATGAGCCACTCAAATATTTATTAAATTATATAACACTATTATTGCTTCCCTCAGCAAAATTAAATTAAACTACACTAGGCATTCGAATGACAAGCAAATTTTTGATCCCTAATTTTATTCATTCCTACTGAAAACAGCATGTCTCCTAAGGAGCATTTCAAACTTCGGGGCAAATTTTATATACCCTCTGCAAGGGTGTAGCAAAATTCAAATTAAGGTGTTTGCTTTTTCGAAGCAATGTGCAAAGTACTTGAGTCAGTTAGCGAATTATAGTATAGAAGACATGGACTGTACATAGCGACTGTAGCCGTGAACAGTTAAAAAAGAGCTGAGAGAAAGCTAATAGACACAGACGCAAAAGACGCAAAGACGCTGAACTCATACCTTAGTTATAAACAAGTTTTATTCAATTTTCGGCGATCAAATGAAAACTGATAAGCTTATAGTACATTTTCTTATGATTGCACACTTTTCAGACGATTACACTTCTTATGTAAAGTTCCTCGCAGTTCATATATCAGTTCCGAACGCTAAACGATCCTTATCAAAATTTAAAACAAGAAATAATTCGTTGCAAATTTCAATGGAGCAACATCAACTCAATGGATTGGCGATTTTATAAATCGATAATGAGAGGTCTGAAAATATTAACTATTTTAAGGTACCACATGTAAATACCCCGCAGAGACTTTCGAGACCACCGGACAGCTTGTTTGCGCTCGGGGTAGCATGTGCCTTAACCGTTATTTATATCAAAAAATGCGTTTGCCCAATTGTATACTACTTTGTGAAGAAACCTCAGAGGTTTCGAGCATATAGTAGGATAGGCTATATATATATATATATATATATATTGATACTGATTTGATGAGTAATTTTGAAGAATAATAAGTCTTAGATATCATACTATTTCGAGAATAGGGCCATTTAAATCTTACTGTCAGACATTCATGCAAACATAGATGAGACCTTCATTTTTTTTCCAGATGAATTTGATTGATACTATGTGATGTATACCTGCTATCCCACATGCATAGACTAAGTTTACGAAGATTCGAAAGAAATTACAGCATATTTAATTCGTTCTGCCTTTGAACTGTAATTTTTTCTGTTATAAATGTGAAACGGCAATTTTATTTTGTCGCTGCTTATCGAGCCGCCGTTATTGCTTTCCAGCAAATTTTATTTCAAGATTAAAGTTTCTTATCAGGCTTAAGTGCAATTCATGTAGAAAATACATAAATATACATATTCAGCTTATATGAATATAGGTAACAATAAATACTAAGTATTTGTCTATTTGATAACTGTTCACGACACCTGAAATCCATACTTAATCAATTAAATGTATAAAATAAAGAAAAATCTCTTAACGGTTTGAACTTGATCTGCAGAGTCCCAAAATAGGTTATTTTTAACCCATGATTTTCCAGAGTACCTCTGATCTAAATGTATTATTATTAAACATTGATTTTACATATGTTCATATACTTGACAGATATATAAAAATGTCCAACACCTTATCACAAATTTCTATTCCGATCAGTATGTCTGTGCTAGAGATAACGAACGTGTTCAACAAACTACAGTAGATGGCATCCCATAGTAAAATACTCTTTGCTCAATTTGAAAAATCCTCTGAAAACTCACACAGAATTTGAAAAAAATATGGGCACGTGGTAAACATGGTATACTCTAGCACATATTTGAGGTATCTAGCTGTTGAAGCTCCTGAAGATCAGTGTGATTACTCAAACAAACATCTTTAAAGAATTTCTTTGGTTTTTCACGATTATGTATGTATGTATGTATATTTGATTGAACTTACACGTATACTAAAAACTTCCCAAAATAAACATGTACCAAAGTTGCACATTTGAAAAGCTTCTAACATATAGAATTAAAATATAAAGTTATTAGCGTGGCATCAAAAAAAAAAAACAATATCTCATTATGATGCTCCGTGGCTTAATCGACTCTATCGAAAATTGATGGTGACTAACAATATGCCACTCCCTCTTTTTTAATTATTACGTACACTTGCATAAACTTAGTATACTCTTTTTTACCATATCTTTGCTCGAACGGCATACCAATTGTCTTCCATAAATGTATTTAAGTGTAAATACATAATGCGATAAAGTAAATGTGCCCTAAATAGAGAAATGAACTCTGTGCACAGTTCTATGTCGAAAACTGATATTTCTATGCATGAGAGCAAAGATTCACAGCGTGAGAGCGGAGAATCCAGAAAAAGAAAATACGACTCCCATAGTCACACTTGCACATACACATACTCAATCACAAATTCACTCAAGTACATACATATTTATGTATATACTCTTCCCCTTCACAGAGCCGTCGTTGCGTATTTAAATTGTGTTCTTGTGGGGAATCCGGCTTAATTTGAAGTCAGTTGTCGTCGAATCCGTATCGAGTGTGTTTCGTGTGAGCTGTTGAACAATTCTCCATAGGGACAGGAATTGTAGTCTAAATTCCGCCCAATACTGAAAGTAAATTAGTTGAATCCTTAATGCATGAAACAAAAAAAACGAAAGCAGCGCTTCACTTAAAATAAATTACAATTTGTATATTAAAAGTGAAATCGTAGTTAAATCAAATTTGTGTTTTCTAGAAAATCGCTTTCACGGTATACAATCAATAACTGTGTTCCTATTCACAGGCTACACGAAGAGTAGCTGCATTCAACCTGAGAATGGCGAACTCGGGTGTCATGCGGGGGGTCATCACTTGCCTACTTCTATTGGCCACAGTGAACGCAGGTATGTATCATACGCATTGGAATATGACACTAATAAAGTTCGCTGTTGGAAGACAATTGATCTATCGAGGTCTCAACAGTCTGAAAATATAACAGTAACTAAAGCAAGTGTTTTATACTAATAAAGTTGAAGTGTGTTTTTCTAATGTTTATGCCTTCTCGCGTAATTGTGATTAAAATCTCAAACTCGCCATTCTCGACAGACCCGACTAACCAGGGTTCGACTAAGCTACTTATTTATTGAGAGCTTTAAAAGACTATTTAAGTTTAAACCGAGCTATAGAAGTAATATATTCGGCTTAGAATAGTAGTCAGCATACATACAAATATTTTATTAATGTGACCTCTCTTAAAAAAGTGTTTTATTCAATGAAAAAGATTTATTAAATTAGACTTAACGCACAGCAGGAGACTTCTGCACCTCATAATAAAGTAACGCATTTCTTGATCATTAACAGAAAAGCAAGATAAAGAAGTCTCTTAGTTTGGGGCAGCTTTTATGAGACTTAGAACTTGTCCGCAGACAATATTTGCAATTTTCGGCCCAATAAATATGATCTGTATCGAAATTTGACGAAAACTGAATTTAATTGAAGCAATCTGCAGATATAAAACTTTAAGTCAAGTTGTAAGCGACTCAATCATTTCAGCAAGGTAGAAAGGACTATAAAAAGGTTGTGCCTATTTCTTCTATTACGTTTAAAGTACTACGTTCCTAAAGTTGGTAGAAGGCCAAATGCTTAAAGCATTACACAAGTAAGCCGGTTAATGGAAATCTTAGTGTCGGGAATACTCGACTTGTATTACCTGTTATTATTGGCACCCGATTCTATAAAGCATCAAGCATTAACTCTCTGGTTTTCGGCACTTTCACTTTCAGATGGCACGTGCAACAGTGGATGTCCTCGATGTAAGTTTACATGACTGCAAACAGCATTGCCATTACATAGTTATAAAAAAAAAAATAAAAATTTCTGTTCTTTAGCTGACAATGGCCTTTTGAAATACGCTCCCGGTAGCTTCTACGAGTATGTATTTGACAGCATCTTGACGGTTGGCCTGAGTGCGGGTGCAGTCAGCGAGGCGGATGACACCAGTCTAAAGGTTAGCGGTTCGGCGAAGGTTTTTGCTAGCGGCAACTGTGGCTACACGCTGCAGATAGGCGCAGTCAAAGTTATCAACACCAAGGAGTCTGTGGAGAAAAGACTTGTAACCAACATCCAGAAGCCGGTGAAATTCACCTGGACCAGCGGACAGCTGGAGCCTGAGCTATGTTCAGATCCCAACGATTCCGCCTACTCACTAAACATTAAGCGCGCACTTATCTCGTTGCTACAGACTGGAGAGTCGACCACCGGTGTTGAGACCGATGTGTTTGGCCAATGCGGAACACATACATTCAGTTCTAAGCTCGCCAACGGGGAACTTGTTACCAAGGTGCGAAACTTAAACCACTGTGCGCACCGCGAACAAGTTATCAGTGGTTTGCTCTCAGGCGTTGTCAATGAGCAAGCAAGCGTTACGTCCAGTGGACTTTTCCAGTCTGATTACACAAAGGAGGCGCGCGTCGAACAGGGTCTTGTTCAGCAAGTACAGTTGGTGGAGCTATACAAGTTCTCCGGCTCGTCACTGGCAGCCAACAGCAACTCTGATGTCACTGCAAAAGTTGTTACCACGCTCAAGTTGAAGAATCCCGGTGGCACAGTTGGTGCAGCACCTCCCACGGGTAGCCGTAAGATTAGCCTCATCTTCCAGAAACCGAACACATATTCAACCAAAAACATTGCCGCCCTGAAGGCAGCGCTAAGCGAATTGGTCAACCTCACCGAGGACTATGTGAAAAAGGACAGTGCCAAGAGGTTTGTTGAGCTAATTCGCCTCCTACGTCAGGCTGACACGGAGACACTCCTTGAATTGGCGGCATACCCGCATCAAAACAAAGAACAGGCACGCAAGGTCTTCCTGGATGCATTGTTCCGCACTAACACGGCGGAGTCCGCTAGGGCCATACTCAAGCAGCTCGGCAAGCTGCAAGGCAAAGAGAAACTTTTTGCTATTCTATCACTCAATTTGATTGAGTCGGTGGACAAGGAAACACTTAACCAGGCTGCTTCACAATCGCTGCAGGACTTACCCAAGGAGATATACCTGGTGCTGGGAAATTTGGTTTCAAAATACTGTGCACGCAACGTCTGCCAAGGTTCCGAAATTGACTACATCTTAAAGAAGTTTGTTGATGAGCTAAAGCACTGTAAACCCGAAACTCGTCAAAAGGAGGAACGTATCGTCTATGTCCTAAAGGGAATCGGAAATGCCCAAAACTTGGGCAAGAATGTCGAGACGGCTTTAATTGAATGTTCTTCGCCCGGTCGTTCAAACCGCGTACGAGTCGCCGCTCTGCAGGCAATTCCTTCATCTAGTTGCAGTGCAACCACTAGTGCCAAGGCCTTAGAGCTGCTAAAGGATACCAATGAGGACTCAGAGCTGAGAATCGAAGCATATCTCGCTGCCATAAAATGTCCAAGTGAGGAACTGGGCAATCAAATTGCGGAGATTGTAAACTCGGAGCAGGTTTATCAGGTAGGCGGCTTTATTGAGTCCAACTTACGAGCATTGCGTGACTCCACGGACATTGCTCGGGCTGAGCAACGCAAACACCTGGGTAATATTCGCGTGACCAAGCAATTCCCACATGATTACCGCCGTTACAGCTACAACTCGGAGTTCTCCTATAGGCTGGACGCTCTGGGAGTGAGCGCAAGTACCGATTACAAACTGATTTACTCGCAGCATGGCTTTCTTCCACGCTCAGTGCGTTTGAATGTTACGTCGGAATTTTTCGGTACTAACTTTAATGTTTTCGAAGCAAGCGTGCGACAGGAAAATCTAGAGAACGTTCTCGAACACTATATTGGCCCAAAGGGCCTGCTTAACAAAGATTTCGATGAAATTGTTAAAATTATTGAAGGAGGAGGTGAAGTCGATGGTACTTCAGGTCGCACCCGTCGTTCAATAGCTGACGATGCAGCAAAGATTTCCAAGAAATATAAAACCTACGGCAGTAAAAATAGCCAAGATATTAACTTGGACCTATCTCTAAAACTCTTCGGCTCTGAGCTGGCCTTCCTCAGTCTAGGAGACAACGTACCAAACACACTTCCTGAAATTATAGCCTATTTCTCATCAGCCTTCGACAAGACTAAGAAAGAGCTCTCAACTTTCAGCCAACAGTTTGCTAGCCATCAGCTTTTCCTGGATGCGGAACTCAGCTACCCGACAGGTGTGGGTGTACCACTGGAAATGGCAGCCCAAGGATTTGTCGCCAATAAGTTCGACCTGGCATTAAACATCGATATTAATGATGTTCTCGAGCAAAATTGGCAACGAGCCAAATACCGCTTCAAACTTCTTCCCAGCATCGACATAAGCGCACATCTCCAGTTGGGATTCAATGCACAGGTTCTCTCGACTGGGTTGCGTGTACAGTCCAGCGCCCACTCAGCTACAGGTAGCGACTTAAGCCTTTCCCTTATTAATAATGGAGATGGATTCAACGTAGACGTCCAGCTGCCACGTGAAAAGCTAGAGCTTATCGACGTCCAACTGAACACCGAGTTCTTTGTAGCCGAGCAAGATAAACAGCTAAAAGCGGTTGCTCTAAAGGCCGCAAAAAAACATAAGAGCTCGACAAACAATAACGAGTTTTGCTTCAACCAACTCGAAATCGTTGGTGTGAATTTATGCGTGGCAAGTTCAACCGATCTGGGAGAAATAAATGGAGGATATCAACAGCAGCTTCATCTATCAAAGCCCTTATCTTTCTCTATCTATGCCACTACGGAGCGTAATTTTAACCTTAAAGGCACCCACACGACTCTCAACACCGGTAGTCAACAGTGGAAGTTGGCCTATAGCACGCCCGGATCGAAAGTAAGTCATGACACGAACCTCGTCTTCGAGCTTGGCACTAAGCAGCGCACCTACGGTCGTCTTTCGCTGGAAAATCCCCATTATCATGTCGCATTCGAGGCTGGTATTACAAATAATAAACAGGAGCTGGTTGTGTATGGTCAAAGCGAGCAAGATCGTGATGTAAAGAAAATTAAGATTGGATTCGCAAAAAATAATAATGAGTACCGTCCGTTAATTGAGATTAAGGACAAGACTAGCACCATAAACAACATAAACGGCTACCGGGCTGATGGCAAGATCATTGTACAAAAAAATAGCGAAGGAGGATCACGCTACAACTTTCAAAATTTCCAACTTTTAAACCCAAAAAATGAGCGAATTGTTGTAAATGGTTGGGCAGATCTTGGAGCCAGCTCTTTAAGCTCTGAGCTGCACATCGCTCCAGGCCAGCAGTCATACTTGGTGAAGAGCAACATCAAACTACAAAATGGACAGTACGCGTTGGGATTGTTCGTTAATGACGAACGTGTGCCCAACCAGATATACGGAGCATCTGCCGAACTGGCCATAAAGCAGGAACAATATTTGCTTAAGCTGATCGCCAAAGCTGCCTCATGGACAGTCGCAAGTACTTCTGAGTTTGAATATGTCAAGTCGGAAAACACAAAGGAAATAAGCTCATATAAATATTCCCACGATCTATCTGTTGAACAAAAAAATAAGGTTGTTGGGTCACTTACCATCAAATCAAACTTGGACGCAAACAAATTTCTACTGGAGGCAAAAGCGCAGCGTGATCAAAAGACATCGACAGCGGTTACTGTCAAGTACCTAACGAATCAAAAATCTGTTAACGACTACGAGCTGGTGGCTCAAGGCAAGGTTAACCAGCATACAATCGACATCACTGGCAAAGGCGAAACCAATGGTAATCTTTTTGTGATCGACCATAGCCTTATTACTTCAAGTGGCATTCAATTGACACTGAAGGGCAATCTAGGACAGCATTATACCCTACACGATATTCACGTTGATGTTCAGGGCTCAGCTAAGTTTTCTGGGCAGGACAAACCGATACAATGGATCGCTAAGATCTTGGGCACAGCGGAAAAAACGACAAGTGATTTTCGAATTAGTAAAGAAAATGTGGAACAACTGAAATTGACCACAGAATCTCAGCATCCTCAGGATAAAATCTCCGCTGGAAAGCTTAATCTTAACGTGCGCAACTTATTAGTTGCCAAAGCTGATTTTAAAATTGCCAAGACAGGAAAAGGAGAACTTACCGCGACAATCGAGAGCCAAAAAACAGATTTAAAACATAAACTGGAAGTTGATACAAAGTTCCTCATTCAAGCTACGAAATATGATGTTGACGCAAACATTCTGCTAGATGGAAAGAAGAAGTTGAAATTGAAAACCGAAAACGTGATTGACAAAACAAAACTTATAACTAAAAACTCCCTTGAAGTTGAAGAAAAGAAATGGACCTTCGAGGCGAATGGAAACGTGAAAGGGGAGTGGCGTACGAATGGAGATTTACTTGGAAATTTCGCTCTAACCGTTCCGAACGGACGCATTGTTGATGGAAGTGTTAAGCGTCATATAGTCCTTAACCCCAAAACACACGTTTCACAAGGTACAATGGAGTTGCATGTCAATGATCAAGAACCGACCACTCATAAAAAACGTTCAGTCAATCTGAAAGGAAAATTGGAACGCCTAAACCCCAAGTCAAAAGAATTATCCGCGAATTGGCAAGTGATCTACACTGCATTCAATGGACAGCAGGCCGAGTTGAATTGGAACCTCAAGCATTTTCTTAAAGGAGAGAACAAGGCTGTCGATATTTCTGCAAGTCTTAAAGGAAATTTGCTCACAATTCAGCCACTAGAGTTATCCGTGGTAATCGACGAGTACAGTGAACGTCATGCCACTGGCCAGGTCACCGGCAAGTACGGTGCCAGCGTTCAAGCTAAATTCAATGGCAATTACCAGCTTGGCCAGGGAACCGTACCAAGCACATACGAGGTAAAAATCAGTTTGCAAATGCCGGAGTCTAAGCTCAAGAGCTGGGATCTAAGCAGTCATGGAAAGGTCTTAAAACCCGTTGACGATGCGACAGGCTTGTACAATCTAGAGTTTGTTTTAGATTCAAAAACAGGTGATGGAAAGTTTGCATATGTCAACACGCTGTGGAAAGGTACAGCTCAGCAGGGTAGCTACAATTTTGAGGCCAAACACCACAAATTGGCGGCATCTCTGAAATTTGATGGAAACTATCAGAACACTGAAGCCGATGGTAAGAAGAAATACGCCTTCAATGGCAACTACGGCGAGAAATACTTCAAGTCCAACGGAGAGCTAAGCGTAGGACAGGCTGATATTGCTGTGCTGCACCTAAAGCTTGACACAAGCTTCGATTCTTTGAAAGATATTGAACTTAACATGCGCAGTCAGAAATCTTCCGAGGACAGCTATAATGTCAGCATTCAGGCTAAACAATCGGGTAAGGTTTACGGTGTAGAAACAAAACTCTTTGGCTCCACTTACAAAAAAGGTTTCGAGTTGCATGCTACACTACCCGATTCTAAGCCCATTGTGCTGATCGCAATTGTGGAAGTAAAAGGAGAACGCAAAGCCAAACTGTCATTGGATATCGACAATTTATCGGAAGTGGATTTCAAATTAAACATTGAAGCTGCGTATATAAGCATTGACGATTTCTATGTTTTGGGAGACTGGAGTTCCAAAAAACTCAATCTGAACAACTATGTGCTGGATGTCAAGGCACAGGTCAAGAGCATAAAAGTGTTATTAAAACAAGCGCAAAACATAATCGTCTCTGGTACAGCCAATTATAGCCTAAAGAAGGAGCAGAGTAGGGCCATCATCGAGGGTCAGGGACAACTGCAATACAATGCAAAAACTCACACTGGTAACTTTAAGCTCATCCGCCAAAACTTCGAGATGGCCAGCGAAAAGGAGATCGGCTTTGCTTATACATTCAATGGCAATTTTGGTTCAAAGAATGCAATCTCTACCCTCAAGCTAACAAATAAGGAGTTCAACGCAAAGCTTTCAATTTGCGAGGAGAAAAAACAGTGTGTCAATATTCAGTTACAGTCCACAATAACGATTGATAAGCAGCAACTAGATGGAGAACAGCTGGGAGTTCTGGTACTGGTGGATCTCCGTGAACTTGGATATCCATATGAACTTGAATGGAAATCTAAGACGGTGCGAGAAGGCATTAAATACCAATACAATCTTGACGGAAGAATTTCCGGCAATAACATCAAGTATCAATTAACTGTAAAGGTTTCGCCAACAGCTTCAACAATTCAGCTTAATCTACCGAAGCGTGAAATATTGTTTGAAGTAAAGCAGCAGGTCCCTAGCGATGGTAAAATCTTTGGACATTACGAGCAAACAGTCGCTTTTTATATTGATAAGCTTCAGCGTCCCAACGATGTAGCACGCGTTTCAGCAGTTCTCGAATTATCAGGTATTGAACGGGTTGCTATCAACTCCCGTGGATATTTAAAACTAGAACATCCTTCTATACGACCTCTGAGCATTTCTGGAACCCTTGACGCCGACCGTGAACAACGCTTTTTGAATAGTGAAGTTATCTTTGACATTTTCCGCACCACAGACCAAAGGGTAATTGTCTCAAGCCAGTTAAAGAATACCCAAACACCTGGTGGCTTCAATGTGACTGCTCATCATGAATGGCGCTCCACGGGTCTCGAGTTCCAGTACGAGATCAACGCCCATTCGGGTCTAAACACAGAGACAATAGAATTCAGTACTGGTGTCGAGGTGCAGAGTAGTACTAGTGACTTACGTGCCGGAGCCTTCATTTCTGGTAACAAAGATCGCTTGGAACTGTCGGTAAATGGACTCAATGAGCAGTTACTTCACACCACAACCAATGTAGACTGGAAAAAACGAACCGCAAAAATTGTTTCAAATATTCAAGCGTTTAGTCTAAAACCAGTGCAAATTGCCACTGAAATTCAACCGACCTTGGCCAAAATTTCGGTAAAACATCAAACTCTTTTTGAGGCCAATGCAGAGTTTAAACTCGGTAAAGAGTTTAAGTTTGATGTACTTGGAAGTGGAAAACATTTGTTTGACGGGCGCGTTGCTTTCGATTCAGCAAATTTTCTGCAAACCAATTACAAAACAAATGAAGAAGATATTAAGGCTTTCCTGGTAAGTACACTGTATTTCCTTGACTGTACAGGCTAAGCAAAGTTAGTTTTACAATTATGCAATTCAAAACTTATCAATTCAATTGTTTCTAGGATTCTGTCGATGCGGAGATAAAGAAAGAAACTGAAGCAGTTATGGAGAAAGTGAAGAAGCATTTTGCAAAGATACAGCAAGACTTTGATAAGAAGCTAAAATTGGTTCAAGAAAGTACTCCCGATTTTACCAAATTTCAGAATGGATACACCGGGCAGTTGAAGAGCATAGTTAAGGAACTCGAAAGTGATCCTGCCTTGGCAAATATCATTGCGTCCATGTAAGAAAGAATTATATATCATTATTCACATACATAACTAACCAGCGTAAACATTCCTATTAGTCGGACACTCCTTGAAAAAATCAATAGCTTTACCGAAGAAATAACCAAGGTTGCATCAGAGTACATTGAAAAGTTAAATAAATCATTTGCCGAAATCAGCGAAAAGCTACAGGATCTCTGGAAGAACTCGGTTCTGAAGGCCTGGGAGCAGCTAGTCGTATCGGCAACAAAGTTAATTGGTCAAATTCGAGTGGAACTTGTCAATGCGTACACAAAGGGGTTCAAGGAGTTGCTTGCATGGATTGAAAAGTACGGTCCGATACTGAAGAACTATGGAAAGAGTATCAACGAAGCACTAAAGCCCATTAACGAAGCGGTCCAGGAACTAATTAAGCTCGCTGTACACACCACCGACGTATTGGTCGACGAAATTAAGGAATACGTTGCTAAGTTGCCAACGATTGACGCGCTGCGTGAGGAAATTGTCAAGAAGATTGAAGAACTGAAGTTAGTCGAGAAAACAGTGGAGCTGCTTAACAACATCTTCACCCAGCTGCACATTCTCATGCAGACTCCGGAAAGCAATGAGCTATTACAAAAGTTACAAGACTACTTGGAGGCTAAGCTGCAACAGAAACCAATTGATGACGAAAAATGGCTAGACGACTTGTCAAAATTGTTGGTCAAGGCATTGCGTTCTTTCTGGGCATCCATTCAGAAAAATAGCCCTGTTGGACCTGGGTTCCTCGGTGCCCCAAGTAATGATCTGCACTCATGGATTAATGTATGGCCCCAATCATTAGAAACTCTGAAAAATATTCCGACATTATTGTCGTTCCGTTCAAGCGCAATTAACTTTTTGCTAAATGAGAAATTGGAAGAAATCTTTAACAGAGATTGGTTGAAATCCTGGATCTTCTTCCAAAACTTTGAGCTGCACGGTCACCTTGTCGACGGACAGCACATCTTCACTTTCGACGGTCAGGCCTACCCATATCCGGGCAACTGCAGATACATCTTAGCCCAGGACAGTGTTAACAACAACTTTACTGTTATTGCTCAATTAAATGGCGGCAAATTGAAGACTATCACCCTGGTCGATCGAGATGGCAATTTCCTAGAGGTTAGCGATACGGTAGCCCTCAAAGTAAATGGAAAACCAGTAGAGTATCCCCAGCACCTTCCAGGCATCCATGCCTGGCGTCGTTTCTACACGGTCCACTTGCACTCCGAGTATGGCGTAACTGTAGTTTGCACAACGGATCTTAAGGTGTGCCACGTGATTGTGAATGGATTCTACACAGGAAAAACGCGGGGCCTGCTGGGAAATGGAAATGCAGAGCCATATGATGATCATCTTTTAATTGATGGAAAATTAGCTTCCAATTCCGCCGCCTTGGGCAATGAGTATGGCATCGGTAAGTGCTCTCCTGTGACCTTCAACAAAGCGCAAGTAGAGAGTCAGGCACGTGAAGATATATGCAGTGAAATATTTGGCAATGAATCACTTTTGGCAATCAATTATTTGATCAAGGACCCACAGCCTTACCGCAGAGCATGTGATATTGCATTGAAGGGTACACAAGAAAAAGACAAAGAATCGGTGGCCTGTACCTTTGCTCTGGGCTATGGATCATCGTTGAAACTGCAGAACATATGGGTATTGCTCCCAGCACGCTGTCTTCGTTGCTCTGGATCTGCTGGCCAACGCGAACTGTACGAAGAGTTTACTGTTAAAATACCGACCAAAGAGGCCGACGTTGTTTTCGTGATCGACATAAATGTCAAGCCCAACGTCCTCAGAAGCCTCGTTGCGCCTGCAATTACGGAGATCCGTGAATCTCTCCACAGCCGTGGCTTCTCAGATGTGCAAGTCGGCGTCATAGTTTTCGACGATGCAAAACGTTATCCCGCACTTCTAACAAGCGACAACGGCAAGCTTAGCTACAAGGGTAACGTTGCCAATATCCAGCTGAACGGTCCCAAGAATTTCTGTGACAATTGTATAGAGCAAATAATTTCTGACAGACGCGTTCTCGACTTATATAAACTACTGGAACAATTTGTTAAGACCATTGTACCACAGTCGGATGAAAAGGCCTTCAACATGGCCCTCGACTATCCCTTCCGCGCTGGCGCTGCCAAGAGCATCATTGGAGTTCGTAGCGAAGCACTTGAGTACAAAAATTGGGTAAGTATTTGTTTGGTGAGTCTTGCCTTAGTACCTATTAAGTAACTGAAGAACGTCCGAGCGAATAATATGTGAATATGAACATTTTATGAATTTTATTTTTTTGTTTTACAGTGGAAATTTGTTCGAGCCCAGATAACGGGAAGTGTAACTAACTTTGATGGAGCACTGCTTCATTTGATTGCCCCTATTGAGGGACTCGCATTAGAAGGCGTGGCAGCTGAAAAACTTGTTGGTAAGGGCATTAAGAGGATGTATCCATGCAAATCTACAATTCATTCATACTTACTCATATATTTTTCATTGTCAGGATTCAACGCGCGTTTAATCGCAACTTTGGATGGCAAGGATAACAAAAAGCGTCCAAAACTGCAATTTGAAAATGATATGGGCATCGACTTTGTACTGGAAAACGGAGGTTGGGTATTTGCAACACAGCACTTCGACAAACTGAAGCCTGGCGATCAAAAGAAAGCTCTTAACCAAGTGACATCCTCTATTGCCGACACTCTTTTCAAGACTGATATCGTCAGCGAATGCCGATGCCTGCCAGTTCATGGACTCCACGGACAGCACAAATGCACGATTAAGTCAAGCAACTTTGTTCCGAACAAGAAACCGAAAGCTGCGTGAAATTTACACGGAAACCAATCCCCGCATTATTTTATAACTATAAAGTTAAACTAATGTTTAGATTTTATACAGAAAACCCAAAATCCCATTCTATTAAAGTGTCTTAATATTAATCAACAATGTTGCCTCCTATCTATAAAATACGTTTTGTGCAGCTGTACATATGCGGACTGACACTAAATTGGTTTAAAACAAGTCGGAAAGGCTACAGTCGAGCTGACTCGACTGTGATATACCCGCTACAATTCTTCGGAAAAACACGTGCCAAATGTGAACAATGCGTTCTTGCTTTTTATTTCTTTCTGTCTCTAATTTGTTTTGCCTATGCGGGTTCCACTCGATTTTTATTGGATGTTGCCCTTTGCTTTTATTACTTTGCAGTTATAAATTATGCATGTGGGAAAGAGACGCCTATAAATACATATATGCTGCCTCACAATACATCTCAACATATCTAATTAGATTTGTCGTTTGTTTTTTGTGTTGCTGCTCAATGTCTCTTTCGATTCTAAGTGGCTTTAAATATACTAAAAATTTATTTTGAATTTTGCAACACACTATAAAATAAAAAAAAATATAAGATACAAAAAAAATAAATATAATTCGCCGCGGCACCCAGGAGTTGAACTCCGGACCTCTCGCTTAACAGTCAACTACCATCACCACTCGACCACTGCATTTCTAACGCAATGACCAATAATATTGCACTATGAATATTTTCGGTGCACATCATTAAAAAAAAAGTTGCCACATAATTAAAAAAAAAAAAGGTTGCCACATAATTAAAAAAAGTTGTCTGCTGCTGGAGTTGTACTCGGGTTCTGACATTGGGAAAACCCGACATAAGCACATGGCCACAGTGCAATACTATTTCTTGAATATCTTCCTTATTTATCGGCCGATCTTATTGAAACTTTGCCAACACGCCCGCATGGTGGTTTTTATCACATGTATAAAAAATGATTGCTGCTATATTTGCAGCTACAATCGACTTTTTTCGATTTGTGGGGGCGGATGGAGGCGTGGCGAAAATCCAAAATAAACTTGATCTGCGTGCAGAATTAACACATATTGTCCCCAAATTTGGTAGCTCTAGCTCTTATAATAGCTGAGATCTAGGTTTTCACACGGACGGACAGGCAGACAGACAGACAGACGGACAGACGGACAGACGGACAGACGGACAGACGGACATGGCTATATCGACTCGGCTGTTCATGCTGATTCAGAATATATATACTTTATGGGGTCTCCTTCTGCCTGTTACAAACATTTTCGGTTGGCACAAAGTTATAATACCCTTATACTCTTCGAGTAGCGGGTATAAATACGCCTACTTAACTGGCCCCAAATAATTTTTTGGAGATTTTAAGAACTTCATGTTTTTGAGGTTAAATCGAAATTTAGACGACAGTGAAAATCTTGATTGAAGAATTGGATTTCGAAGTTCAAACTACATGAGAAAACATATATATCATGAGCAGTTCAGGATGTTATGTTTAGGTGGGACCTGAAACAATGTTTTGAGTGGTCAAAAACTTGACGTGATGGCAAAATTCCAATCCCAGATTCGGATTCAACGACCCAAAATACATATGACTGCATTTTTCCATGATCTAATCTCGGGTCCTGAAATGCGTTTCACGGAGTAGTTTCTAAAGTCGACCTTATAGGAAAATATAACAGGGAGTCAGATCAGGTTAATTTAATGTTTGTTGAATGGAGTTCGTTTCGTTTTATGACTAATGTTCACGGATAACGATGGAATTGTGCGACGGCGCGTTATCATGATGTAAGATTGTTTGACCATAAATCCGGTATTTTTCATTAACTAAAATGTCTTGAATTGATGCAAAAGCAATAACTAAATTCTCTGCCATCTCACTAATTATCAATTTGCGGTTTATGGTCATCCATTAATTGATTATTTTTATGTTTACGTCTGTTTTCGATGCTCTGCCACTGCGCTCATCATCGTTGCCGGACTTACGACCACTTCTGAAACGATCGTTTCAATGATAAGTCTCACTTTACTTTGAAGTACCGTTGTCCAAACTCTTTTAACTTATTCAATGTCGTCACACCGTTGAAACCGTTTTTTACGCAAAATTTAACACGAATCGGTTGTTGCAATTTTAATTCTATTTTTTATATTATACAAAATCGAGAACCAGCACAGTCTGAAAGTATTTAATCCGGCGTCACTTTCACAAATTTGAACCTGCCAAGCTGAAATTTGTATAGCATGTCACTGAGAAATCAAGCGATTGAGAGCGTCACACTGAAGCTATTCTTTGAACTTTTTGATCAAGCTAGCATTTTTATTTTAAATATGCAAGTATTCATGTAGTAGTTGGAGCCTACGTAGGACAACTCATGCTAGGTTTTGTTACAATGTATCCAAAAATACAAAAACGTTCAAGTAACTTTAAAGCTAGACGACTTGTTTGAGACAGACGGATCCTGAACTCAACGACCATCTATTTTTTGAAACCACAGTAAGGCCATTTAAAATCTGATTTTTTTGCAAGTCACCGATACTGGAAAGCATTTAATTATGAATACATAGTTCTTATACATAATACTTGGTAATATTTGAAAAGTTTGGAATGTTTATATTGAGAATATAGATTTTTGGAATAATACCTTTTATATGAACAATGTAACGTATCTTTAAGTCATGCAATCAGTTAAAACTTGTACGCGTTTCGCATTACAACTCTTACACAAAACATGGTCGTCTAGAGGATAACATCCGCGACCATCCGCTTCCGAAGACAATAAGAGACCACAGTCCTGGTAAAGAAAAATAATATATATATATGAATTATCTTTGACAAAACAAATCATAAAAAGACCAATGCTATAATTGCTCTCAATAGAATAAGTATTTAATAAATTTGAAATATAAAACAAAAATTGAGCAGAGTACGGATTGACCGTTTAGCTTCCAAATTCACTTAATTACCGTATGTTGGTAGTATCCACAATACCAAATACTCAATTGCATTTAAGTTGCCTTTTTAAATTAAAGCTTCAATATTGCAATATATCTGTATGGAATGAAAAAAGAAAATGGAATGGGAAGAGCTAACATTTTCTTAAGCTCGTCCGAAATCCGTTTACATCCACATAAAACTCAGTTTTTGGGACATACCTCCCGACTTTAATGTTTTTAGATATTTTTCCATAACTTTTCGCGAATACTATTAAGTAAACCTATAACCTTTACACGATCATTCCACAAGTAACACAGAGTAATTATGCCTAGTCTCGTAAATACTATATGTATATATACCACATACCTCACATTTATAGCACTCCAAGTGGAAGCTGCGATCAAGGGCAACTACTCGCACTGTTTCCTCCTGGCCTGGTTCTGGCATAATTGGATCCTTGCAAACACAGCACCGAGGTGCAAATTTTCTTTACGATGATATAAATGAATTTATATATGATATGGATATAAATAAAGGTAGATACTGATTAAACCCACTTGTGAAAATCCTCTATGCAGTAATTTTGATTGGTTGCATCGACTGTAAATGGGATGGCTACAAAAAAAAAAGTTAAGTTAATAACTCAAAAAAAAATTGTTTTTGTTCCTACCATCTAGACTGCTTCCGCAAACAACACAAGTAAAGCATTGCGGATGATATGGTTTCCCAGTGGCCCTAAGAATTCTCTCCAAAATTGGCATTAGGCAAACGGAACACTTCTCGAGAGTCTGCAAGTAGTCGAACTCGCAAAAAGGGTGACCTTCTAGGGAATAAAACGGTTTGCCTTGAAGATTTATTTGACATTCCGTACAGGTAAAGCACGAAATGTGATATATTTGATCCATTGCCGTGCAGCCGCTGTTCTCGCCGAGTACCCGCTCTCCGCATTTATTGCATATTCCTAGTATTACAAAATATATTTATCACTTAGATATTTATATATATTGTTTAACAAAAAGCCCTCACTAACCATAACTCTCCACTTCACCGACATCAATAGAATTCAAATTATAGTGACTAATGTCCACATCGACTGGCAATCTTTTGGATAAGTCAACAGTTTCCACAGGCACTGCACCGCTGGGGTACACTTGATAGTTTTCACTGCTCGGGATTAAAGTTCCTGATTGATTCACATATGATGCATACATATTATTGAAGTTGGCCCGAAAAGAGACATCGTTAGGGGGACGTGGATTAATTGGTTCGTAGATCGAATCATATGTGGATGAACTCTGTCCAATACAAATAAATGAAATACATTGAAACACAAAATTCAATTTGAATCTATGATATAATTAAACCTGCGATAAACCACCATATCCATAATAATCGGCGACTCCTTTACTTTTATAGTCCTACAATATAAAAAATGAGACACTTCTCAAAATTATATTCTAAGCAGCTTCCTTGATTCTGGCTCAGTTTCAAGTATAGTTTGTTTTTTGAACTTATTTAAAATATTCCTACCTTTATATTTGGAGAATAATGATTTACATAATTTCCATGAAAAATTGATGCTGCTGTTACGGGCTGTGTAGTAGGTATATCGGAGTCTTTGGTAAAGACATTACTTGCCCGACGAAGCTCGCTGTACGAAGAGCTAACTGGACTGGGAGGTTGAGCTAAGTCATCTTCAAATTCCCTCTCTGCGAGAGATTGGCTAGTGTAAATGGCAGTCTGCTTAGTAGCTAAAAATTTTAAAATTAAAGTAAGGACAAATTTAGCAATCTGCATTACCTATTTGTGGACTTGAATGTTGCACGTTAGAGTAAAGCTTACTGCAATTATCTGATCGCGTTGACAATTGCGCTTTCATGGCTTTATCCGAATATACACCAGGAATACTACTGTTCCCGAGAGATGTCGAGGATAGGTTGGGAATGCTTTTAAGTGAATTAGTCGGCCTACTAAGAAGACCCTTCTTTTCCATTTGAAGCTTATGGTAAGCTAATGCTTCTAATTGATGTTCCAATACAGCGGGATTGTCCAGCGTCGACTGACTGTTCACATTTTCAGTTTGTCCCGAATGTGGTGCCTGTTTTCGTAAAAAAATGCAAGCAGATCCAGAACCAGCTGAATCAGCTGCTGTGGCCTGCAGTGGCTGGGAATAAAGTGGTTCCCTAGTATCTGTTACCAGTTTGCTGAGTGGTACCTAATCAAATATTAATCAGAATAAATAATAAATTGCAAGCAGAATAATGTTATTATACCTGGGGCATTTCATTTGGTTTTCTGCTTGGCTTCGGAGGAATCCAAGGCGCCGCCTTTGAGCGACTGTATGACTCATTCTTCCCATGTTCACCAACGTTTTTCTGCAGATTATCCACTAAAGCAGCTACCTTTCCGGTCCTCAAGTATCCATCTTCGCAGCTTTCATTTAATATTGTTAGCTTCCGCAGTTCCTCTTGCAAAGAATTCATTACAGAGCCACTCTAAAAACACAATTCAGCCTGTTACACGCCTTTCATAAACATTCGATAGAATGGCTTATATTAATAATTTTTTGTGACTATTTTTAATGAAATTATTATTTTGAAAAAATATTGTTTAATTAGTATTATTATCAATGCACACCGTACATCAGCGAAAAGCGACCACAATAAAAACACAACATAATTGTGTTTCAGTCATTAAGTTATCGAATATATAAATCGATGTTTCGTCGAAAAACTCCAGGGCTCCACAACTAACTTAACAGCGGACTGTTCCAATGGCGCGAGATAATTATATTCAAGTTATTGCTTAAGTTTGTTTTAATTAATATAGAAAACTTATCAAGAACAATTAAATGAGTTCTTAATTATACTCGATTTCTTTGTGGCACATAACCCTTAGCGTTATCCAAGAGGGTTGTGCAAACCTCCTTTAAGGTATCTATAAAAAGAAGGCAAAGTAGTTGTAAAGTATTTATACTTTAGGGAAAATCTGTATAATTGTTACAATTTTATTAGAACTTCAATGCTTATTGTCGATTGAAGTCTACTTTTCACATTACTGGTAACCACATAAAAAATTCACTTATTTGATTCAAAATTATATCCATGTGTTTTGATCCGTTCAATCATAATACGGTAGAGGCGAGAGGAACATTATGTATTTTTAGACTTGTTAAGAAAAAACAGATTGGAAATTATCAGTGCTATGACATTGTGCCACACTTTGAGGGGCATAAACTTTTCACTTTTATTATGTGAGTGTGTGTGTGCTGGGCTTCCCAACGTAGGTAATCGTGGGCAGAAGCGACATTTTGCGTCTTTAAAAAAAACACATATGCACATACACATTTCTGACAAAAATTATATCATGAAAGTAATCAACATTCAAAAATGCATAGTCAATACTATGTAGAGTAATTAATCAGAGTCAGTCCTTATAATAAGGGTATTTTTAAATTACCAGCAAGTATGGAGTTAGCTTACCTTATTTTTTGTTTGTGTTTTCCAGTTTACATCGACAACTGCTTTACTATCGATGAATGTGCAAAAATAAGGGCGCAAAAAGCAGTTGTTTTAATAAGAAAAAGGTTTGCCGATCATGCGCTCTTAATATGAATACATTCCCTCTCTCTCTTTCTCTCTCTCTCTCTCTCTCTTTCTCTAATGCAAAGTAAATGCGGAGAGGAAACACGACTATTCTCAGAACGCTGAAGAGACCTGGGATACAGAAATGTGAGGCACAAAAATTGTAGATATGCATTTCTATGACACACTCCTGATGTTGCTCAGTATTAAAAACCGTCAGTATTGAATTCACTTCGTTAACTAACGGACGTTGTGCGCAGTACAGACATATTTACATTTTTATACATATGTAAAATCCGTGTCGCCTGCTCCCGTAAAACATATACATAAATATAATAGTGGAATAAAAAAATATAATATAAAATTAAATAAATATTTACATATTCATATACATACTTACATAAAATATTCACATATATCTATGTTATATTAACAACTCGAACTATATGTATGAACATAGATACATACATACAAATAGATAAAGGGATTTACGTACTTATGTATGTTTGTGCATTCGTACAAGCTTATATGTTTATATATAAAGCGTAAAAAAAACTCATAATTTTTTAATGTGTGAATCCGATTATAATTAATATATATCAATGCACGCATATAGCTGCAAACGTATATGTACACAAATGAATATAAATACACAGGCTTAAGGATGATTGTTTTCATGAACATTTTCACACACCATTTATTGAAATTCAAAATAACAACATCATACCTATATTTTTAATTTTAAAAACACATACATTATGTAAAAACATGCACACATGCACATATATACCTACATAATGTGCAAATCTGACAAATGCTTGCGTATTTATCTACATATGTATGTACCTATGTATGTATTCAAATCGTATGCATTGTTGGCAATAAGATGACAGCGTGGGTTCCATCTTATGTACATATACATTTGCAAAAATATATATACATAAATATGTACATATACTCAATACATACACATGTTCGCACATTAAAACGCTTATATTAAATTGGTATGTATACAATTAAACATGATGTGTATATATAGACATCTGTATGTATGTATCTCCAAACATACATATGTACTTTCTAACTTGCACATATCTACTTCAGTACTGTGTGCTTTTTCCAGACATTCCTTGTCATTGCCTCGCCCAATTTCCACAAGGATTGTAAATGCACATTGACATACTTTCTTACAATCACACATATGCAGTCACATGTACTTCGAAATTTTACATACATCATTATTCTTATTAAACAAATAAATAAAAGCAAACAACATATTTTAATTCACATGTACACATATGTACGCATGTATAAATAAGCGAATACAAATTTAAAAGCTTACATCAATGTGCATGTACATATCTAACAACAACAAATATTAAAATGATTATACATATATATATATTGATTACAGTATATAGATTGTAATACATATGTTCATATATTCATGTATAAATGTATCAAGTTTATATGTACATATGTAACTTCGAATAATTGGAAGTACGTAAAACTCATGCGCAGCGAAATTGGAATGTGGAAGGAAGAGATTAATAAGTAAAAGCGCACATGTATGTATGTTCTTACATAGAACATGAGCCTTGCAAAGAAATCTGTACTTATAGGTATATGCTTATTTATGTAAACATATGTTCATACATACATCATGTATATTATCCAATAGATTGCAACAAGTTTGATTGATATACATACTACCTATATACATACAAATGTACGTATTATAAATGATACTGTATACTTAAAACTGTGTGGCAAACTTCCAGTCAAACCTCCTGCTGGAACCGCTGGAGACGCGTACTCATTTACATTTTTTTTTCATTTTCTTTTAAGTTAAGCTATGTAAATTTTAAATAGCGAAAGAATAAAATTTTATTCATTTGTAGATATGTATCTACTACATATATATGTAACTATGTAAGACTGTAAATGCGTGTAGAAATAAATTCATGTCATAGTAACCTGTTGAGATACCGCCCGAGGTCATACCATAATTTATTTATTATACAAATTTCGAACTCAGCGAAAATGTCTGCTTTTTAGTATCAGCTTTAAAAGTTGTAGTGGCATCGCTTCAAAGAAATCATTCCTATATTATCGATTGGAATCAATTACAACTAGTAGGATCTATCGTGAATTAGCTAATAAAGTCAGAAACAAACTTTTCTGTAAATTAAAGCTATAATGAAATTTTAATATTATTTTAATAAAATATTAACTCAGCGATATGTATCAGTTTTAAGGGGATTTGCTTGGGAATTATAGCGGCAACGCTACAAACAAAATATTGATCTGTTATCGATAGGAACTAATTACAATTAGTACGATCTCACAAATCAGATGAAGCCAAACAAAGGCATTTTCAAAAAAAAAAAAAAAAATATCTAAAAGTATTATTTTATTATTTTCAAAAAATGTATATATTATTTGCATTATAATAGTCGTACCGTTATATTCCTGATCATGCAGACTGACCGTACATGGGATTGATTTGCTCTCGATTTGTATGGTATGATATTTATGTATTTACATATATGTGTAGTAATGTACTTTTACTGAGTATTATTTGTAAAATTTATATAAACAAAAACTCTCCGCTCATAAGCATGCGCACCAATATAGAATATGCAGACACAAAAAACAAACTAAACTCATAAGCCAACTGTATTTTATAAATATGAATGTGTGTAAAGATGTATGTATGCATATGTAAACGTATATACGAATAAATCCAAAACAGATTGAAGATCCAAACTAACGACAAGGAAGAATTTAAAGTTGAAGCGATAAAAATAAGTATTTTCAAAATACAAAAAACATATTGATAGTGTTTCATTAAATATAATTCGTTATATACCAACTACTAAGAATCTTTAAAAACTAACGATCGAGTTCGGCTTCGACAAACACCCACACAATAGATTTTCTTAAGTGTGCGATCGCGATGGCTGCTCCAGCAGCCTGTACGCGTTTTTCGGACAATTATGATATTAAAGAGGAACTCGGAAAGTAAGTTAAACTAAAACACCATGGAAAGTCAATTATTTTATTTAATCTCATGTTATTTTTGTAGGGGTGCCTTTTCAATCGTCAAAAGATGTGTCCAAAAATCAACAGGCTTTGAGTTCGCGGCGAAAATAATAAACACCAAAAAGTTGACAGCCAGAGGTGAGGAGTATTTTACATCTCTACATTTTTTGACTATAATATGTAGATCCCAAATATCTTGTTAGTTTTAAGTAGATAATTTTGTGCTTGGAATTTTGGTACATATTATTATTCTTTTTTGCCAATTGTATCTTTATTATTTTCAGATTTCCAAAAGTTGGAGCGGGAAGCTCGAATCTGTAGAAAACTTCACCATCCTAACATTGGTAAGTATGAAACATAAACATACAAATTTATGTAATTAATTTTTTCAGAAAAAAATATTTACAATTTGACTTCTGTTTTTCAGTTCGGCTACATGACAGTATTCAGGAGGAAAACTATCATTACTTAGTCTTTGATCTGTAAGTAGAGGATCTACCAGTTTGTGAATTAATAAGAATTGGAAGAATACCGGATATGATAGATAACAGAGAATAATGACATAGTGTTCTTATAAATTGTTAAAAAAACAAGTTAATAACTTGACTATTGTTTATTGAGCATCATAATCCATCCTTTCCCTGACCAGTCCGAAATTAAAATCCACCAAAAGTATCGATATTAAGAAAACTGCGAATTGATAAAAATAAAAAATTCGAAATGCAATTTCAGTGTCACTGGTGGTGAACTTTTTGAAGATATTGTTGCACGTGAATTTTATTCAGAGGCTGATGCATCACATTGTATCCAACAAATACTGGAATCGGTCAATCACTGTCATCAGAATGGTGTGGTTCATCGAGATCTCAAGCCCGAGAATTTACTATTAGCTAGTAAGGCGAAGGGTGCAGCTGTGAAACTCGCTGACTTTGGTCTAGCCATTGAAGTGCAAGGTGATCATCAGGCATGGTTCGGATTCGCTGGTACTCCTGGCTATCTTTCCCCTGAGGTTTTAAAAAAGGAACCGTATGGAAAGTCGGTCGATATTTGGGCGTGCGGTAAGCATTTTTAACATAGAATTGTTTTTTTTTTTTAAATAGTAAACGTAATTAAGTCTACAAAGTAAACGATGCTCATCTCTTCATACTTACATTTTGTTTATATATCTACATAGGAGTCATACTCTATATATTGCTGGTTGGCTATCCACCATTTTGGGATGAGGATCAACACCGTTTGTACTCCCAGATCAAGGCAGGAGCCTACGATGTATGAAATTTGATTTATAATACCGTATTATTTTTAATTTAGAATAATTAAAGTATTTAGTAAAAGTAAAAGAAATAGAAAAAAATAAACAAGAAAGATACATATTATTTTATATAGTTTATAATAAGATATTATTTTTAAGAATTTTACATGCAGAGATCTTTTATTAAGTAAACCGCATTAGTAGAAAAGTAGAAACTTAATAAAAGATCGTATAGTTAACGGGTTTAATTTAGAGTACTTTATGTATGTATTTTTTCTTGTCTTTTTTTAAATTATTTCATTTCAGTACCCCTCACCCGAATGGGATACTGTAACTCCGGAGGCAAAGAATTTAATTAATCAAATGCTCACTGTAAACCCAAACAAGCGGATAACGGCTGCCGAAGCACTAAAACACCCATGGATTTGTGTAAGTTGATGTATTAACTAACTCGTCCATTTCTCTTGATCCTTACATTTATTTTACCAACAGCAAAGGGAACGTGTAGCTTCTGTAGTACACCGTCAGGAAACTGTTGACTGTCTTAAGAAATTCAATGCTCGTCGCAAGCTTAAAGGTGCTATATTGACCACAATGCTCGCCACTAGAAACTTCTCCAGTAAGTATAATGTGCATTGTGTATACTAAATAATAATTGCGGTAATTGTGATAAAACTCTATGTTGAAATTCTCTTGTTTATATCCTTGTAGGGGATATTTTTTTCTCTGACCGATAATTGGTCTAAGTATTGTAATAAAAATATCAGAATTTCACTACATCAGGCCACTTTCAGATATAGCCGCCATGCGAATTATCGACCGAAAAGAGGTTTTACTTTTTATCGCTCTAAGTTGAAAGTATACCGTATCTTTAAAATTGGACAATTATCTACTTTCGACAATTAGTAGTCGAAAATAAAGGTTTTTGTCAAATATAGTACGTCTACAGAAATTAGAATTTAGAGCTCCAAACAAATAATATTAAATAACTTTGTATTATATATAAATTTAGTAGATAATAGGAATAATCGGTAAAGACTGAAGATAATAGCTGTATGGGTATAGAACCTTCGGCATGCCGAAGTTGTATACCAGTTAAGTTAAGTAAATAGTAGTTTTAACACAATCCTGTATTTCAGCCAATTACCGCAATTATATAATGATTTAAGTTATCAAAGAGGTGGTAAACATCAGTTTATATAAATTTTGTATTACGTCTAAAGGTAGAAGCATGATCACTAAAAAGGGCGACGGTTCGCAAGTGAAGGAATCAACTGACTCATCTAGTACAACACTGGAAGATGACGACGTCAAGGGTAAATATTTGTTTCAAACAAGTGTTAACAGAATGAACAGATTTTCGATTAGAACGCGAGCTTTAGTAACAAGTTGACAAGTAATGAAAACTGTCGATCGCATTCAATACTCTCGAAACCTTTTCAAATTTACTTCCGAGCATAGAGTATTACAACTGATTTTAGACTTTACTATAATTTGCACATATTGTTACATACTAAATATGTATGAACCGATAAGAACAATTTGAGAACTCTAAATTATATGCCAATTTGTTCTCTATAGTTTTTTATCCGAGCTCTCGGGACTTGTTTGTTCCACCACACAACTTCTGACAGGTCACAGTTAATTTCAATGGGTGTAGATTAAACACAGTTTTTGGTCTGTTCATATGTATGTATACATATATATATTTTCATATTATTTTGCTAAAAATTTTTTTGTTTTCAGCATGTATTTATTTATTTTCATAGACTATCAATAAAAGTTAACTTAAGTTGTAATATTTTGTCAGCCGCAAACTGAAAGATGATTGTTTGGAGAAGTGGCTTTTGCAAACACGCACTCAAAATACCCGATCTGTTCGAAGTATTTTATTTCTGATCGGGTAATCAATATTTTGGTGGTTAAATTTGTCCAAGACTCGCATTAAATTCGGTTTTAAACAATTGATATGTATAATAGTCATTAACCATTAAAATAATAATCATAAACTTTTAAAGTCGTTCAATTGTATGCAGATCCCGCTAAAATAATATTTGCATGTAAAATAACTCACACAATGCGAAAATATCAGAAAAAACATACCTTAAAAACTTCAATTTAAAAATGCAAGTATTCTATCTATTATTTTGTTTACTTGGCCACTACTATTTAATTATTGTCCGTTTGGGCTGCATGTTGCTTTGATACTTATCGTACTTTGTTGTGCTTGCCTGCTTTTTTATGATTTCCAATTCAAATGTGGACGAAAAAAGATGTGCTAAGCATTTTCGTGATAGGGCAAGCTTGTATTGAACTTGAGTTGCTAACTAATAACGGTCAACAACACAACGATTTTACTAACTTCGAAAATTATCCATAAAAAAGGAGTTTAAGCCCATAGACAACAAGTATTTAAAGCTTAATGTTTATGTAATCTTTGAAACACTTATGTGGCGACCAGAAAAATTAAATAGATTTTATTTTTATTATATAAATAGTATTTTCATTTACAAACTTGAAGCTAAAAATTAAAAAATGAAACATGCTTTAAACAGGCCATTCTCTATAAAAGTACCCAAAGGGTATGTATATTTGAAAAAATTTATCAAAACGACTCCAATTAGTATTCGTGAACCATCTACGTTTCCATAAACATAAGTTCTGTAATCATGTTTAAAAAAATCGAAAACCCTACAATCGGACGCTATTTATAAAAATGGATTTTTCATCTTTTTGAACATCTAGTACAAAAGATACCTTTCTCCGTTAGTTGAAAACTGATTTCAGATATAAAAAAATGGGCTTTAAAGTGAAATGTCAGTTATTTCTAAACGCATGCATAATTTGACTTTCCCATTCCATATAGATATATTCAAATTTCAAGCCTAATTCAGGTGTTCAGTTTTTATTTTTTTGCTCTTTGATTTTTTACCGCAACTTTCGTCATGAATTAATTATTAATTAACACAACACTAGTTCAAAATATAATCAAAATCGCGACGTTACAATATATAGCTGCGATAGAAACAATCGGCCAACATGAGGATTTTGCTGAAAAATATATATTATTAATTAAAAATTCAATTCATCATGTAGTCCAATAGTTTAAATAAGAACAATCAATTAATTAATTAATTAATATTATATAAGGTTTAAGCTTATACATTTTCATTCATGTTTTTTATAAAGAGTTTAATTAGAAGCTTCATATGGTCAGTCCTCTTAATAGAATTAGCGAAACGAATAGTTTTTTCCAACCACTTAAGAAAATTATAATGAAGGTTTTTTTTTATACTATTGCACAAACTTTTATCAACCTTTATAGTAAAATGTAAAAGACCCACCCCTGTGTATTTTGCATGTGAATGAGGTCAAAATTTGTATAATCTGGTATATTTTGGCACCTGAAGCCAACCTTCTTCACATGCAACTTGCAGATTCTAATAAATAAAATTGAGACACTGTTGCATTTTTGAATTATATAATTTGTTCTTTTTTTAGAAGATAAAAAAGGAGTCGTTGATCGCAGTACCACAGTCATATCAAAAGAACCAGAAGGTAACTGAACATTTACATTTAGTTTTTTGTTTTTATTTTTCAATGCGCACACGTACTTAAACACATAATTTCACATCACATTCTAATCAACAAAATTGAGAAATTTTTTTTTAAAACGTTTAAATGTTTTTTTTTATCCTAAAAACGGGAAAAATAATGCTATGTTCTTATATTAGAGAAATTGGCTTCAGTATATAATATATATAAAATATAATTCGATTAGCTGGCTGGAAAACTGCATCGATGTATGTATCTTAAAAAAGGAGTTAACTTAATAATTCAACATGAGCTTTTCTATAACTGTAAATTTTGCAATTGCCCATTGCAATAAACATAATTTTTGAGTTATTCCCATGCAAACTTAATAATATATTTATCAAATTTATATGAAATTTAAAAATCATATATAAGTTATCTTGCCAGCGCATTCATAAAATGCGCTGCTTTTAAACCCCTAAAGCACTGTTTGGCAGCGACTTCAGCAGCCATAATTGATTTGTTTTCATTCCCATCTCTCATTTAAAATGAAAAAAGGAGTGTATTTTAACTTTTTGCAAAGGGCGACAGGCAGAGGGAAGCGTGGCAGTCCAGTATATTCATTCATATATATTATATACATTTAAACAATTGAGTTGGAATGTCGTTTCCTCGGGTATCACACTGTCGGGTGCGATTGATTGTAGCCTTCGTTACTTGTTTTTTGTTTATGCGCTTGATTTAATAATTCAATACGACACTGCAATCGCTTTATCATTAATTACATCAATTACACGATACATTTGCGATTAAGAAAAGCAAACCGATATATAGCATTCATCGAAATGTAACGTACAGAATACCAGGTAGAAAAGAGATTTTCACTTGCAGACATATATATGCCATATCAGAAATGTTAGTGCATATCAAACACAATAAATAGCTGTTATAGGAAAAGCTTTTGTCAAACTCCAAAAACAAAAATTTGAACTTTTCTGTTCTTTTTATTTGCTGTTTCCAGCAACCTTTTATAATAATGCCAATTATATTGAGTTATAGGATATACAAACTTATTTGTTAATGTTTCTAAAAGTTTTTTAAAAAGTAACTACGGTTCATTATTTCGGAATGTTGAACAACGAATTACATGTATTTAAGGTATATTGTTAACTTAACTAGATAAATACTAGAAATCCCCGAAAAAGAATTGAAGAACTAAATTTATATAAAGGTACCATTGACTTGTCGAAGGTTTTATACACCTGCAGCTTTTGGTAAAAAAAAAAAAAAAAAAAAAAAAGCTGCATTTTTAGAAAAGGGACTATTATGTATTGGTTACTGTATATGTATTTACAATTGCATTTCACACAATAAGTTATTTTTAACAATACATGTGTTAATGGATAAAAACATCATTTTGTGCGTCTCTGAAATAAATGCGTGTAGACGTGGTCGTTATTATTATATTGCATAGGAAAATTTGGCAATTGACAATTAGTATAGGAAGATTGTTTTTAAAAGCTGCATTTAAAAGCTTCGACTTCGAAACCTACTGAAGGTTTCCTTTCTTCTTAGTTTTGATTTATTAATCGAATTTAACTAACAAACTCAGTAAGTTTTAATAATAGGGGAGGTTTCATTCACACTAATATTGTAAAATTGAACCGCAGAGTAGGTTAAATAACTTCAAATGGTTTCAAACTAGGCATCCAGACTCAAACTTATCCACTGAGTTGCTACACTACAATGGTGTCATATTTGCCTCCTGTCCCTTTCGGCGTTGGCTTTGTCACTTCGGATCTCCATGACAAAACTAACGACCCAGTTGATGGCTATATAGAATCCAAGACCCGACTCAGAGGTGAGTATGGTCTACATATGCTTGGGCACATTTTCGAAATTGATTCTGTCCAGAGTGTACGCTTGATTGAGCAAACAGTGATAAAATAATTATTTTATTTATTTATTCACTCTACCATGCGTGCACTAAACATGTGCAATTATACTATTTATTTTTCTTACTCTTTCTCTTTGATCACTTGCAGATCGCATTCTAAATTTTTGCTGTTTGTCCAATAAGGGAAACCAATAAGTTTCATTGCGTGTATGTATAGTCGCTATATTATGAGAAACGGTCTATATAGAAAAATCTGTAAAAATATTTTAATAAATTTGAAAACTCTTACTGGATAGCTTATTGAATTCCCCATCTGCTTAATTTGAGCGTAATCAGGATGTATACATAAACTTAAGCACGTTTGCTAGAGCTAACAAGCTATTGATTCCTATTGCTAACGATGACATCATTTTATTCAGCTTATAGAAATATTCGAATATATAAGTAGTAGGTCAGACTTTTGATATTCCTGCTCATACACTCATACAAACACTAATCGCTTATATAAGCAGTTAAACAGAATGTTTTTTTATCTCTCATTTTTTACTGTCATATATTGTGAATATATATATCTACATATATATGCATATGTATACAAATATATTTATATATGTATGTATGACGCTCACATATGTAATATATGTGTATATTCATGGTGTATATACTTTTCTACATATGCCCATGTATTTCATATATGTATGGATATATTATATGTTTTAGAATTAAGGATTGTGTGTCCTGCTAAAACTTGCCAGCAAATCTCAGGAAACTCACAATGTTCGTCAGGTATGTATGTATGTTCATATATTGACAGTAGCCTGCATTCATGTACTATGTTACTGCAATCTAATAAACACCCAACCTTTAAGTTTATTTATCATTGCATCATTGCATCGCATGCTCAGTATTTGAATTCTAGTAAATAATAATAGTATATCTTCACTTATTTGTCCTCATACTGTACTCTGAATAGAATAAAATAATTTATCTGTACTATAAAAACATCATTATAATATATGTACTTATACTTGATCATTCATACATGTGCATATTCAAAAAATCCAATAAGATTTTGATATGCAAATTATTAAATTTGTTGTAGATGAACGTTACTTTTAACTTGGTTCCGTTTAATCTATTAACACTAGAATCTAAATCGATGTTGAAGCTTGGACTTGAGGTTATACATACAGTTATGTGTCTAAATATATATGTACATTACTATATGTATGTGTGTGCTAAGCCAGGTCTGGCGGGTTCCAAAGTTTTAATATAAATATTAAAATATATGTATGTACCAGAGTACAGATTTTTCGAAAATTAATTAATTTAAAAGTGAATATAAGCCTAGTCAAAATGTGGTGCACTGTGGGTGCGTTAGAAAGTTTGATATGTGATATATATCTCTGATAAACAAACTAAATTTTTGACTCCGTATATTTCATATCGAGGCAATGGAATTTAAGAGAACGACAAGTGCTCGAGGTAAGCCGGTGGATTGTGAAATAGCGAATGAAAAGCTGCAATGAAAACATTTTTGCAACCTTAGATAATGATATCTAATTCAGAGTGGACAGGAGAATAAAACTCGCGTTACATTAAATAGTCTACTTTCAAAAACGTCTTTGCATTCCGCCTATGAAGAATAATTTACAGCAAGTCAATTTTAATTGAAACTTTTTAAAAACAAGAAATTAAATTTACCATCGGTAGGTCGAAGAAACCTATGTGATCGTGGCATAGTAAGGATATTTTTGGAATATTAACTTAAGAAGAGATTGAAAGAAATTTAATGTTTGTTTAATTTCGGAAAAGTTAATCAGATAATGTATGTAGGTATCTATATGTATATTGTATGTATGTAGGATTTTCTAATCTGTCGATCTCCGCTTTACCGTTTGAAGAGTTTATTGAACAATTTCAAATATTTATAAAAATGATTTCCGTTGACATTCGTCTGTTATTTTTGTTTTGTGATTGATCTGTTCTACTTTTTAATTGCTTAATTGGTATGTTGGATCGTTGGAACATTGAAATGTATTTATCATTCTATTAGTGTAATCGCAATCGAAATCGAATAAATTCATCCGTTGTAATATCTGCTCAACAAATCCCACTGCAATTATATCTAACATTATTAATTATTGAATTGTTCGATTTCACAAACATATGTATACATATACAAAGCAGCCAGACGTCAAGAAATTATTAAGATCACAGAGCAGTTGATTGAGGCCATTAATAGCGGTGACTTCGACGGATATACGTAAGTTTTATCTCATTTAGTCGGTAAGATACATTTACGCTTAAAAAGTCCTCTGTACATTAAATTTATTAACAAAGACTAAACAACAATATGCAATATCATAACATACCTTACGGTTTCGGCACGCCTCCTTTTGCCAATTATTTAAATTTGCACGTTTTCAACCATTTTCAATGGACAGAGGGTACTTTCCATTAAGGGCTTACCACCACTTGCAGCGAAAGAAAAAATGAAATTTGTTTTTAAAAAACAATCAAACCGATTTAAACAATCAATTTTTTTATTTGATATTTTTTTTTCTTTATTGAAAAAGTGTTGAACTGTTTTTTAACAAAACCTCAAGTTTCAAAATAACTAGATAAATAGTTTTTGAACAATTTTGGTCACCGCATTCCATAAGACACTTCGAGTAAAACACTTTCTATATTTTAACTTGAGTGTACAATGATCACATCGTCGTCAATTTTATGCGGATCAAATTAATTTTTTAAGTACGGACTATCAGATAGTTATGCTTCCAAAATATGAAAAAAAAAATGCAAGTTACAAGTGTTGGTAATCCCTTAAGTACATGTGGAAGCTTTGTATGTCATGTATATGTGTCCTTATGTACTAAAAAATTTTGAAACTGGCAAAAAACAATCATAATGACGGAGAGACAAATACTCATACTACAAATACTACATCGACTCAGCAGCTGAACCGCTCATCAGATATATAGAGCCGTTCAATCCATATGAAAATATTTCAAAGTGCATAACAGCTTGAAAACTGTTTAAGAAACAACCTTGATTTTTTAGAGATATGCTTCTTTAGGTCATTGACGCGTTGTACCGTTTGTAAACGCCGTCTCTGCTGTATACTCAGTGAACACTCAAAAAAAGCGTAACCTCTAATTTTGACATTGACAGGATTTCGCTCAGATGTCACTTACAGTACCTTTAGCTAAGATTGAGGAGTCTGTCACGTATCCATTTTGGTGAAGAATGGTCAAAGGAAATATCTGCAATCCGGCATAACAAACAAGTTACAGTTCCGTCCTCCACTAAAATACACATACCATGACCAAATTAAACAAAATCTAAAATACTTTTGATCTGCGTGGAACAATTTTGGCACCAAACTCGAAAGTATCTGAGATCTCCTAATATTATAAAGTTATCCCGATGAAACTTGGCAAACATGTTTAGCATTAACATTAACATGAAATCTTCAAGATCTTTGCTTACAATTCTAAAGTTCTATTAAATATAGAGTTTATGAAACCATTACTTATTCTGTAATACAATTTCTAGTAAAATATGTGATCCACATCTCACTGCTTTTGAGCCTGAAGCATTAGGAAACTTAGTCGAAGGAATTGATTTTCACAAATTTTATTTTGAAAATGGTACGTTGAATCTATTCTTTTAATGCTCTCATAAGTCTTAGAATTTTTTCTCTTTTCAAAAAAAAAGTTCTTGGAAAGAATTGTAAAGCCATTAATACTACAATATTGAATCCTCATGTTCATTTGCTGGGAGAAGAAGCTGCATGCATCGCATACGTAAGGCTAACGCAGTACATTGATAAGTGAGTATAATATGTTTATATTTACTTACCTTTTATGTTATACGTTTATTCAACATTAATTGTCTATTACAAATTTGTACCCTTTTTTAAATCATACAAATATATCCAACAGCTTTCACTGAAAAAATTAGTCAAAAATTAAGATTACAGCTAAAAAATAATGTGTGTCCACAGCAATTAGACTTCATGGTACACTTGAACAATGCTAAGATACTTTTAAGTAGTATATATAATTATTTAAACCAAAAACAGCAAAAGCTGCCAATCTTTCTTGTCTAATATTTGCATTGTTTTACTCACAGGCAAGGGCACGCACACACTCATCAATCAGAGGAGACGCGCGTTTGGCACCGGCGCGATAACAAATGGCAGAATGTTCATTTTCATAGGAGCGCATCCGGCAAGATCAGCGGAGCAACGACTTTCGATTTTATATCACAGAAGTAGATGATACTCTTAATTTAATCAAGAGGAGAATGATTACCGCTAGAAATATCAAAATATTCGATCGTTTGTTTATATAAAATATGAACTGTCAGAACTGAACGAAGCATAATCAGGTAAACTAAAGCACACAAAGATCAAGGAAAATACATGCTACCGCCACAGTCGACATGCTCACTTCAATCTCCTGTTTGTATTATCTAGATTTTTTCCATGTTAGAACCACAAACTTGACCCCGCTCCTAGTGTTGAAATTGAATTGAATGTGTGAACGTGAAGGCTTCTTTTTATATATACGGTAATAATACAAATAACATGTTTAATTATCGGAAAATAAAACAAATCAAGACCTCATTTCATTGTCATATATGAACTGCACAAAAAACCAATTTATTTAGATATGAAATAAATGCGGATCTTTTTGTCCGATTGTTACGATGAACAGATTGAAAACTAATTAGTTTCACTATAAATCTATCAAATATATTTAAAAAAAATCCTTAAAAAATTAAATACAATATTTTCTGTTGAATTAAGATGGGAACCTATATTATATGCAGGTTCGATATTTATACATATCAGAGAAAAGTTCTTTCAGAGGTGCACTGGCTTATTTTGCGCATTTTGAATAATAAACAAATACCAAATCATTTTTTGATATAGCGTTTTTTACTCAGTGTGAATATGAAACGAGTAAAAATGCTGTGCACTTCTACTGTGTACATCCGAAACTGTGCTCTGCTACATATATATGTATATACTTTTTTAAAAATACACATACATTTATTATTATTTTTTATATTTTTAACAGCAATAATTTCAGCCAACATAACGCTCATACTATTTTTTGGCTATTGCAATTAAAAAGGAAATATTTTGAAAAGAAAACGCGAGTTCATCGTGAACATTACATTCAGATCTCGATCAGACACTTACATGTATGTACAAACAGCACATATACATGTGAGAAATACTTGAAAAATATATTATAATCTTTACAGTTATTATCATAAATACTTTCATTAAAGTCATCTTTTTCTTCATTTAGATTGACATTTTAAAAGTCTATATTGTCTACAATTGTGAGTCCGAAAAGAGTAAAGCCTCTACCTAAACACTAGAATATACCGCACACATACATATTTACACACTCACAACTTCTACGAACGAAGTTGAAAAACGTGCAAAAGTAATTTTTTGCCAACGCGCCTACACTTAAACGTAAACACGCATATGCAGATATTTAAATTTTTATTAATGTATCTTCACGCGTCAATAAGTAAATAAAATAGCATTTACTAATACCGAATACAAGATATGTCACTAATTAAATCAATTTAAACTTTAGCTAATTGTTATACAAAATAAACATACATATGTAATGTATAGCTAATATGAATTGGCATCATGAATTTTTGCGCCAAATTTAGTTAATTCATTTAATTCTAAGTGTCCAAAAATAGGATGAGAAGTTGGTGTCAGTGAGGTTGGGATAGCGAAGCATAACCAGCTTATCAAATGTGTACATTTGCTCTTTTCAGAGTAATAGAACCAAGACAAAATGAATTTAGATAGTTTCATAAATTTGGCAAACTTGTGTATGCTTTCATTCCTAAACATTTAATATGAGATCGCTTTCGTTTCTAAACATCGTTAGTAAGATCTTCGGAACGAACATCAAAGTACACACAAAGATGATCAAGAAATGTTTTGTATTTATAAACAATTATTATTGTATGTTTATCTATAATAATTTATTAATAAAATGATGAATATTTTAATAAAGTTATCCATAGCTATAACAATAAACGTATTATATACAAAAAAGATGATGCAAAACGCAATTTTAATCGGTTGATCGTTCTTAAATCAATCGTAAGATCAGAAAAATCTCTTTTAATCTGCAATATTGTTGAAATCGAAAAGCTGGAATGTTCTAGATTAGAAACTCGCTATAGAAACGGTACAATTTAAAACTGATATTTTAGTGTATACATGTATGTTAAACTCTTGAAACAGTATGAAAAAATAACAAGAAATGATGGTATGAACTTAAAAAGGATTAAAAATAGTAAGGAATCACACTTTTCAAAATTGCTATTCATCCGACTTCGATCATAATCGATGGATATATATCCTTATTGCAAAATATATTAAAAATGCTAGTGCTAATTTAAAAAAGTTTAAAATTGTTTATGCAGTTTATCTTATGAAGTAAAACAGAATTGCATATGAATATCGAAAATTTGCCACAAAAAAGACATATTTTTGCATTCTAATATTATATATTTATTTACTTTAATTTAAAAAGCAAAAACAAATAATATAGAAACATTTAATCATGAACTACAATTGACAGTTAGTGGTTATGTCAAGACACTTTGTAGGACAAATAATAATTATGTACGTATACTACACAGCCACACGATAAATTTAAAAATTATATGAAGCAAGAGCTCTTTAAACGTTAATACTACTGTTGAATGTCGTGTAAGCATTTTTAATTAATCCGAAGCAAGAAGAATACATTAAACAATTATAACACATTTACTAGAACTTGAAATGTTTTCTTACATTACGTACTGAATGCATATATATGAAATGGAGATAACATTATGAGATCATCTATTATTAAAAAAAAATAAAAGTTTGCTTATCTATAATCAATAAAGCTCAGAATCAGAGATATTGTTTTCTAATATCCAAAAAGAAAGCAAATAAAACAGAAAACAACAACATAACGAATGCCTATAAAACTTTCTGTAGAGATACTGAAAAATATAAATACAATATAAATATTTAAAATTGGCGAATATTAACGAACAACACTTCACAAATTAATATTTATTATTCCATATTTATGATTTATGTAATACAGCGTACTTAATAAAAATAATTAAAGCTATCTTACATATCTTAATGGAACCATATTCAATGATTCTTCGATCATTGAAAAGATTAAAAATGTGTATACCTTGTCCAAACGTTTGTTAGGCATTAATAGCCTTTATACAAGAAAGCTAATGCTAAATTCGTAGTGGTTGATTGATAGATATACGTTTAGACTTGGGATTGCAGTTGATCACGTCGCGGATCGAATTCCAGTTGGGCGACATGCTTCTCAGGACTAAATTCTTTGACATTCTAACTGCCGCAGATGTTCGAATAAAATTCTTGGCCCAATATAGTCAAAACTTGTCTGTAGCCCAGTATTGTATTGTATTGTCAGGCGGCAATGATCAAACCAAGAGAAGATTCAATTGCTCGATGGAAGAGCCCCTTCTAGAGACTGTGGCAGTTAACCGATCTCCGGAAGCAAAGGCAAATAATTTACTTATGTACATGTAATGTGCAGATATAATCTTATTAAATGTTTCAGAACTTAAGACGGCGTCACCGCTGGACACAATTTGCAGGCCAAACTACTACTACTTTTCCGTTTTTTTCTTTTTGTAATTGATACGTGTACAAATTTATATGCAAATAAAAGTATGTGTAAATATATTGTATGCATGTTACTTGTTACTCTTATTTGATTTGATTTAATAAAGGGCAATTCGAACCATAGATGTTATTTTGCAACAATATAGGAAAGCTACCTTCATCTCGCCGAAGGTTGCCTTCCAAAGGTGGGCACCAGGAACATGTACAGGGTAGGGTTTTGACGATTATTGCAGCTTTTAGGTTCAGTGTACCGATTATTTATTTTATGTAATATATAAACTAGAACTTTTTCATTTTAAGTGGTTGTTGGGATCTATGGTTTTTAATTGCTGAAACATTTTTGGCATAAATCTTCATTTTCGACTTTATGATAAAAAAAAGACTATCTACCGCAGCAAAATATGGACATGGCGAAATTGATATAGACATAAGTATATGAATGGAATATAATTTGTAGCAGACGCAAGATTATGTAACTATGTACTTTCCGGTCGAATAAATACACTGTGCACCGCACGCCTTTAGGTTTAGTAAGGTTTTATTTCTTCAAGGTTAGGAAATTCACAATTTCGCAGAAAACTTTAATGCTTAATTCAATTGAAGTATACTCAACGAAATCGAGTTTAGGCAGCCTCCTTGGCAAGACGGTCTGCTTTCTCAACCACTTCTTCAATGGGACCAACCATATAAAACGCCACTTCAGGCAAATGATCGTATTCGCCAGCCAGAATCTGTGAGAAGCCCTTGATAGTCTGCTCCAACGGTACCAATTTACCAGCGTGACCGGTGAAGACCTCGGCGACTTGGAATGGCTGCGACAAGAAGCGTTGGATCTTGCGTGCACGAGCCACGGTCAACTTATCTTCCTCGGACAATTCATCCATACCCAAGATGGCAATGATATCCTGGAGTGATTTGTAATCCTGCAGGATCTTTTGCACTCCACGGGCAACATTGTAGTGTTCCTGACCAATAATATTTGGATCCATAATACGTGAAGTTGAATCCAAAGGATCAACAGCCGGGTATATTCCAAGTTCGGCAATTGCACGCGACAACACAGTAGTGGCGTCCAAATGGGCGAATGTTGTAGCTGGAGCCGGATCTGTTAAATCATCAGCCGGCACATAGATCGCCTGCACCGAAGTGATGGAACCCTTCTTTGTTGTGGTAATACGCTCCTGCATAGAACCCATGTCAGTAGCCAAAGTTGGCTGATAACCGACAGCTGATGGGATGCGACCCAAAAGGGCCGATACTTCGGAACCGGCTTGGGTAAAACGGAAAATGTTATCGATGAACAGCAACACATCCTGACCTTCTTGGTCACGGAAGTACTCTGCAACGGTCAAACCAGTCAAAGCGACACGAGCACGAGCGCCAGGGGGTTCGTTCATCTGACCGTAGACGAGAGCCACTTTTGATGACTTATCCTTAAGTGAAATGACTCCCGATTCAATCATTTCGTTATACAGATCATTGCCCTCGCGGGTTCGTTCACCCACACCGGCAAAAACAGAATAACCACCATGTGCTTTAGCAACATTATTGATCAATTCCATAATGAGAACGGTTTTGCCTACGCCAGCACCACCAAAGAGACCAATTTTACCGCCCTTAGCATATGGGGCCAATAGATCCACAACTTTGATACCAGTTACAAGAATCTCTTGTTCCACAGACATCTCAACGAATTCGGGAGCCTCAGCGTGAATAGGAGCTGTTTTATCGGTCGGTATTGGACCGCGTTCATCGATGGGTTCACCTTTTAATTGAATGATAATTATAAGCTTTCAGTGAGAGTATATAGCTTAAAGTTTTTAATCTCACCAATGACATTAATAATACGTCCCAAAGTCTCAGCGCCTACCGGAATACGAATTGGATAGCCAGTATCGAGAACCTTTTGTCCACGAACCAAACCCTCAGTACCATCCATGGCAATTGTACGCACAGTATTCTCTCCTAAATGCTGAGCTACCTCAAGCACCAGCCTAGGAGAACGGTTGTCTACTTCCAGAGCGTTCAGAATTGGTGGCAAGTTCTCATCGAACTGCACGTCCACAACGGCACCGATTACGGCAACGATTTTGCCGTTTGCTCCAGCGGCTGCCTTAGCAGCTGCCTTGGCGGCATGGCCACGAGCTGCAAACATGAAATATTTCAATAAATAAATACTTTCACAAGTAAATGACATTTGGGATATTACGTCACATTAGTAAGGAATTGTCGATAGCAACACAAACATATATATATAAAATGAACGTAGTTATAACTTTTCCGTACATAAAGTAGTTTTGTAATTCACAATTATGTAATTATGGCAACTAATAACATTACCTTTTCGTGTATATCATGTGTATAAAGTTATGTTGCCATACAAATAAATTATAGACTTTTTTCATTAAATTGTTATGCAATCATGTCTCTTTTCTTGTACAACCGCAATTAAGGTTATGGTCGATCTTGAATAATTCCTTCATTTCATTGTAAAATAAACCAAAAGTGTCTTGTTTTTTGAAAGTGTTTTTCACATTTAGCAAAACTTAATTTCATTAATCGCTTTATTATTTTGTACTTACACAATTGCCCCAAAAATGGCAGCAAATTCTTATCTGCTTTAGCAGCCGTACGTAACGCGAACATTTTCAGACCAACTGACGGCGAATGGCAGAACTTTCGTATACCACCTCAGACTAGTATGCATACATAACTTTTCGACACGGTCGCTCTTAGACATATCGAAGATACGGCAACATAAGTAGAATATATCGATAATACCTTTTGTTCAAAAAAAGTGTTGCCAGTTGAGCATATATCAGGCTTGTTCTAGCCTATTTCAAAATGAATATACTCATAAAATTTTTGAATAGCTTTTAGCCTGAAACCTAGCATATTTGAATTTTAATCTAGTTTATGTTAACTTATACAATTTTTTGCACCAATATGAAATTTTCCATGAGTGTAAAATGTATTACGAGCATGCAAAGATCTGAGCTTGTTCATTTTCGCCGATGGTTACGCGAATCGTGCATAATAAATCGAGAGAGTTGCTATCAATAACATTCCAGACGCTTAATTTAAGAATAAGGATAATTCAAAGAATGACTGCGCAAGGTTAATGGAAATGTTACAAGAGCATATTGCTGCGTATAGTGATAGACAAAATTGCAACTCGTACTATCTAACACAGAATTTACTATATATGGTCTCGTCTATTTTGTGTATGATTTCGACTTAGCTTATTCTTCATCAATTCTCTTTTATTTCTAGCTTTTGTCTTAATATATTTTTTCATAGTTGGCATATTTCCCATAGACGAATGAATACCTGTAGGTTTTATTCGTGCACGATATTTCCGTGCTCGACACCTGGCAACACTGAAACTACGGAAGTCGTAACCATGGATGGTGCCAATCGATTTTTTACAGCTGATGGAAATTTAAACATTAAATATATGTTAATTTTATATAGTCTTGCCCAATTTTTCTTATTAGACTAACAACTTGTGACAGACTATAACATCACAGTGATAATATTATAAGTTACGAAATTACTTCGTTTCCGCATGTTTTTTTAAATACGTGAAATTAAAGAAGCCCCTGTTTATACATTTAAAACGAATTTAGGCATTTATATTAACAAACTGGCAGCACTTTTGTAGTCAGCTGTTTAAAGGTAGACAAAAAAGCAAATGCAACACGAATGTTTTCAGCTAACATATGCGATCAGAATACCTTATTTCCAGTGCCGCTGCGTCGTTTGCCCGCAGACGGTAGATTTTGGTTCTTTTGTCGTTTGTTTATATTTTACCCTTGGTGTTGCCACCCAATTGAACTTTCATTATTTCAAGCATTTCGTCAGAATTCAGTCAAAATGCATGGGTCAGCGAATTCACGCATTTGCGTTTATGCACACACTCCTCTGACAAATTCGTGAAGTGATTTCACGCACTAAGCTTTGGATAAGGGCAGTTATTAAAATATGGACGGATTGGTCTAAAAAAACGTATCCGTATCCATTTAGAAAGGAACCCAAAAATTGGTGACTTCGTCAGATATTCAACTTTTACCCATACAATTTATAAATCCGAGCAACTGTAACTATAAGATGCCTATTAAATATTAGAAAAAAACCAGCTTATGAATGTAATTATGGTAATTATCTAGAGGCAGGGCTCATTTGAATCATCTCGTCTGAATCCGAAGCATTTTTTACTAACACTACAAAAACTAAAAACATGGATCTAATGTATGCTCTTGAATCTTTGTGTGTGTGTTTGCAACTTTATCTTTGCCCAAGAGCTCTATGTTTAGAAACGCAAAGGTTGTTTTTGTATTGAAAAGTTGTTGTTTTTTTAAATAAATAGCGCGATTTCTATATTTTATAAGACAAATCGATTTTTTTACGTAGCGATTAAAACTATAAGCCCTGCCTTTATACAATTACCCAAATATAAATTCAAATTATTGATGAGTTTTAAATTGTCCAAAAGAAATTTTGGATAAAAATGGATAAACAAAAATAAATAAACGAAGACAAAATGAAAATACCCTCTGCAAGGGTATATTGAGTGCATAATTTATTTTTCCGACAGACCGTTGAAACCCATACAGATCTCGCTACAAAAATGATAAATTGGCGACATACTTTATACACATGATTCATTAGGCTGCATAAACTGATTCATGCACAAAAATTTCGGACCGAAGAATCTCCGAGCACGAGTGGTGCGTTTGGCGGATGAACTGATTTTTAACCAAAGCTACCTTTTTTTTAATGATGGAATTGAGCTTGAGCAAGAAACTAAAACAAGAAATAATGTAGGTAATTCAATCCGCGTTTGTTTATATATATATATTTTTTACCCGTTTTTACCCGTAGCGCTAAACCAGCTTATTACTCAACGCTAACATATTTGTGAATTCCTCGAACGAAATGAAATGGAGTCCAAGCGAACCAACTTAACGTGGAAACGGCGCCCAGCGACCAATTTAATTTAAAAAATAAGCTGGTTATGGATATGGTTAAAACAAACAGTTTATATTCATTTAATTGATATTACTTTATTATACTCGCTCAATTTCAGGTTGATGAATGTTACATTTTCTGATCACCCTATTTATCCAAAGCTGTATTGTTTTTGACTGCAATAACAGCCTCCTCATCCAACGCTTTCATCACGGTGCACAGAATGTCCTTGCCTGCATCAAAATCAGAGCGAATTGAAGTTCCGATTGGTCCCTCAGGCACCTTCAAATCTTCACGAATATCGCCGGATTCCGTCAACAGGGACAAAAAACCATCGTCAGTAATATTGACGAGCTGAAAATCTTCTCGTTTCACGTGAGGTACATCCATGTTGTGTGTTGAAGGACATATATCCTCATACTTTTTTTGATTAAATATATCGATGCCAACAAGGTGGACTTTGGCGTGCCCATGCTTGCCTGTCTTTGAGGTAGACATGTCGACAATTTTGCATGGGCGGGTCTTAATAATTACATATCCATTCTTGCGTAGTGCTGAGCATTGCACAGGAAAAGTATTCGCTGCACCAGAATCTCCGCTGTGGAAATGAGGCTCATAGTCCGACATTTTACAAGATTCCTGCTTGTTAAAAACTTCACACGCGGCACGCTACGGAAGAAAAGAACTGGAAAAGTGGTCACACTATAGAGATGATAAAAAAATGGGAAGCACGGTTGTGTTTAGTAAATATCGTTGTACCATGCTTCGCTATACAGCACTGAAAATGAGAAAGTAATTGTTCGTTGAAATTTTACTGAGTTCGCAACTTGTGTGCACCTTAAAAAAATCGGAATCAGCTTACCGTTATAAAAAATTATTTAATAGATTCTTATTTAAAATCATATTTGCGGTTAGTAGACAGCAACACTGATGTTACTACAACTAATACTACTACTACTGTGTTATCCGTAGCAAAATGCGTGAATCATTTCATTTTATTACTTCAAGAGAGTGTGTGATAACAATATGCATGAATTCGCTTATCCGCGCATTTTGACTATGAACTCAGTCGATATGCGTAAAATGGGGGTTCAGTTAGGTGGCGACACCACGCGTTAAATATAAACACATGTCGATAGGTTTTTTCCGATTCATAATTAAATTATAAAAGCGTAAAACGAACTCACTCATTTATATTAGCAGACTGGCTGTAGTCAGCTATTTATAAATATACGAAAATATTGTTATGGATATTGATACATAAGTGATAATTAAAACTTATTTTAAATGTTGCTGCGTTTTCAACTTTTTTTTTTGTTTCCACCTTATTTAACATTCATTACTTCACGCATTTCGGATAAATTCATGGTTCAAAATGTGTGGATAACTAAATTCACGCATTTGCGATTAAGCACCCACTCTTCTGATGAATTCGTGAATTGCTTATACGCATTTTTCCTTGGATATACGGAGTATGATTGTTTATTATCGATATATGGAACATTGCCGATAGGAATTTTTGAAATCATAGGGTTGTATTCGGTTTACTTATGTGTGTACTGGCTTTAAATGAGACTAATGAGTCGTATGTGAGCGTTTGTATTGTAGGAAAAAACTGGTATCTATAGTGTTTTAAAGAGTTAGATAGAACAAGAACGAGAGATAAGAAAACTTGTATAAAAAATATTGCAACAGAAAGTACAAAATGTACATAAAACGTTAATATCAAATGTAAGTGTATTTAATATTGTGAATAACGCATTAAGTAGGCACTTTTATAGCGAGAAATAAAAATAAATATACATATGTACATACATTATTAAAATATACATTTCTCTCTCCGAGCACATAAGTATACTTCATGTAATTAAATTGCTAACAGTTCCAAATAAATAATGGTAGCCTAACTTGTCTTTGGATTAATGAGAGAAAGATTTGTGTATAATGTGCATGTATCATATAGACTTCACATCAACACTTGTAACACTTTTAAAATTGAGCGTTGGGCGTCGGCGTGGGCGTGGTGAAAATCAAGTTACCGCCTTCATACATATGTATGTATGGATGCGTGTGGTTGCATACAATTATAATGTATGCCTTTGAACTTGCTGTGAAAAGCTTATTGTGATTAAATATGTAATATATGTACATATGCTTTTTAATGTATTTACAAACATGCAGATAAATTCTCTTAATTTATCATACAAACATATTTAAATCATAGTTATCACATAAAAGTGGGAAATGCACAATAATCTCACCCCCGCTTTTGTTATTATTGTCCCACTCCTGTGACAATCAGTTACAAGTGCAACAGGGAGAGAAAAATTACATTTGCTAACGAAATTAATCAATTTTTCTATGAATTAGCCTGTCAAAATTACGGTCGATGAAAAAATCTAAGAAATAATCACAAAAAAAGAAAATATGTTCATATGTACATCCGTGCAATTATTTCGAAAATTAAAAATGTTAATATTTGGTTACTTCACAATCTATGTGTACACTGTGTATATACAATATTTCTCTGATTTTGATGAACACTTGTAATAAATGTTAAAGAGCTAATAATTTAAATAAATATGTATTTATTGTATTGAACACTCCATTTATATGGAACGCATTTAACTATAATTATTCCCGGAAATTACAAAATTGCATTCACTTTATATGCATATACATACATACAAATATCATTTATATTAAACAAAGTATTGATTTATTTCAGATAATGCGGCAAATAATAACTGAGAGTGAAAGTTGAATAAAAGTCCACTTTTGAGATAACTACTTAGCAGACTTAAAAACATAATACGTTTAAAAACTGAGAGAATAACGCAAAAGGCGTTCCATTTAAAATTGTTTACCGCACCAGGAGACCATACTTAAACAACGTTCGATTTCGAACTGATCGCCTTTTGTAGGGCGATTAGCTGGCGATTGTGGACATGAATATTAAGTGTTTCATTCTGTTATTATATATAAATCATATATTATCGTCGGAATTAAGCCACCATTATAATGCAGAGCAGCCTGTGGTGTTATCACTTCGAGTCGACCGGGTGGGACAGAATGCAGCAAGATCAAAATTGAATTTAACCGAAGCTCTATCTGATGATGCAGGCAACAGAAATACAAGCAACATCATAACAAATGTGATCAAATTCGACTCGAAACTAAATCATCTGCTTGTGGATACTATTACAGGTCGTGTCTTTGTAGGTGGGGTAAATCGATTGTACCAGCTGTCGCCAGATTTGGAATTGCACGAGACTGTTAAAACGGGTCCACAAAATGATTCGGTCGAGTGCACAATTCTTGATTGCCCACTGAATGCGGTTCGTAAGCCGACAGATAATTATAATAAGGTGCTATTGATAGACCGAGCCACATCGCGTCTAATTGCCTGCGGATCCTTGTTTCAAGGAACATGTACCGTGCGTAACTTACAGAATGTTAGCATTGTGGAGCATGAAGTGCCCGATGCAGTGGTTTCCAACGATGCCAACTCCTCAACGGTGGCATTTATTGCCCCCGGCCCGCCACAGCATCCAGTGACAAATGTAATGTATGTCGGGGTTACTTATACAAACAATTCGCCATATCGTAGCGAAATTCCTGCCGTCGCGTCACGTTCACTTGAAAAGACCAAAATGTTTCAAATTGCCTCGTCAGCTGTCACAACCGGCACCAGGACTTTTATCAATTCGTATGCACGTGAAACGTATTTGGTAAACTACGTATATGGGTTTAGCTCGGAACGCTTCTCGTATTTCCTCACGACGCAATTAAAACATAGTCACCACTCATCGCCCAAGGAGTATATAACTAAGCTGGTGCGCATTTGCCAGGAAGATTCCAATTATTACTCGTACACGGAAATCCCCGTTGAATGTATTAGTGAGGCACAAGGTGGTACCAAATTTAATCTAGTCCAAGCTGGATTTCTGGGTAAACCCAGTTCTGACTTAGCCCAGAGTCTTGGTATATCCATACAGGATGATGTTCTCTTCGCAGTCTTCTCCAAGGGTGAAAGTAATGTACCCACTAATAACTCAGCACTCTGTATTTTTTCGCTTAAGTCCATACGTCGGAAGTTCATGCAGAATATAAAATTCTGTTTCAATGGAAATGGCATGCGAGGTCTGGACTTTATATCACCTAGTATGCCCTGTGTTTTAACGGTATGTGCCAAACATTTCTATCAATATACATATGTATCTACATACCAGAGAATTGAAATCAGTAATGCTCTTGTTTATTTTGCAAATTTAGTACATTCATACAGAGTAAAAAAGCGATGTATCAAAAAGCGTTTTATACCTATTCTTTTAATTCATGTGTTTTTGTCTGTAGCTGTTTTTTTTTACATTTTGATTCAGTGTATTTTTGCTTTGAATCCGAATACCGAACGGATTTGTGCTTTATCGATTACGAAATATCATTAAGGAAACGAGGAAAACAAATTGCAATTAATTGGTTACCGCTGGTATATATAGATGTTTGTAACACAGAAAGTGCAGCGCAGAAGGTTGTGCGCAAATGACACTGTGCTACAAAGAGCTGCACTTGTGAGACTGTACTAATTGAGTTATCTTGGAGAAAAAAATGTTTACACCACTTCAACATTTGAAGTTCTGCACCAAAAAAAGATTTTCATGTTTTTGAATAATTTAATTACAATTGAAATAAGCCTTTACATTTTTTATATTATTGTCCTTTGTGGGATCGCCTCCTGACTGCCTTTGTAATAAGATATAGGACTTTTAGGGAGATTCTTTAAAGCAATACTTAAAAAATACAAGATTTTTGTTTTATTAAATTTATTGCTCATTTGTTTTATTACGATACAGAAACTACAAACTATTGGAGAGGATTTTTGTGGTCTAGATGTCAACTCGCCGTTGGGCGGAGAGCAGCCAATTACGGCAGTGCCGGTTGCCATGTTCAACACTCGATTGACAGCGGTAGCAGCGACTAGTATGAGTGGCTATACTGTGGTTTTTATTGGCACCGCGGATGGTTACATTAAAAAAGTTGTGGTGGAGTCCTCGCTTATTGCAAATGAATATGCTAGCATGGCTGTGGATGTGGGATCTGCAATTAATCAGGATATGCAGTTTGATAATCAGAACCTGTATATTTACGCCATGTCCGAACGAACGGTGTCGAAAGTAAAGGTGTATGATTGCGCCGATTTTCGGACCTGTAACGAATGTCTTGGGGCCAAGGATCCGTATTGTGGCTGGTGCTCACTGGAAAACAAGTGTAGTCCACGTTCTAATTGCCAAGATGATGCCAACGATCCGCTCTACTGGGTTAGCTACAAAACGGGAAAGTGTACGACAATAACAAGCGTTGTGCCACATCAATTGCAGCGAACTACGGCGAGGACATTGGAACTAATTATAGATCACTTGCCTCAGTTAAAGGAAAATTTAATATGTGCATTTACCACCGAGGATAAAGCTTTGTTTACCAATGCAACAAAAAAAAGAAATGGCGTAAACTGCACAACACCACGCACAGATATGCTGCCGCAAATTGAACAGGGCAAGCATCATTTCACTGCAAAACTCTCGGTACGTACGCGCAACGGACCTGACCTAGTATCAACGGACTTTACCTTCTTCGACTGCAGTACACATTCGTCGTGCACTCGTTGCGTATCGTCGGAATTCCCCTGCGATTGGTGCGTAGAGGCGCATCGTTGCACTCACGATACCGCCGAAAACTGTCGCAATGATATCTTGGTAACAGGTGTCAGCCGCATCGGACCTAGCTACCGCTCTGGTCCCGGCTTTTGTCCGACCATAAATGCTACTGGGGATGGCAGCGAGGTTCTTGTCGCTGCTGGAACCAGTAAGTCAATCAAGGTCAAAGTTCATATTATTGGACAGTTTATCGTTCAGACACGTTTTGTCTGTCAGTTCAATATCGAAGGACGCGTGACAAGCCTGAATGCTCAGCTTTTGGGTGATACGATATACTGTGATAGCATGGAGTTTCAGTACACATCTCGATCTCCAAATTTGACTGCAACTTTTGCCGTTATTTGGGGCGGCTCGAAGCCTCTAGACAATCCACATAATATACACGGTAAGTATCCTAATTTATATATTTACTATTTTTAGAAAACAATACGTTTTCTATAGCAAAAGGTTTTATACCTAGGCAGCTGTGAATATAATAGTGTTATGTCTATATTAACAAAAGCTCTGAAAAATAAGAGTTGTTTCCCTTTTCAAGGCCAAAAATGTCACTAGATTTAGTTTTAAAACATTATAGTCTATAATCGAAGGACTTTTATTTCTTTCGACCAATGAAAATTGTAAAGAAAAGGTATAAAAAGTATTAAAAGGCATGGCAGACCCCACAAATTAGATTTATTCTTGCTGAGGAGCACTAGCCGAGTCACTTATACCATTCCAAACAGAGAATTCTGCATATATATATATTATTGTCTGGTACTGGCTTGGTCTAAAATGGACTGTAAGGCAAATACATATATGCGAAAGTTGGGACAATATTCAAATCATCGGTTATTGACCAGTGCGATTGAATTTGTGATGCATGAAGAAAATATTGAAAGATCTACTTTCGTGACCTTCCTTGAACATACTGTACATTATCTTGTGCCGCTTACTAGGTTAAATTTATTTTGTTTATTATTGTTTTTTGCTTGCAGTTGTGATCTATCGATGTCGGGATATGGCAGACAGCTGTGGTATTTGTTTGGCTTTGGCCGACAAATACAATTGCGGATGGTGTTCTTCAACAAATACTTGCGAGGTGGTGGAGCAGTGTAATAAAAATAATGAGGGCAAGACTGACTGGCTGAATCGCAGCGAAATTTGTCCAAATCCTGAAATACACAGCTTCGGACCGAAAACTGGACCTTGGGAGGGTGGCACAAATATTACCATACAAGGCATAAATCTGGGAAAGAGCTATAATGACATATATTCTGGTGTTCGGATCGCTGGAATCAATTGCATGCCTTTCCCTCAATTCTATATTGATACGAAACAGATTGTCTGCACAGTAGACAGTCCCGGTGAACAAATGTATCGAAATGGACGGATTGTGGTTCAGATTGGCGATTACCGCGGAGAATCCAAAGAGGACTATGAGTTTGTCGACCCAAAAATATCAAACTTTTATCCCCGATTTGGCCCAACCTCGGGTGGAACGCAGATTCGTATAATTGGCAAGCACTTAAACGCCGGCTCGCGTATTCAAGCGTTTATTAATGATCATTTGCCTTGCCGCATAATCAGCACAGATTCATCGCAAGCCATTTGTCGCACTGCCCCATCGCCGGGAATTATAGAAGGCCGCCTGAAAATGGCATTCGACAACGGGCCACGGGAATTTAACGACTATAATTTCAAATATGTGCTTGATCCGACTGTGGAGCAAGTCAGCTCTGGTCCGAGTGGCCAGATCAAGGTGCCAAAGGGCATTCCAGCAGGCGGCATCCGAATAGTAGTTTCCGGAACCCAATTCACCAGCATCCAAGCTCCCAGCATCTATGTGTTCTTTAAGGGACAAATGTATGTCAACCAGTGCCGAGTGCACTCGGACACGGATATGGAGTGTCCGTCGCCTGTTATTGAAGCAGATAGTAGGACTCTGGACCCAGAAAATCCTATGCTTCTTGAATATGGATTCATCATGGATAATGTGCTGCGCGTGCAAAATCTTTCCAAAAAGCACAACAACCATTTTGAGCTCTATCCGAATCCTGTATACTTTACATTCGAAGAACGCGTTAAGTACTTTAAAAGTGAATATCTCACAATAAATGGCCGTAATCTGGATCGGGCATGTAAGGAGAGCGATGTAGAGGTTAAGATCGGAAACGGATACTGCAACATAACCTCTCTCTCCCGGCAGCAGCTTACTTGTCGTCCGCCAACAGAGGCAGCAGCAGCCAGCAACAGCCCCAGCGGTCCAGAGGTTATCGTTCGCATTGGATCAGCTCTCGAATATCGAATCGGTATACTCAGCTATGAGTCCTCAAACATTATCATGGATTGGGGCGACAACGTAGTCTTCGGTGTGATTGCTGGCTGTGTAATATTCTTGCTCATATTTGTCGCTCTACTCGTGGCATATCGCAAGAAAACCTCAGAATCAAACCGTGTGCTGCGAAATATGCAGGAGCAAATGGATATTTTGGAGTTGCGTGTAGCTGCTGAGTGCAAGGAGGCTTTTGCAGAACTGCAAACAGAAATGACAGACCTAACGGGCGATCTTACTTCGGGCGGAATACCATTCTTAGATTATCGTTCGTACGCCATGAAGATTTTATTCCCTAATCACGAGGATCACATTGTTCTCCAATGGGAAAGACCAGAACTTTTGCGCAAGGAAAAGGGTTTGCGGTTGTTTGCTCAACTGATAATGAATAAAACCTTTCTGCTGCTTTTCATCCGCACATTGGAGTCCAATCGATATTTCTCTATGCGCGAACGAGTCAACGTGGCGTCCCTTATAATGGTGACACTACAGTCAAAGCTCGAATATTGCACAGATATATTAAAAACTCTTTTGGGCGACCTGATTGAAAAGTGCATCGAGGGTAAAAGTCATCCAAAATTGTTGCTACGCCGCACGGAAAGCGTTGCAGAAAAGATGCTTAGTGCTTGGTTCACCTTTTTGCTGTATAAATTCCTAAAGGAGTGTGCCGGTGAGCCACTATACATGCTATTCCGTGCAGTTAAGGGACAAGTGGACAAGGGACCAGTTGATGCATGCACCCACGAGGCTCGCTATTCCCTGAGTGAAGAAAAGCTTATACGGCAGTCTATCGATTTTCGGGCCATGACAGTCAATGCAAGCATCATTCAGCAGCCGATTTTCTGTAACAATTTAGACATGCTGCCCTCACATACGGAAAACGTGTCGGTTAAAGTACTCGACTGTGACACCATTGGTCAGGTAAAGGACAAGTGCTTGGAGACAATATACAGGAATATACCATCAAGTCAAAGGCCTCGCAAAGATGACTTAGACTTGGGTAAGACACCAAAAAGCTACTTACATATAATGCTTACATTTAAAAAAAAATCAATATGTTGATTTTATCTCTTTCCAGAATGGCGCACTGGAGCAACGGGCCGAGTGATTTTATATGATGAGGACGCAACTTCCAAAACCGAAAGCGAGTGGAAGAAGCTAAACACATTGCAGCATTACAACGTCCCCGATGGTGCCGGCCTTAGTTTGGTGCCCAAGCAAAGTTCCATATATAACTTTAGCATTTTATCTGATAAGAACGAAAAATCTCACAAGTAAGTTACAGAAGTTATTATCGATTCCGAATCTGAATAGTATTTTTTTTGATTTATTATTATTAGATAACTTATATAATAAAATATGTAATTATGGTAGAATACTAACTACCGGGCTTACGATTGATTTCATTTCTGATTTATTACATGAAATGAAACTCGACTGTTTAATAATAAAAATTAAATTGGGATTAAGTTTTGCAGCGTGATACTTGACAGTTTTAATAACAAACAAAATTGAGAAACACAATTAAGTCTGTCTTACTAGCTAAGTAACACTTCTTTCTCTATCTTTATAGTACATATAACTTCGATAAAACAAGAACTAGGTCAATAAATTTAGTACGTATGTTTCCATCTTCTACCGATTGACAAATTAATGGGATTATGCAATACACTTTTGACTGAAGTAGACGTTGTACAATTTTGACTTCATTAATCTTTTTATTTCGAAGAAAATCCACTTAATGTCGGTAGTGTAAGTGAATACCCGATGGAAATAATCAGTTAAAATAAATATTTGCAAATAATTTATAAAGTACTAAAAACGCTAACAATCAGTCGTTAATCAGTCAGTCAGTTATGAATTACAGAATATGTGAAAGGAAAATTAACTCTGTTTATGCGATTAATCGAGTTCATGCAATGATATTACCAGATTTGTATAATTCGATCACACTATTTGTTGTCGGCTATTTATAAGTAGACAAACAAGTTAATGGTGCAAAATGATTGTTTTATAGCCAATATAAGCGAACAGAATAACCAATGTCGCGGTTGAAGAACTAACACCTTAAAGTTAGTTTGTTAAACATTAGCGCGTGGATTCAAGCTGAATTTATGTCTAATTCGTGTGTAGGAGAATATTGCGTGAAACAAAATACAAATTTTGTAATTTACATATTATTAAGTAAATTAAAAAATGCATGGTCAATTCTTGCTCAGGATCACTAGCCAGCCAAGTCGATTTAGCCATGTCCGTCTATCTGGATGAGCGTCTTGTTCACAGAAATTGAAAAAGCTAGAGACTACAAATTTGCATGCAGGTTCCTATATACTTATGCAGGTTCCTATATGCTCAAAGTAGTTAGTTTAAATTTAATTCATGGTCTATTACAATCAAAAATGAATTGTAGCCTCTCCATCATACCCTTGCAGAGAATATATTAATTTTGTAATCTTTTGATCAACCGCACTTGGTGATCATTTGTGGGATCTTTCTTAATAATGCAAATAATTAGCTACCCCTATTTATGATTTAGGTATGAAACGTTGAATATATCAAAGTACACTTCCTCCTCTCCGACATTCAGTCGCGCTGGAAGTCCTCTCAACAACGATATGCACGACAACGGCTTGAAATACTGGCACTTAGTCAAGCACCACGACAGTGACATACAGAAAGAAGGGGAGCGTGTCAATAAATTAGTCTCGGAGATCTATTTGACACGACTGCTGGCGACCAAAGGTACGCTCCAGAAGTTTGTGGACGATCTTTTCGAGACCATATTCAGCACGGCACATCGGGGTTCTGCGCTACCTTTAGCTATTAAATATATGTTTGATTTCCTGGACGATCAGGCGCTTTTGCATGGAATCACCGATCCTGAAGTCGTGCACACATGGAAAAGTAATAGTTTACCTTTGCGGTAAGTCTCTTTATCAGTCTGTTTTAAACTATATACTCTATATATAAACCTTTTGTTTATTTTTTAGCTTTTGGGTAAACCTAATAAAGAATCCAAACTTCGTATTTGACATACATAAATCAAATATCGTAGACTCCTGTCTATCGGTTGTGGCTCAGACATTTATGGATTCCTGCTCAACATCGGACCATCGGCTGGGTGAGTGCAGTTAAATCATTATTTTTCCAGTTGTTTGCATTCTTGCTGTTCTTCTATTTATAGGTAAGGATTCTCCCAGCTCAAAGCTTTTGTATGCTAAAGACATACCCGAGTATCGTAAGTGGGTTGACCGATATTACAGAGATATTCGCGATATGTCGTCCATATCTGATCAGGACATGAATGCTATGCTTGCTGAGGAATCACGGGTAAGAAAAATTAAAGCGCAACACAATAAATTTGTTCAAACCGAAATTGTAGGTAGTAGACAGAATGAAATATCTGTGACCCCATTAAATGTATATATTCTGAATTTGTATTAACAGTCAATTCGATATAGTTATGTCTGTCGGCTCGCCTGTCTGTCCCTCTAGAAGCGTCTAGATCTCTGTTTTTTTTTTTACCTCCCTTTGGTCATACATAACTCCCGTACTCTCATGTATGCGGACGATGTAAAGCTTTGTTATCAATTTAAAGATGACTACTGCCACTCTTACTTACAAGCCGACCTAAATAGTTTTCATTCCTGGTGTTGTGCCAATTTCTTAAACCTGAACAGCTCCAAATGCAAGCTGATGACATTCTATCGAGCCAGTCCAAAGAACGTTTCCTACACTCTTTGTGGTTGTGTCTTAGAAAGAATTACTCTAGTTGATGATCTTGGGGTCCGTTTGGACCGAAAACTAAAGTTTTCCGAACATATTTCCCATGTGGTCAATAAAGCCATGGGTGTGCTTAGCTTTATTAAAAGATGGTCTAAGGAGTTTGACGATCCTTATGTAACAAAGACCCTCTACACCTCACTTGTTCGTCCAATTCTGGAATATGGATCATGCGTATGGTGTCCCCAGACACTACTCACAAAAACCGCATTGAATCTGTACAAAAAAATTTTTTAATTTTCGCCTTACGAGGCCTTAACTGGGACGTAAATTTAAGACTTCCTTCCTATGGCAGTAGACTTCTACTACTTAACTTACCTTCTCTAGCTAATCGTAGAACCATGCTGGGTGTAGTATTTAATAATAACCTCATCCAAGGTGACATTGACAGTGTTGACCTGGTTAGCCAGCTACACTTTTCTGTCCCTTGTAGATTAACACGTAATTACTTACCACTAACTCTTCCTAATTGTAGGTCGAACTATGCCCTTCACGATCCGTTTAGGGTAATATGTTCTGACTATAATAATCTTTACTTTCTTTTTTCTAACGCTTCCTCTGTTGCATGCCTAAAATTTGAAATTTTGTCCTACCTATCTAGAAATTAAGTAATCTTTCCTCGAAATTCTTTTCTATCTCGGTATCTTTGCATGCCCGCGTTCTCTATTTCGCGTTTCGAGTCGTACGTCAGACGACTGTGCCCCTCGGTCGGCTGGGCGGGAGGTGGACATTCGCTGTGTCTGGGATCCGCGCGTAACAAGCATCGGCTTGGTTTTGCAAGGACCACTTGATTATACATTCATTGTATCAACGTCCAAATAAAAAAAAAACTGTCAAGTATTTTATATCCTAGTATTTTGTTAATCATTGAATCGGAACGTGCGTTATTGCGTCACTCATCTACTTCGTATATTGTGGGGCATTGAAAAGGCGTTTAAATTTTTTAACTGTTAATTTTTTTCCTGTTTATTTGATCACAGCTTTATAAGCAACTCTGGGCATGTCCTCCAAAGCTGTCTTCTGCAGCCTGATCATTGCGTCGATCCAATTTGAAAGTAGATCTGGCATTAAATCTGTAATGTTAAAAATTCACTCAAAATGTAATCGGAATTTTTGTCTTTAACAACAACTTTGAATGTCGGAGTAAATTCATGTGCAAATTTGTATTCAATTAATCTTCTTAAGCGTCGAACGTCCCAACCTTTTCTGTCTCTAGTTGATCTTATGTTTGAGAAGCAAGAAGATCATGGATCATTCTTATGTTCCCTTTCGATATGTCGATCTTCTTCTGAATTGTAATTTCTCGATGTATGCTGCTTTCACAAAACAAACAATACGTAATGTGACATTGGTATATAAATCATTTTTTGCAACCTTTAACCGTGGTTAAATAGTCCAGCTGCCCGGATTCCATACGCTCTAACTCTCTCTCGAGCTTAAAGAATGATAAATGGAATTGTTTGATATTTGTTTCATATGTATTTCTGGATATAAACAAACAAACACTTTATATTTACAGTTACACACAACGGAGTTTAATACCAATTGCGCTCTTCACGAGCTCTACACATATGCGGTAAAGTATAATGAGCAGTTAACGGTCACATTAGAAGAGGATGAATTCTCTCAAAAGCAGAGACTAGCATTTAAACTGGAGCAGGTGCATAATATCATGTCGGCTGAATAAGAAACCACTCATTAAACAAATTATGGATAACATATGTATATATGTGCATTGTGTGTGGAAGGCTTCAATATGTTCCAATTTTCTATGCTTATCAGTGTGTTTATAGTAAATTAGAAATTAGAGCAGGACAAAATGCTGCCTTCAAGAACAAGTAAAGGAAAAAAGAAAAATCAATACACTCATTAACCAAAAAAAAAACAGCATTCCATTTTAATGGAAATATATCAGCTCTTAGACTTATATTTTTCCTTTTTTCCACTTTGCTCATTGATTAGTATATGTATGTAAATGTATTGTATGTAATGCACGTAAGTAAATTTATATAAAAACTATATCTACGAATAAGTATATACATATGTATATACATACACTCGCCCTAACGCAATTAATACTGTAAATTTGACCTAGATATTTGTACCAATAAAATGAAAATCCGTGCCTATACGATCATTATTCGAAATTGACACCAAATGACATTTTTAAAGTCCTCTTTGGTAAGTTCTCAATAATAAAATAGTAAAAAAAAACAATGATATTAACTTATTTCAGTCGGTTCGGAGAATCACGTGGTTTTATTATATTGGTTCAAATGTTTAGAACAAAACAACTTCCTTAATTACGTGAGCACGTATCTGTATGTATCTACATAATGTATGTATATATATTTATATATATATAGACATAAATAGATTTAAAAAATACTTTATTATTTAATCAAGGCGCTAATGCTATAATTGACTGATTTTTATAAATATCTGTTTAATAAAATATGTATGTAATAAAATGTCAACAAACAAAATTGATAGAATGGTATAAATCGCAGCTACAAGATCATTTGTAGTAAATGGGACGAAATTTTATATTGCTTTAAAACATCTTTACTATGTTACCTGGTATCCCTGCGGAAACTAACAGTGAATTCAAAATTTTATTCGACATGCATTTAAAAAAGTATTTTTAACAAATCAAAATCAAGAAATGAATTTATTTTCTAAGACAAATGCTCTCAAAGTTGAATCGAAGTGATCAAAATAATTAGGCGTACATGTATGAGATCAGTATGACACTCAAATTTTGAAAGAACCTAATCAGAAATCCCGCATGCCAATTTTTGTTAACACTGATTGTCGGACACTACCGCTGGTCGAATCTGCGATTAAAGCTATGCAATAACCTACTAACTATAACATATATGATTTCTAAGGACCAAGGCATTTTGGTCTTTATACTATATAGTTTAATAACATTGTTATAAATTATAAATGATGCAATGTATAAGAACAAATGCAATTCAACAATTTAAGCAGCTTCTTCACAAACTACTGCTACTTGAGATAAACTATTTGATGTGCTACAGTCACCTTCATTCAGGCTTAAGTACCGCGTCAATAAGACACAAATTAAGAGAGTGTCAAATACCGACGCACATCGGGGTATTTTTTTTTCCCAAAACCATAGATTAATGTAGAAAAAGATTTTATGATTTCGAATAATTAAATCAAAGTAAAAAATTAAATTTTCAAATTATGTTTTTTTTTTTTTTTTTGGCTCCAAATGCCTGTTGAAATTTGACATGTCATTCTTAATTTTTTTAAATAATTACATTTTTGGCAATATGCGCATGCCCGTTTTTACGATAAGCGATTTCGATTGCGATCAATGTTTCATGCTCGAAAGCAAAAGTCAAAGATTTTTTTCCCGTTAAACTGTTTAGGAGGCTGCCTCAACTGGTAGTCAACTGCTTTATAACTAAAATAAAACTTTGAAATTGTTTATAAAATCTCCCTGATCTTGCACTACCACGTCTCATCACTCATTTTAAAACTTAACGTTTTCATTGTTATACAAATAGTACCACTAGTATAAATTAAAAGTATCACGAAAATTAAAAATGTTCAGAAAAATAAACAAACAAACACTAGGCATATCCTAAATTTTTTAGTTTATTGTTAAGCTCTGAAATGAAAAAAAATAGAAGACAATATGTATTAAGCCTGAGTGAATGAATCTACAGTACAGATCGAATACCCCACTGTGCGACGAGAACACCTTATTTATTATATTATGTGTGCTGCGATTGCGGTGCTAAATACACCCAATGAAGGTCTTTGGTGTACTATCACCGTTGCCGTTATTTTGTTTTACAAAACTTTCACCCATTTTAGTATATAAGTTATTAAGTAATGTTTATCATTTAACCGATAAAATGTAACTTTCTTCATTTCATTGTCTAGAATAAATTTACAAATTATTTGTTTATTTTCGAACCATAATTTTTTTAATATTTATTGTGAAATCGTACTAGCTTGAACAAATTTATTTGACAAACGTACATAATGGTAATAGTACGTCAAGATTTACATCCAAACTTGCTATTCCTTATTTATTCTTACTGTGTCTAAAAAAAGCTGTCACTATCTTGTTCTACCTTTAATCATATTTCGAATGCCGTGTGAGTAAAAACGTATTGTTCCACTTGTAATCGAGCCACATATTGCGTTTATCATTCATTCAGTATGTTAATCTTATCAAAAAACCATGTATGCTATTTACACATAAAAATACGTTCATATGTACATACAAAATTGAACGATTTAATTAAAATGATAAAATGTTTTTCCTCGGTCTGAGTGTGTAACGCAATTCCTATATATATATATATATATATATATATATATATATAAAAAAGAAGAAAAACGTGAAGAAAATAAATAGCATCAATACGCTAAAAACATATATGGGTATAACTATGTAGATGTACTATTCCGTTTTTATATTTTATTTTTTTTTAAACAAAAAATATAAATAAATAACCCACCAATAAATGAGAAACATAACATAAACTAAATTTAGAATGTACCTTAATTATTTATTGTGTTGTGTTATCATAGTATTCAAACATCGAAATTATGTTTTAAGATATAATTGTATCTATTACGTTCTATATCCCGAAGACTGACGACGCTTATAACAGTTTAAGGTCTTGTTTTCTGGCGTTTCTTTGCTTTCTATGCTATCAATTTTTTATTGTGAAGTAGGCTATTTTATACTTTAAACCACCGATGCAGAAGTAGTTATAATATATAAATGTATTATAATATCAGTAAATGTATCAGTCAGTTAACTGAAGCTAGTAAAGTAAGAACATTTTTAATTTGATGCAGATACCTATCAAGCTGGGTATGTATATTTGTAGTATGCGAGATCATTCGTAATCTGCCACTGGATTTTTTTCAAAACTCTTATGAAATATAAGTGGTCAAGGCCCATCCATTTGTCAAATAAATACAAATGTACTTACTAACTGCATCATTTGTGTGTTTATATGTATACATTCTATTGTAAAAATATTTGTGGTTGTGTGTAAGAAATCGAGTATAACCGTATCTTATGTTTAGCTAACTAATGATTGAAATATATTCAAAATATTCTTACTTATATAAATGTGCTTCAAGTCGGAAAGAAATGGAATTCAAATTATAAAAACTAGCTTCCACTGTTATCTACCTATGTGTTGGATACGTTGCTTTATTTAATGTAAGACAAAAAAACTCAATTCGCAAGTTCGATCGTGAATATGTTCTTCATAAAATTTTGTGTACAAAATTTCGCGATAGGTAACCAAGTGGAAATCATTCTATGCAATATAATTACAGATAAATCGTAATTAAAGTGTGATTAATTCAATGAGTCAATCAATTCGAAGCTAAATCTGATACTCAACTACTACTATGTATCATCTATAAGAATATTGTATTTGTATTTGCATATATGTTTGTGCGTGTAAAGTATTTTAAATATACGAATAAAGAAACTGTCCAATACTCACTTTGAATTATTTCGAAAAAAATAATTTTTTAATTTTCATGCATTTTTACGAAATCCGTACAATAATAAATCAGTGACCGGATGTAATTTGATTTTCTGTTTTTCTGATCAGATCTTTACACTACTCCATATGAGAAATCCTCTGATACCATTATATATTCTGACTCCGCGTTAACATAAAAGTCAATCTAGCTATGTCCGTCTGTCTGTGGCAATGCAAAATAGTTTGTCGGCTGTAAACCTATTTTAATAATAAGTGGGAACGACCCGGATATATAATGATGCATACGAACAATCGGCCTAAATCTCAAAAACAGATAAACATTTTATTAAAATCGGACAACTGTTTGCTCTATGTTACATAGAAACAAACACTTAAATAATTTTCCAAAAGCGATAAGACTATATAGCCTATAGCCTTTTCGCTTTTAACATTGCGTATTCACGTTCCACGCTCAAAAATATGGTGCACCGTTAACTTGAAAACGCTATGTGTTTTCTTGGTTTATGAGATGTAGCCTCCGTAAGATTTAAAATTTTTGCAATGAAAACTTGTTGTCTATTTTAGATATTACATAAGTTGCATATGCAGTTTTCTATGAAATACATATATTCCGAGTCAATTGGTGGCTGGCCCCAACTCAGTTAGGCGCTTATACAGACTGACGGACTATATTAGCTCCGGCATGTGATACTGGTCAAGGATATTCATTGGAGGTCTGCCACGCCTTATATTGCATGTTAAGCAGAAACATCATATGTCACGATAGACGTCTAATGAACACTTAGAATATAAATGAATACATCGCAAACCAATCTTCCACAAATCAAATCAAAACTTAAGGAAATTATTCTTCCGTAGTTCTGAGCAGCGCGTGAAATATATGATACACAGCTTAAGAATTTGCTGTTTGGAACTTTGAAGGTTTCTGAAAAGTGCGTTCCAGCGTAGTATGTGTAAATGAAGCAAAAACAATATTATTGTGGTGCGTACACACTTGAATTTATTCTGTCTTTGTCCAAATAAGCAGACATACGAGTACGTTTACGAGTATAGCAAAATGTTACATCCACTTCTTCTACATATACATAAATTCGAAATATTAGTTAAATACATAATACGTAAATATCGATTTATAGTACAATTAGCTTTAAATTACGTTGCCTTATTCAACGGAGGTGCTTCATGATAAATGGTTGTCCTTGTTGGATTGGAATTGGGGTTTTGAGTGTTTAGTTTCGTTGCGATTCGATTTTATTTGTATTCGTTAGCTAATCCACGATTAGATTAATTTACAAACGTATCTTTAAAGTTAGTTTAAAATTTAATTTGTTCTCTAATCTAAAGAGCTTATCTAAAACTCATTATTGACATTACAACATACTTATTATTAGTTCTATATATAGGGGAGTTTGTAAAACCTCTAGCTCACCTCCGAAGCCTCTCTTTACTTATGCTAGGTTATGGGGTTTAAATTTGGTAGCACGGGCAAATTCGAAGTGTTCGACAATTCCAGGTGTTGCTTGCTCATGCAGATATTTGCTTGACTAATCCTAGCTCGGTTTTAGTCCAAATCCTGATAAGCACGGGGTTGACTTCTGTAAGAATCTGAGACTGAGCTCGGCGCTATATGTGATAAAATTATTGGTGGGCTGTCTGTTGACTATTGCTGCTCCTGAACGAGGTCCGTTACAGCGTTTACTGCCGCTGCCTTAGAAACCTTGACGAGCAGATTCGTTGGCAAATTGAGGATCGAGGATCACTGAAGGCGTGGCCAGTAATTGCTACCGGTTAAGTCGGATACATTCTGTGTTGAGATTTGGACAGGCACCGAAACGCCAGCAGAAATTACGCCTGCAAGTAGAAGATGCAAGTTAAACAGGCCGATATTGATTGAGATTGTTAAATGTTCTGTACCTGTATTAGAAGTGCTTACCACGGAGCTATTGCCATAGACCCCGTGCTGTGGCGGTTGCTGATGGGCTGTAGCCGGGTTACAGGCTGAGTTGCGGGGGTGTGTCGCATAGCCCAGCGATAGCGGATCGTGGAACATATATGGATAGCTCTCTCTTTGCTGCAGGCATGTGGGCGTCATTGAACTTAGCGAGGAGGTCATAGAGCTGTGGACAAACAATAGAAATTAATATGAACAAGATTCGATAGTTTATTGGAAAGTTGATTGTGTTAGTTTTACATTAAAGCAATTATATATAACAATTCGAAACTATAACTATTTTGTGGAAGGCTTTTAGTTTTAGTTTTCGATTTACGGATAGTTCCCAAAACCAAAACCAAAAATTATGTCAAAGACTATGTCACAAACACGACCGTTTAAATAATATAAAACACTCTACGAGTCTTCAAGTTATGCTAGTTTAGCTCAATTCAGATGGCGTCGGGAAGGTGAACTCGCAAAAATAATACACCACATCTATGAGCGTCCCACTGGCATGATGGTGCCTTTAATATTCTGAACTAAACTTTTGCGAGAGCCCGCTGCATTCTCGTCTGACAGCCACGATGTGAGAACTGATGCAATGTCATCTCGAAAGCAAACTGTTGAGAGACTATTAACCTGGCGCACGATTAGGTTACTTGGAAGTGCCTCAGCTAGATATGAATGGTATTAATCGATGTGGAGGTTGATTCAATTATTGTTACTAGTCCGTTTGAACTCTATAAGGTATTACAATACAGGAGGAGCCACATACAATTTATTTCCCAGTGGTGCTTCGTCATCTGGATATGTCTGCCTGGCGCTAAGAGAATTTTTTTAGATCAACCCGTCTATAAACTCAACTTCACCAACGAAGTATTTTCAGACGTATTTGAAGACTCACTTGTAGTTTTCTGCCATTGTTGCGATGGGTTGAGGCATAGTTGAGTACATCGTATTGAAACCGGGGTTAAGCGGCA